>JAWQEG010000860.1:0-250000 GCA_033782935.1 Petrolisthes cinctipes
CTCTCAGGTTATGTGCCATATGTTCATCTGGTAAGGAATGGTCTCCTGACTTACATACATAGCTCCTTGCCACATCGCCTTCTCCGTACCTCCACTGATCCTGACATGACCTTTCAGCTATTTGAGGTTCTACCTGGGAATGGAGTACTACAACTATGTAATGTCTATTCTGCCCCAGCTAGACTCACTCTTGAGGCTCTTCCTTCTCCAACAGAGCGTGGTATGGTTTTTATGGGAGATTTTAATGCTCGGCATTCTGATTTGGGTGATGGTTCTGGCTCTATTAATCGTAATGGTGTTCGTCTCCTTTCATACATCCGCAAGCATCATCTGACACGCTGGGACACTGGTGGTGCCACTCATTGCCGGGGAGGTACTCTGGATTACATCCTCTCGTCTGGCCTGATAGCATCTCGGGTCCTGTGCTCCTCCGTGCCAGACTTATTCTCTGATTACATCGCTCTTCGGTTTCATTATTCTCTAACTGCTGGGTCAAGTGCTTCAGCAACTCGTTTGCGTATTGCTGTGCCCCCTAAATATTGCCCGACTTACATCTTATTCATGGCCCATGTATTCCCTACATTTGACATATCATCAGCTGAACAGTTGTACTCTGATCTTGTATCTGCTACTCATGACTTTTATAGGCTATACGTCTCCCGGCCACACCTCCAGCATCGCCATACTGCCCACTCCTGGACGCTGGATGCACATATACAAGAGGCAAAGGAGGAGGCTGAACGTGATGGCCTATTGTTTCAAGCCAACCCAACCCCTGACCTGCTCCATCGTTACCAGATGTCTAGGGATGCTTTAGTTGCCCTGCAGGAGTGTGCTCACACTGAGTCTTGGCAGCGGTTCACGGACAGCATCAACCAGCAAACAAGTGTGGCTTCTATGTGGCACCTCATCCGTCGGGTTGTTAAAAAGACACCGGCCACTGCTCGTCATCACACCCCCGCCGACTATGCCCAACAACTTGTCGATGCCTGGTCAGAACAATCTACCTCAGCCAGTCTACCCATCCACATACAAGATGCACTCACTTCCCGTGCTGCTGTCCATCGGCTACGTCTAATGTCTGCTCTGTTGCAAGATGATGACGATGATGCAGAGGTGATAACTGAGGAGGAGTTGCGACGTGCTCTCTCTCGGGGTAGAGCTTCTTCCCCTGGTGATGATGGTATTACTTATGCTGTGCTGCGCCTACTTCAACAAGTTCCTGGGAACCCTCTACTTCTACTGTACAATCTTTGTCTTCGTGATGGTTGTGTACCACGAGCCTGGACCAGCAGCACAATAATACCCATCCCTAAGCCCGGCACTGCGAAGTTCAGGCCTATTTCCCTGACTTCCTGTTTTTGTAAAGTTATGGAGAGAATCTTACTCAATCGTCTCATGTACAGACTGCAAGATCGCCTTTCTCCATGGCTGTTTGGTTTCCTTCCCCAACAGAGCACACACCACTGCCTAGTCGACCTGTACACTCGCCTTAACAGGGACAGTGTGGTGGCCTTCATTGACCTTCGAAGTGCCTTCGATGTTGCTAATAGAGACATCATTTTGGATCAACTGGTTGACTTTGGGATAAAGGGTAATCTATTACGGTGGATTCGGGGCTACCTGAGTAACAGGACCTCCCGTGTGTTTTTCAGTGGTGCGCTCAGTCCTTTGCGCAGTTTTCATCTTGGTACGCCTCAAGGGGGTGTTCTCAGCCCATTGTTATTTAATATTCTGATGCATCGGCTGCTCACTTCTCTCCCTGATATACCTGGAACTACAATTACGTGCTATGCTGATGATATCTGTGTTCATTCTACCTCACCAATGGATCTCCAGCGGTTTCTTGACTCCTTCTCTGTGCCCTCCTCTCACTGTGGCATTATTGTCTCCCCAGATAAGAGCAGAATATTCACCTCCCGCCTTCCTCAAGCTCGGCCAGTGTTTACCATTGGAGGGACTGTCATTCCCATGTGTTCCCAGTATCGCTACCTGGGCGCACCAGTCAATATTTGGCCAATTGTCCCTGCCAGACCTCAAGACCATCCCATTGTCCAGGACTTATTGGGTCGTCTCCAGCGCCGACTTACGCCACTTCAATGGCTCACTAACAACTCCTCGGGCATCTCCATCCCAGTATCCAGGACTATCTATATTGCTTTTATCCGTTCAGTTGTTGATTACCTCTCACCTGCTCTGATTCAACTTCCCAGGGCTACTTTTGAAACTTTAGAAAAATTTCAGAATAGAGCAATGAGAATAATTCTCGGTTGTCCAATGTCGACCAGGATAGTGAACATGCAGCGTGAGTTGCGTCTTACCCCGTTAGTGGAGAGAATTTATTCTAATGTTACTTGCTTCACTGTCAAGTGCCTCCATTTCCCACATCTTTCACCTCATTACTCTCAGTTAGTCAGGACTTCTCTTAGACCAAACTACCCGGTCCCTCCCATACTGCCTGCTGGACGTACTCTTATAAGGTCTGTTTCCTCTATGCTCCATAGTCTTAATATAGATATAATGGTGGCCGACGTCCCCCCAGGACCCCCTCCATGAATGCTACCAACACCTGATGTGAGCTTCACACCTACTTCCAAGTCGGAACTGCCTTCTCTACAGCGGCAGTTGGCTCTGGAACATATAGAAACAGTGACATCCTCCATCACAGATCCATACTGCCTCTACACTGATGGCTCATTGCAAGTGGATGGTGCAGCAGGTTGTGCCGTTTTCTCACCTGACATGGAGTCACCTCCAGGGGGCTGGGTTGGCCGTCGTCTCTGTAACCACTCTAGCTCAACTTTTTGTGAACTGTATGCCATTCTGGATGCTGTTAGTCTTGTTTGTCAACATGGAGTGAATGCTGCCATTTTTTGTGACTCCAGACCTGCCCTTCATTCTCTCTCTAGTGTTCAGCCCACACACTCTACTGTTGTTCAGCAGATTTTATTGTTTTTGTCCTTATTGTGTCATCGTAACTTGACTGTCAAATTTTTATTGGTGCCACCCCATGTAGGTTTACGTCACAATGGTACAGTTGACAGACTCGCAAAGGAAGCCTGCCATCTGCCTCCTCGTGGTGTTGGACGTCCTCTCTCCCTGACATGTTACCTCTCTAAAGTCCGCTCCGCCGCTCTCCTCCCTGTACGGCGACGCAGGGATGCAGAGAGGCCCTTCAGCATCTCCATCACACATTATGAGTCTGTCTGCCGTCACAAATATTCCTACCGTCGTCGAGGCCTCATGGTTCGGAGGCACAATGTAGTCTCTGCTCGTTTGAGGCTTGGCTACCGGCCACCGTGGCAGGTTGCTGGGATGCAGGGTGAGCCTCCCTTCACTGAGTGTCGCTTGTGTCGAGCACCTCGTGCTAACACTGTAGAGCACTATTGCCTGGCCTGCCCCACTGTCCGACACTTGCTGCCCCGGGGCCTGCCACTTGATGTGCTTTGTCGACACCTGCTGAACCACCAGGTTCTGGAGGAACTTCTGGTACGCCACCCTCGTTTTTGTGGATTTAAATAGGTCATAGTGTAAATATTTGTCTGTATGCTTGTGCTCCATTCTCTTATGTTTTCGTGATGTGTGTGTGTGTGGTTGTAGTCATTGTATTCTCATGGGTCCCGCCTACCCGTATGTATTGTTGCCTGCCTGTTGATTGACGCTACGGCGCAATTAATTAAAAAAAAAAAAAAAAAAAAAAAAAACATAGTTCCATATATATTTTTCAAAAATGTAAAAAGTTAATTACACACATGAAAGCCAAATCCATTGCCGTGGGCGAACGATCGAACGCTTTAAAATTAACTCCTCGCCCCACCTCATCTCCTGCTCTCTCTTAAGTGGACGAGGCAAGTTTTAAAACGTATGAAGCAATGAAACCCTTATCGTTCATGGGATTCAAACAGATCCGTTGGCTTTTAATCGATCCCAAGGCTTCGTGTTTCTTTTAATGTCAGATAAGTTAGTAGTACCGCCCTGGCATCTACATGTATCACTCGGTAAGTGTAACTCGACCACAAAACAATACCCGTGATCGATAAGGGTTTATTGCTTCATACGTTGTATTGAGTTCCCTCGTCTACCCGAGAGAGAACACGGGGTGCTGTTGGGGGGGGGAGTTAATTTTAGAAGTGTTCGATCATTCGCAAACGGTAATGGATTTGCCTTTCATGTCTGTAATTAACTTTTTAAATCATGTCAGGACTTTACCCTGTCATTTTGTAAATGTAGTTTTGAATAACCCTGTATATATATATATATATATATATATATATATATATATATATATATATATATATATATATATATATATATATATATATATATAAATATATATATATATATATATATATATATATATATATATATATATATATATATATATATATATATATTGCTATATATATATATATATATATATATATATATATATATATGAAACATTTATTATGTGTATTGGTAAACTATCATCTGATGGTGTCACTGACAGATCAGGGCGGACGTAGGTTTAATTATTATTACTTCACATATATTTAAATACTGAAGCTTTATTTCATGTGAGACAAACTGGTTTCGGTACTGATGCAATATTCGAAAATCGTGTTTCTCACATGGATGAATGTATTTTTATTTGGATATATGTGTTGTAATATTGTTGTTGTAATATGTCCATAATGTTTATAACATGTTACTCATTATCAATATAATACGTTTACTTACATGATATTTATTAGAGAACAGTTAAACCCGCATATTGACAAATTATAATTGGGTTTGTTTCACCCGGTTCAATTCATAGCTGCCACTGTTACCAGATACAACACCAGCATATTGGTGGATAAGGTGGCCTCGAGTCATCTGTACACAACTGTACATAGAGTACAGCCGCATGACAAAAGTGTTCCTACAACCACGTGGACGATGTAACATCTTCGTCATGACGGACACCGTTGGCTCTCACACAGCATCTGACTGTGTGTAAAGCACTTCGTCCATGTGTACCCATTTCACACGAATGAAACACACCACTTCTGAATTCCAACAAAGCATTGCTATCCCGTCATGCACTGGCGTTATCGTACACAACTCTACCATATATATTATATCCTCGTTGTTATGTATCACTATATGATAAAAAGTGATAACAATAACATTAAAACATAATGCCTGCTAGCATTATATACCTATACATATTTTTAGGACTAAAGCTTGTGACCGTGTTGTATTTTCGAACAAAGTTTCGAGACCAGAGAGAGAGAGAGAGTAGGGTGGGGGAGAGAAAGAAGGGGATGGGTGGAGCCTGTGGACTGACGTGGTATATACGTCACATTATGATCGTTCGTATCCCAGTGTTAAATTTCATAAAAATGACGCATTTCTCGGGGACAAGTGCCTTAATTATTCACTTTTGGTAATCCATTATAGTGCCAAAAATTAGCGGAAGGTGTAAAATAACCCGTGGCAAAATATCATACTGATCCAACCTTTAGTTACAGAATTATTCCCGAAATTGACACTGGCTCTGAAAGCGTTAGTAGTCATGTTGTACTCTGGAACTAACAACAACAGAGGTGAGAATTATTTTCACTCTTATGAATGCAGGAAAGATGATATTATACTAAAGAAAAAATGTAAGCACAGTTTCTATAACTGATATTGACAGTAAATTGGAAAAGGCTAAACCTTTCCAAACTAATTTTGATGACAATGCAGAATACAGACTACAGTATTCCATAATCACTTTAACTTACTTTTCAGTTCAGTTCAATAATAATTTCCAAGTGGCAGCCAACAAATGCCATAGCCACTAAGGGTTGATTCCAAAGTGGTATTGGTTTGTTAGCTTCCCAACTAACCACACTTGTAAGGCTTCATTATTTTCCAAAAGCTGAGTATCCACATTCACAAAATCTATCCAACAGTTAGATAATTATAATCACTGTATAGTTTACTCACCAAATTCATTAAATAATTCACCCAGAAGTCATTAACACGGCTAACATTCTTTTGTTTGCATGCTTACAAACCACAACGAACAACTGTGGAATGGACCCTAAGTTACAGTGAGAGAACATCACAGATCATTGGTTGGCATAACTGTGTACAATACTTCATATTAATAAAAAGAATATAAACTGTATAGTAACTGCCTTAACATTTTATAACTCAATACCATACAGTATAATAAATTTACTTGATCTTTCTATCAAGAGTTTGATGTACAGTCGGCGGCAAAAGTCGTGACCCCTCACTCAGCACGTCTTCAAATATAACATAAAGGTTAATCATCGAATAAACACATTCACCATATAGAAATACGATATCCAGGAGGTAAATTAATATACTTCTTTGGTTTTTCAGTTTAGGAGCCCATGAAGATTATATTTCCATACTTACTTTATGACTCGGCAGATGTAGCGACAGGACATTTGCCGCCGACTGTACAAAAAATATATTTTCAACAGCAAATGACTTATCAAAACCAATTCTGAGTACTGTACGACCGTAATACTAAATGCCACATCTGTACTGTATTTCAATTTGCTAGTCAAAGTTATTCAGTATTGGTAAGGATATTGTACAGACTAAACTTCTGTAATGATCTCATGATTGCCATTTACAGCGGAGGCGGTAATTCATGTCTGTCACTTTTGGCTGCAGTAACATCAACTATCATGTATCCATCATTACACTATTTGTATACAGGAACAAATAGAAAAAATATAAATTTAAAGCTTTCAAATTAAAAGCTCCTTTGCTAAAAGTTCAGAATAGCCCATAACAAAGTATTACAAGAAAGTTATTCCTGGTTTAGTATTTTCACTACATTAATATAATAACAATTTTGGTAACATTGTGTCTGAGCATTAAAAATATGCTTCTCAAAATGTAGAGGCAAGTAAATGTCACCAAAAGCAGGTTGGTTATAGTAGAAAATGCTGTTGAGAAATGACAGGCAAGTTGATGAAATCCCAAACTACTGACAAAACAATAACATTAACAAGTACATAAACAGTAAGAATAATAATGACATACACACTGACAACATCACTATGGCTATTCATGCTGCTGAAAGAATAACATACTTGGCAGGATATATAGTAAAAGTCAGGAAAATTGTTAATAGGAATATCAAGTGTCTATGTCATAATAAGGAAGGACTGCTTTGGCATCCATCCATGCCAACAACTTATAAAACACTTAAGGTAGTAGTGTACAGTCGCGAGCCAAAGTTTCGTTACCCCTTGGCTGACAGGAAGGTTGGTAACGAGACAGGGTGAGGTTCATTTTCCATGACTTTCGGTTTATGGTTTGTGAAAATGAACCTCACACTGTTTCGTTACCAACTCGATACACCAGTTTGTCCGATTGTTCAGCATATGCTTAACACTGTCTTCACCTTCCTGTCAGCCAAGGGGGTAACAAAACTTTGGTTCGCGACTGTACACACAACAAAAAAACTATCGTTACACCTTCTGCGTGATACAAAATGACACCATAAATGAAGGTTTTTGATAACAGATGCGGCCACAACATAATACATACGCAGGGACACCACTGTGAGAAGGCTGTTATCAAAAACCTTTATTCGTGGTGTCATTTTGTATCGCACAGAAGGTGTAACAATAGTTTTTTTGTTGTGTGTACATATTTATCTTTATACTCAAAATTCATGTGTTGTGGTAGTTGCTGTATGTATAAGATGTCTTTTCCGTATAGCTATGTTGCAAAGTTAAGAGGGTCAGGTAATGTCAGCTAATAGTCCGGTGGCCAAACACAATTTCTGGACTGAACCTTGAACTTTGTGGCGCAGAAATTTTCTTTGCAGATTATGATAGCCTGAAACCTCTAGTTTTGGAATCCATCGGGTGCAACTTTTGCATCATTGAGCATTTTGCAAAAATGGTGACTGAAAATAGGAGTGTAGTAACTTTTTTGACATTAAAAGTTTTGGGTACAGGTATCCCAAATGGGCATAAATCACACATGGATACCCCTTCTACAATTATTTTACTACCAAAATGTTCGTATTAATGAGCTCTATCACACGAAACAAGTGACATGTGAAATTGGTCAACAATAAGGTCATTATAGGTCAAAAAGTCACAATTTTTGGCGAAGAAAAATTATTTCAGATATAAGAGTATAGATATTTTCAGATATAGTTATGATTACCCTCGAGAGAGAGATAAGGTATGGACATCAAATGAGCTCTTAGAACAGTATAGACGTCATGGTGGTGATCAAAGTAAACGAACTGTTTGTTCTAAGATTAAGAGTCATTTTGGAGACAAGGTAGCCTGGTTCTCTGACTGGCAAAGTTGTTTGTCTAGTCTCTTAATATTTCGAGACAGTACATCAAATGTGATTAAGCTAGTTAACAATGATGGGGATGAAAATACTGACATTGACAGATTCTTGAAACTTGTAGGTAAGCGCATTAGCAATGAATCTCAGCAGTCAGCACCAGATAGGTCCACATTTGATGTCTGTGTTCACCCTAGGTCATGCTTGAAGTATGTCAGTCCCACCCTGATTGCTCTGTTGGAAAATGTCTCTGACAAATTTCAAGTGGGTAATGAATCACTTATGATTGGGAATATAGTCAATGGCATTGTGTGTGGTCGTCCAACCCCTCTGCAAATCGCACTAGGGGTCACATTAAGCCGCAAGAGCTTGATTGAAGATTTCAGTGTCTTGGGTGTTACGTGCACTTATGACGAGGTCCGCTTGTTCAAAGGATCAGCTGCTGCCTCTGCATCAAGGGATCCAAGCCCAATCGGTTCAGCTGAAGATGGCCTTATCCAAACAATTGCTTATAACTTTGATGCAGAGATAGCCTCTCCAAATGGACTAACTTCAACTCATCCGTTGGCGTTGTTGATAACTCAAAGTCAGCAATCTTAGCAAGACACATGTGATGCTTAAACAATACCACGGCTGAAGAAGAGTTAACTGGATGCATTGAAAGGAACAATGTGCTCAGGAGTGTCCACATCGTGTTTATAAGGGCCCAAAGAAGCCATCCTTTCCTCCAAAACTGACAGAAATAGGTGTACTACCTCTGAAGGTCTTAACAAAACAGGTCCTATCAGTAGAACTGTCTAAATCATTGGATTTCGACTTCTTCAAGGCAGTGACCAGTCAGAACTCTTCTCCAGAATTTGGTGGCTTTAATATTCAGCATGCACGGAGGGAAGGAAAAGAACTGAAAGCAAGCACAAAATCTATGTACCGGCCACTGATTGATGCGAAACCCTCAGGTCCAACCACAATCAAGACAGCAATGGAAGAGGCGAAAAGGCTCACCACTAATCTCCAATTGTATCATATTGCACTGAATGTGCAGTTGGCTTTTGGTGATGATTTCAGTAACAGGCTTGGTGGCATGCACTTCCTTATGAGTTTTGTTGGAGCTGTTGGTTCTCTCATGAGCAACAGTGGTCTTGAAAATATCATGAAGGCAGCTTTTGGGGGTGTTACCAAGATGCTGACTGGCAAGAATTATCCACAGAACACTAGAGCCCTACGTCTGGTGGTAGAGGAAGTCCTTCGGGATACTCTTAGTTCTCTCAGTTCATACCAAGAACTTTTTGACGAACTGTCTATGAAGGCAGAAGCCAGTCGCACAACAAAACACTGGGTGAACAATCTCATTTTGCCAGTCTTTCTCATGATGATCTTTGTGTGGGCTGAACGGGAGGGTGATTGGGCTCTACATTTATGGGCTGTGAAAGAAATGTCCCCTACTTCTTCGCATCAGGACACATTTTAATTATTCAAGATATGGGTTAGTCTACTTCAGATCCATGGAAAAAATGAATGGTTAAGTCCTGGAGAAGTTCATGAAAGGCGAGCATGTCCAGCGTCATACAAAGGAAATCTGGAATGGCATGGCATGTGGACTAATATGTATAGATAAGCCACATTTATGCGATATGGACATGGGCCTCAAGGTCTCACAGGCTTAACCATGAACCAGTCTGCTGTTAGTCTTTGGGCTCTTAGCTTACATAAATGCAGACGGTTACAGAAGGACATAGCAGACATGAAGGACAGGAACTTCAAAGATGACCAGGGACACAAGGAAGAGACGGCGTCCCGAATGGCATATGATGAAAAGGACAGGACGACTATTCGTGAAAAGCTGGAGTTGTGCATTCATCCACTGAAACCTGATGAACATCCTCAGGGACTTGTCAACATTGTAACCGGAAAGATGAATCCAGATACAGTGAATGTGGAAAATGCCCATACCATTGGATCCCAGCAAAGACAACAGTTTGAATAAAGTTGGCCAGAAGGATTCTATAAGCCAATTGTAAACAAAGTTAGTGTCATGGTAGGAAATCAGAGAAGACAGTCCACTGAAAAAAAAGAAACATATCGACTGTGAACTCATCTTCTCAAGGCTGATGATATTAATACAGTAGCAACACATTGATATCAAATTAGTCATGGCATATGAGTTGGCACCTCTTCCAATATTGCTTTTGTATGGCACAAAGGACCAACCAGAAATGAGAATTGCCAAAGCCAAAGCTACACTCAGGAAGACTCTTCAAGTTGAACAATTCTCTCAGACATTCACAAGTCAACTGGACGCATTATTTTTAGATGGATGTGCAACAATGTGGGTAGTTCACTGACCGGCAAAGGGAGTTGTCAAGGATTATGTGAATGCCTTTGTAGATTATGTATTCTCCAAGATGATCGTTGCAAGCAACATATCTGTAGTATTTGACAAATATCACAAAAAAAGCATCATAAGCAGTACAAGAGCTGCACAATCTGCTGGAGTGCAGCATTGCAAGAAACATGTCATCACACTGGCAACGCCAATCCCCTCTCGAGATGTTGTTCTTAATGTGGCACACAACAAGGAACAGCTTATTGATATGATCACTGAAGAACTCCTAGATAGAATCCAAGGACTCAGGTTGCCAAACAACCTTGTTGTCACAGGGAAAACTGATATCCCTGTTGAAGTCAGGCAAGGTGTACGAGTAGAGAGATCAGATTTGCGAACCAACCATGAGGAAGCAGACGTTATCATTCCACTCCAAGTTGTCCACTCTGCTTCCAAAACCAGGAAGAATCTTAAAGTGATCTCGGATGACACAGACGTGTTTGTATTGCTGGCACATTACTACCACCTCTGTCAACTATCTGCACCCCTTGTCATGGAGCTGACCTCTCCAGAAAGGACTTCTGTGAACATCGGAGACACAGTAAATAAACACCAGGCAATTGTCCCACAGCTGCTGGCAGCACATGCGTTAACATGATACGACACAGTTGGTTCCTATTTTGGAGTTGGAAAAGTCAAAGTAGTGAAAGTTTTAAAGGCAGGACATAAGCTAGACAGCATAGGACAACCTGAAGCCCAACAGAAGACTGTCATTCTAGAATCAACCCAGTTTATTGCAGCATGCTATGGAGAGAAATCTGGACCAGACGATAGCATGTCTGATATCAGATACATACATTGGATCTCCAGAATGGGTAGAAAAAGTACTGCATCAGTTCACCAACTGAAGACTCTTCCACCTACAAGTGAAGCGTTAGTAGAGAACGTGAAAAGGGCACAGTTTCAAGCTTGTATTTGGAGGGCAGCACTGACTGGTGAGGCACCAGATATGGACCCCGTGGAGAACGGCTGGGTACTTGATGACGATTTCGGTGCGTTAATACCAGTGACTCTCCCACCACAAACAGAAATTGCTCCGGCAGCAGTAATGAAACTGATTCAGTGTGGATGCTCAACCGAGACGTCATGCTCAACTGAAAGGTGTGGATGTGTGGCTAGTCAAATTTCTTGTTCTGCATTTTGTCACTGTCAAGCAGAAATAAGAACATGCCAGAATAAGTGGACATTGCTGAGACAAAGGATAGAGGATGCCAATTACTCTGATGCAAATGAAAGTGATGCTGAGGTTGACAGAGATGACTGATGTTTCTAAGATAATTTACGTATTTTCTGTTTTTGCTGATTCAAGAAATTCAGGTGAGAAGCAATTAAAACAATATTTAGTTAAAATACTTGAAATTATATTGAAAACTAAGTTTCCTCTCTAAATAAGTTAATATACATGATATCCATTCTGGTAAGTACCTAAGATTGTCTATATAACAATATTTTCATTATACTTACAAGGATATATGTTAATTCCCTGATTTTATTTATATATATATTATTAATTTAACCAGAATATGTGTAAATAAAGGTGTCTACTATATTTTTCTTGGTATTATTAGATTCCTTAAACCCTAAAACCTATAGTTAGACACCAAAATGACTGTTCTAAGTCAAATATCAAGAAAGTTATCAAGAGAACATCATAAATAAATATGTGTTTTATGGATATTAGCCGCCATCTTGAATTTCTCAAAATGCTCAGGGATGCCATAATTGCACCCAACGGATTCTTATTATTGGCATACTCTGGGATCAAAATCCAATGAAAACAGTATTGCACCACAAATTTCAAGGTACCCCCCCCCCCAGGCCACCGGACTAACAAGAGGTCATTGATTCCTTTAAGATGTACTGTTGCAGAATATAGTCCTTGACCAGGGTTTAAGAGGAAGTCTGGTCAAGGACTATGTGCCGCCACTGTACCACAAAACAGACCAACTACACCTAGGAAAAGAGCTCCTATACTAATTTTTTCAACCTGACAAGAAAAGTACTGGCTCTCTCATTTAATTTCTTGCCTTCTTCGGTAACTATAATGCAATCAAAGACAAATTACACCCAAAATTCACTCAACTAGGTTTTGATCTGAAGCTTATAAATACCGAAATGTATGTGAAACCTGAACCTAAGGCTATATTACTGAGAAGGATAGTTACTGTACAGTTGGTGTTAAGTGTTTAGAGTTGAGTCTACAGTACAGTAAGATACTAAGAAGAGATTACATTATGCAAATTTATCTGTACCTCTGAACAAGTAATTAAACAACTCCCTGTATATATTGAATTCAGATGTTATAGGAGACAGAAATGCAATAATCTTTCTAATGAATTTTTTAATATAACGTCAGCTCCTTGCCCTCAAATGGTTCTTTATATTCAATATATTAAGGGTTTACTGTTCAATGTTTCCATCTGACTTTGGCTCTCCTTGCTCTGTCCTCTGCCTAAATTCTCCCTCACCCACCTTGTCTATCTCCTCACCTTCCTCACAGCCCAATCGATATTTGTTTCCTGATTATGATTTCGTCATTCTTGAAGAGAGCCCTAGTAAGGCTGAAACATTGTTTGTGTACTCTGAACAATACTATACACCTGTTTTGGAATTGATGTGGGCTTTATGTACCATTCTAAATTCACCAGTCTGAATTTCAAATCCCCACTATCTACAACTGTAGTATATGCTGAGGTAGCCCTTTCAATTGACATAGTTTAGTGGAACCAGTAGCATCTAATTTTCAGACTGCATATTCTGTACTACCCTTTGTAATTGTAATATTAATAATTGTAATATATACAATTGTAAAATATAAATAATTGTAATGATAATATTGTAGCATAGAGATAGGGCTTATTTGAGCAAACGGAGTACACATAGTCCACTGGTCTAGTTAGCTTTTGAAGTTTCTACTGACAGTTGGTTGGGTTCCTCCCTAACTGACGTTTCGTCCGTAGTCTTTCCCTTGTATCGTTATTGAAGGAATTGATCATGCCAAGACAGAATAATTTCCTTAAATTGCATATGATTCGTGAAGTGGGGATATCATAGAGAATTAATTATACGTCATATATTAAAATTGCATGTATAACTACCGAAATGTGTATATGATGTGTAGGATGTAAGTTAGTCAGTGTAGGCCTCTGAACGAGTTGTGCGGCGCCAGTTACCAAAGCCAGACACGCCACCAACGGTAGAGTGGAGGGGGGAATGGATACGCGCCTACCACCCAGCCTGTTTGAGTTAGTTCGGACTTACACCCCATAGCGATCACACGTAGTTCCTCGTCCTTGTGCCCTTACCTCGCCCTTTGTCTCTCGTGACGAAGAGATGACCAGAAGCTGAAAAATTCGGTAAGACTACCAATATTCCCAAAGTTTCACGGCTATAGATAATTATGTGTGTGTGTTTTGTGTCATAAGCATTAAGCACAGGACAGTCCTTAAATATTGAATATGGTAATTCGTTTTACAGGGGACAGCGGGTACCCCTTTTTACCATACCTCCTCACTCCATTTGCCAACCCCAGCACAAGAGGAGAGTATAAATTATACAGTACATACAGTATATACAGTAGGCCCAGTGTGTAAATAACTTGTGAGTCTGTCTTCATTGAAATTTGAACTACTTATAGAGATATGGAATCAGAAGAATGAAAAATATTTTTACTTACTTTAATGAATGCTCATACATTATGCCAGTTATAAATATTTTGTAAGAAATAAATTTATATATATATATATATCCATATTTCATTAACCTATCAACTTATAATACAGACACTAAAAATTAACCTGAGTTAACACAGTTTCACAGTCTATGATATATATATATATATATATATATATATATATATATATATATATATATATATATATATATATATATATATAAAACTTTTCTATTAAGTACTGCACTAATGTTCATGAATCATTTATTTATATAACTACTATATGCAGCACTTCTTTAATTATTTCATTTGTTATACTCAAACTTTATCAAGAAAAGCTACTAATTTTAAAAAGTAAATCAAATACTGTAATCTCACAGCAACATCACACACAAAAACAATTAATGTAGCAATTATTATGATTCACAGCAAATAGTTACTAAGAGGTAGAAAGATTCATCCTCTTATATGGTAAGCTATGAACTTAAAAAATTAATACTCTCCGTTTTAGTTACTGTCAAATCCTTGAATGGAAAATCTATTGGTACTCCATTTCTTTCTCATTAAAACGGTGAATAATTGCCTTATGACAATATAACCATCTAATTAACCCATATGTTTATAATATAGAATTTGGCCAAATTGACCTTCTGATATAACATAAGTTTAAATCATTACCGGTATAGGGTATAAAATTATGTTAGGGTTATTTCATTGGGCTGGTTAGATGAGAGGTTAAAATAATACACCATTCCTTAACCATTTTTCTAGAATCTAAACACCAAAAACTAAGCATGAACACTAAAATAAACTAACAAAATCTCTTATACACTAAAATAATATATTGACAGCAAAACCAAAGCTTGAATTACAATACACACAGACTAATCCTGTCTTCACTTAACTATGAACAGTCATCATGTGATGGGATGACTTACCAGTCTTATTTCAATGGCTGTCTTATTTTTCATGTCTAACTTAAAAGCTATCTAAAAATAGCCATTTTATCTTGATTTCCTGCACGTCCCTCAGTAATCTACTTATACTTTTAACAGCCTCTGTGACAGCCCTCAACGTAATGTCTTTGACTTTGGCAGGCACTACACAAATTAATTAAAGGATCTAAATATTACTATCCTTTCTGACACTTCCTGTAATATTATCAGTAGTTCTTTATTTATCCGTGCATATAGCGGCTCTTCTTTTCTTTCCTGTGGAAGGGTTTTCAGCAAGGCTGTCAGACATGATGGCTAATAATATAATTATATCTGTGTTGGGGTGACGAAATAGTAGTGAGTGAATAATGGTACGGTAGTAATACAGCAGCAGCACTCCTTATCATATCACGTGTGGGTTGTTTACAAAACTCAGCTGATATGACACTTGCTCCCTATTGGTTGTAACCACTTTAAAGCTGCCACCTGATTGGCTGAAGGACTTAGGAACTCCGAGAGGGTTTAGGAATTCCTAAATGTTAAGAAAGGTTTAGGAAGTCCCAAAAATGTTTTGAGTATGATGACTTAGGAAACAAGATAGGAATTCCTATCCTGTTCCTAACCCCCCCAACGGGAACCGCCTTGACGTGGTGGGGGGGCTTGCGTGTCTCTGAGACCTGGCGAGCTAGACTAAAGGGGGCTCCGGCCCCTGCTCTGCCCCGATTTCGGGGAGAGAGGGCTTCCCATGCTAGTAAGGTCGCCAGTGAGAGACCAGACTAAATGGTTCCCATGCATTAGGGTACCAGTACGAGCCAACAGCACTGCCCTCCGGAGAGACTGCCCTCTAGGGGCCGTCCTATGTTGGATGGTTGGGTGTCTGGGCTGGGAGATGTTGGGGAAGGGGGTCTCAGCACCGTCGTGGGCAAACTTTCGAGCCATTGGGGCTGCTTTTTAAAACGAGTGGCCCCATGGGGGAAGAGGTACCCTGCCCACGGCGACCAGTGCTTGGTCCCCTCATCTGCCCTGTAGGTAGTAGCTCTTGGCTCCTGGGGCCAAAAACATCAAATCAATGATATATGGATAAAGAAAAGCCCCAATCTCTTCCTCGAGCGGTGGTCGACCAGGCCCTCGAGACTTCACTCTCTGGTTGTGGTAATATGCAGAAAGCTGCAAATAAGAGTAGACCTAGCAGGTCGGGTGTTGTGTAGAAGGACCCTGTTAGCGATTTGGACACGTTAATGTTAACGAATGTACTTGCATCCCTTTTCTATGGCGCTATCCACTCCATTTTTAAGTGTTTTGGAGTAGTTCTTCGAATCCGAATCACATATGACAGTGATTGTAGGTCTAATCGGTGCTATATTACTTTTAATACAAATGCTGCTGCCAAAGCAGCATTTGAGTCAAAAGATTCTCTGACGGTGGGGGATACTCATTGTAAACTTCAGATGATGCAGTCCATCAATGTAGTTGACAGTGACAATGACTACTGCCCTAATATATTTGATGACTCTATAGAGCATGTCCCAAAGGAACGTCGGGTTCCTACACCCTTTTAGTTTGTGGCTTACTACAAGGAGGGACGTGGTAACCTTATCCATGCTTCCCGGTATCTGGAGAAAGAAATTGGATTATTACCAATGGGCCACATAAAGAAATATGGTAAGGGCGTTTTAATCAGAGCCAAAGATCTTACACAGGCCATGATGCTCCTCAATCTCCCCTGTCCTTCTGGTAGCATGTTTGAATCTATTAAACCACATCGAACATTTAATTATAGTAAGGGGCGTATATATAATGAGGACCTGTATGAATTCTCAGAAGAGGACATTCTCGCTATGTGCCCAGACAGTGTCCAACGAGTAACGAAGATGAAAGGCAGTAAAAATATGATCATCCTCACTTTCTATGGCTCGCATATCCCAGATCGCATTAACATTAACCCCACCTCATTTCAGGTGAAGCCTTTTGTTGAGCATCCCCTACAGTGTTTCTATTGTTATGAGTTTGGTCATGGGAGGAGGAACTGCAAACACCGTTCCCAGTGTGGTAATTGTTCTGCTCTTGACTCACATCTTACTTCTGAGTGTCGGTCAGAGAGTTACTGCTTTTACTGTAGAGATGCTCACCCCTTGCGTTCTCGCCAATGTAAGATGTACCTACTTGAGCAGGATATCCTCCACTTGGCTAATATCCAATTCATTAGCATAGGTAGTGCCAGACGGCAACTCAACTTCAGGCGACAGAAGGATAGTGGTGTGAAGACATATGCCTCCTCTCTTCGCCCAAAATTGGTTGCAGCACCCTCTCAAGAGGCAGCTGCTTTTTGCTCTAGTGAGAGTGTTTCTAAGGTTACACTACATAATAGTTTCTCTGTCTTGGAAACTTTATCAGACACTCATTCTGGTGACCCCTCAACTGATGACAGTTCTCAGACTTTAGCTAAAGGTGTCCATGTGGTAGAGGTTCACGCTGCCACACGCTCTCCCAAAAGGAAACTTAAGTCACCTAAACTGCCACAGAGACGCCTTCGTGGTTCCTCTGAGGCACTTGACTCTATAGATGTTCCACCTTGTGAGGCAACCATCTCTGTGGACTCATCCATAGTTTCCTCTCAATTTCACCAGAAGAGTTCTCGTGGCTCTGATGAATCTCTTGATTCAACAGAAGTTCCTCCTCGCAAGCTTCCTTCGGGATCATCAGAGGGGTGTGAAGTTAATGTGGATGCCTCGGATGTTGTGACTTCAAAAGATTCAGTTTCTCTTCCGCTTGAGCAGCGGAGTGATTCTACCACCTGTATTATGGATGTTGATGTATCTGCCTGTGTCAGTGATACCACTGCTGTACAGGACAATACCAATGTAATTGTTTCAAAGAATATTCCAGCTCATATACCTTCATCTTCTTCTAACATATCAGATGCTACAGGAACTTGTCTACGGGTCCCAATTACTGCCCCCACGTACTACTCCTCGGATTCGCTCTTCTTCTAGTGGCCCAGGATTAGACAAATCTTATTGTTTGAGTAAACCCTCAGGTCGAGGTGGTAGTGGGAAGTACCTCCGTGAGGCTTCCCAAAAATCAGTACTAAAGTAACACTGTTCAAGGTCCTTCAGTGGAATTGCCGTGGCTTGCGTGCTTCTTGGGAGGAACTGCGTATTCTTCTCTCTAGCTTCTCTCCTGCATGTGTTTCTCTCCAAAAGACAATGCTTGGGGACTACATTCCTGCCAGTCCTCCATCATACTCTGCATTTTATTCCAATTCATTTGAAGTTCAGGGTCACCATGGTGGCTCTGCCATAATAATAATAATAATAAGGCTGTTGCAGTTAAGGTTTTTATGGACCGCCCGTACACTATGTGCAGTCTATACCTTCCTCCCAGTGTTACAGTTGAGAGGGGTGATCTCAACCGTCTTCTACGGGACCTTCCCTCTCCCTTTATTTTATTGGGTGATTTTAATGGTCGTCATCCTCTGTGGGGTGACAGTTCGGTCAACCCCAGGGGTGTTTTATTGGCTTCTTTTATTGAGGATGAGGGATTAGGGGTTTTAAATACGGGAGATATGACACATTTTAATAGCCCTACTGGGACTTTTACCGCTATTGACATTTCCCTCTGCTCACCCAGTGCTCTGTTGGATTTTACTTGGAGAGTGTTGCCTGATTTATATGGCAGTGACCATTTCCCTATACTTTTAGAAGGTAACAGGTATGAACCACAGTCTCGTCTTCCTAGGTGGAAATTAGAGAAAGCTGACTGGCAGTTTTTTAGAGAGCTAATTTCTTCGGTCTCTTCTGTAGCCGATTTCGGTAGCTCTGACGAGGCTGTAACATATTTCACTGATATGCTCCACTCTGCTGCTCTCAACTCTATCCCTAGAACTTCTGGCTACTTTCCCAAACGTCCTGTCCCTTGGTGGTCACCATTCTGCACGACTGCTGTGCGGGAGAAGCGCGCTGCTTTCTCTCGCCTTCGTCGCAATCGTGGGGACCCAACTCTTTTAGAGGACTTCTGACGGGCAAGGGTCCGGGCTAGACGAGTCTTAAAAGAGGCCAGACGTGCATCTTGTGTAACGCTCCTATTATTTCCTGATAATTAATTCTTAAGTTGTTTCACCTTAGGAGATGAAGCTTGCGACGGAAGCGGAATGAACATGGGTGTAAATATTGTAAATAGGAATTATCTTGCCTTTCGGGCCTTATTTTTGTCCGGCAAACTGAAACTTACTTTGGGAATTGGTAACATTGTTGATGTGGCAATTGTGATAATCTCGTCCCCAAATATACATAACATTGGAACCGGAAGTGACGACAGAGGTTGTAATATTGTGATATGATGATGAGGATATAATTAAGACTGAATCTTATTTTATGTGAAAGGCTTATGATAACCAGGTTTCATTGAATAATCTGTTGAGTGTTAATTTAAAGTCGTCATAAAGATTTATTTATGTGGAAGTGTGTGGCATCTTTCCCGCCTTGCCGAGCGAGGAAGAAGGAAGAGGGTAGCCAACTTTGTCTCACTCTTCTCTTTCGACCCGACCAGGTAACTTGTGATATCGAGATTACGTATATTTGTTCCAAATTGAGACTTTAAAGAGTACAGTAATACATTCCTGCCTCTGTGTTGAGGTTTGGTAGGGGCTATCTCGGGGAATAATTATTTTTGAAATCTTATGGGTTCACTCAGGGAGTGTAATTGTTTATTTTTAAATTAATAGTCTCACTCTTCTCTTTCGACCCGACCAGCTGTGACGCCATATTGTCCGCGTGGGGACTTGCCTCATCTGTTGGTGAACTGGTGTAGGAATTAGGGTGTCAGGCATTAGGTTATTATTATTATTATTTTTGGTAAAAGCCACTAGTTGGCCAGTGTTATTGTTTGTAACGCCACTAGTTGGCCAATATTATCTTTTGGTAAGCCATTAGTGTTGTGTTTTGGGTAAAGCACTAGTTGGCCTGTGTCTTATTTTTTTGTAAATGCCACGTGTATGGCAGGTGTCTAATCCTGTGAGCAATTCTGCTGGAAACTGACTCCTACAGTAGTTGATTGTGAGTGCGAAGTCTAGGTCCATTCACAATTGGGAGAGGGGTTGTATAGTAAGTGGGAGTCCGGTCTCCAGTGGTGTGCTACAGGTGGTATAAGTATTTATTTTTCTCTGGTCTAAATCATTTTTTTTTTTTTTTTTTTTTTATATTGTCAAGGTGCAAGGCTGTGTTCTAATCTAGTTTTTTTGGTAATATTGAAGTTTCGAGTAGAGTAAGGGGGAAAGTAGTATTTGAAATCATTGTATTAAATCTATTGGGTAAATTTTAGTTTATAAGGGGGGCGTAAGTACAGTATTAATCAAATCTTTATTTTGTTTTCTTGTGAAAGCTTTATTATAATAATTATATATATTTTTTTTTATTTATTATATATGAAAATTGATTGGTCTCACAATAATAAATCACTGGGTCTTTTATCTGTGAACAGTAGTTTTTCTGCACTATACCCTGCCACCTGAGGAAGGTCGAAGACAGTGAACACGAATCCAAATATTTTTTTTTTTGTGATAGCGCAGGGTTTTTTGGTTGGGAGCACCGGGAATATCCTGGTGGATCATAAGAACCGAAACCCTGTGTTACACTTGGAAGGCCTATGTGTCTTCAATCAATACTAAAACTCCACTCACCCAAGTATTCAGGAGAGTCCGTAAGATGGCGGGGAAGTTTTCTCCTAGTACTCCACCTGTACTTAAGGTCAATGGAATTAACATCATAAATGGTTTGACAGTGGCCAATACCATGGCGGAGGCTTTTGCAAAAGTCTCCCGCCGTGACTCTCGACCTCTGGCTGTCAGGCATAAGTTAAGAGCCAAGGAGCGTACTGTCCTGGATTTCTCAGGGAACGAGAATGAAAGTTATAACCATATATTCACCCTGAGAGACCTGCATCTGCTCTCTCTCTCTGCGGCGACACTTCTCCTGGGCCAGACAACATCCCATATGCAATGTTACGACACTTGGGTGAGGAAGCGATCTCATTTCTTTTAGCTTTATATAACAGAATCTGGCTGGAGGGTGTCTTCCCTTCTGGGTGGAGGGTTGCTACCATCCTCCCTTTCCTCAAGCCGGGCAAGGACTCTGGTGTTGCCCTCAATTATCGACCAATTGCCTTGACCTCCTGTCTCTGTAAACTATTTGAAAAGATGGTGAATGTCAGACTGGTATAATTCTTGGAACAGGGTGATTTTCTGTCTCCGTCCCAGTCTGGCTTTCGTAAACACCGTTCCACTACAGATGCTCTGGTCAGGTTGGAAGCTGCTGCATGTGAGGCCTTTGCACGACATCAACACCTTCTCTGTGTATTCTTTGATTTAGAGAAAGCGTATGACACTACATGGCAATATGGCATCCTGCAGCAACTCCATTTATATGGCCTGCAGGGTCGCCTTCCTCACTTTCTTAAGGAGTTTCTCAGTGGTCGCAGTTTTTCTGTGAGGGTTGGTACAAACCACTCAGCATCTGTTGCACAGGAGGAGGGCGTCCCCCAGGGAAGCGTCCTCAGTGTCACATTGTTTGCAGTAGCAATTAATGCCATTGCCTCATCCCTTCCAGACGGTATAGCTAACTCGATGTACGTTGATGACCAAGCAGTCTGGTTTGTTGCTTCCCATATGTCAGTGGCGGAGCAGCGCATGCAGCTTGCCCTTGACAGGGTGTCACGTTGGACTGGTTCTCATGGGTTTCGATTTTCTCCTTCCAAGACAGTTGCTATGCACTTCTGCCGCATCCGAGGCATCCACCCCGATCCAAACTTATTCATGTATGGTCATCGGATACGCTGTGTCGAGTAGACTCGCTTTTTGGGTCTCCTTTTTGACAAACGTTTGACTTGGGTTCCCCACTTATGTACACTTAAGGTCTCTTGCCTCAAGGCTCTTAACCTGTTGAGGGTCCTGGGCCATACATCCTGGGGGGCTGATCGGGCCACCCTCCTCCGCCTATACCATGTTCTTATTAGGTCAAAACTCGACTATGGGTGTGAGGTGTACTCTTCTGCCACCGATGCCCGTCTCAGAGTTTTAGACCCTGTTCATCATGCTGGAGTACGTCTGGCGACCGGAGCCTTCAGGTCGTCCCCAATCTCCAGTCTCCTGGTGGACACTAATGAGCCACCTCTTGATCTCCGTCGCCAGTCCTTGATGGTTCGTTGTTGGCATCGATTACATCGACTTCCTGACTCCCTACCCTGCTTGGCGGTGTCATCTGATATGTCTCAGTACTACCTTTTACATTCTCGTACACCATGGCCCTTTGGCTTCTGGGTCAGGAAGGCTATGGAGGAGATGACTTCCAGATTTGTCCTGTGAGGGTCCCCAGGGTGGCTCCATGGCTTATTCCAGAAGTTTTCCCCTGCACCTGCTTTATAGACAAGAAGGAATCTTTTCCTCCTCCAGTGGCTCGTTCCCTCTTTTTAGAACATGCCTTCACTCACAGGGAGTCCCTCCCTGTGTACACTGATGGGTCAAAGTCTGATGCTGGAGTTGGCTTTGGAGTTGTCTTTCCTGACTTTTGCCGTGGAGGCAGGCTCCCTTCTGTCATGTCAATTTTTACTGCTGAGCTCTCGGCCATTTTATATGCCCTCCAAGTGATTTTCACTCTCCCTCAGCCTTCGTTTACTATTTTTAGCGATTCCTGTAGTGCATTGCAGGCCTTGTGCAATTTTAACTCTTCCCATCCCCTGGTGTTGGCCATTCTTGAGTGGCTTGTCCTCCTGGGTCGTCATGGCCGCAAAGTCACTTTTTGTTGGGTCCCAGCCCATGAGGGTGTTGATGGGAATGAGCTGGCTGACGCCCTGGCTAAGGCTGTGGTCTCCAATTCCCAGCCTCCTGCCAGGCGTCATCCTGTTCCTGCAGTGGACCTTCGACCCTAAATAGATGCTACCGTTCGTTCCTGCTGGCAGGACAGATGGGACGCCGTCGGGGCTAACAAGCTCCGCGACATCCGCCAGCACCTTGGTTTGTGGAGCTACAGTGGCCAGTCCCGCCGGTGGGAGACGGCTCTTGTCCGTCTCCGCATTGGCCACACATTATTGACTCATGGCTTTTTAATGGAGAGGGCTCACCCTCCCTACTGTGATGATTGTCTGGTCCCTTTGACAGTACGGCATCTTATTGTCGAGTGTCCCAGCCTTGGGGACCTTCGTCGTAGGCAACTCTCCGAGTACCGGAAGGGTGACGGTTCTTACAGTCTCTCCCAGGTGCTCGAGGAGGAGGCTTGTAGTGTGGGAGGGAACACCCTCTCCTATGTGGAGGAGGCTGGCCTTCTCCACAAATTGTGAATTTTATTGTATTTATGGCTATTAATTTTTAGGTAGTTAAAGTTTAATGTTTCTTTCGTTAATATTTCAATTCTCTTATATATCTAACTTAAGTAGGTTATTTCATTAATATATGATTTTTTTGGGGGGGAAGACGTGGGTTTTATTCATTTTGCTTCTCCCTTCCGAGGTAGTGAAAATTATTTAATCTTTGTACATATTTTATTAATGATGTAAATGACCTTTTTATGTTGGGCGGTATATGACCATTGCTGTTGCGCCGCCAGATGCCTAATGGCATCAATAAATAAATCAATCAATCCTGTTCCTAAATTAGGACTTCCTAAGTGAGATAGGAAGGCTTGGCTCTCCTAAGTTAAGAACTGTTTGAGTATCCGGCCCCAGTGATGTAAGACCATAGTTAGGAAGCTTGGATACCAAGGATCGGTGCCATACTCTATCAAAGGCCTTGTTGATGTCTAGAGCTATTGTGCTGATCCATTGACTGAAAAATTTTATGTGTAATATAGCTGAGTATATAGGCAGTAGATCGTTCGTGTTTGAATCCATATTGTTTATTGTTTATCAGTTTATTGGTTTCAAGATGTTTGTGTAACACCCCTATTTAATATGTATTATTATTCGGGATATTTACGGGTGTTGTATATTTATATGTATTAGAATAGGTTTTTAGTGTAGAATTGTAGGGAGTAGCCAGGCGGTGATTTAAGAAAGGAATGTAAAATAATTTAATGGAGACAGGGAATAACCTGCATTTCTAATTATAATATATAATAACGAAGCTAACATTCCTATACTGTTACCGGCATTTAATTGTAACTTGCTTAGAAAATTAATTAGATTAGTTAGGGCCTACAGTCGGGACAGTACTTTTTCTGGTTGGCGGAACAATACATGCCTTGAATATGTAAATAACAGTAGAGTAAAACTTTACACAAGGGAGAAAGCAATATATTTGAGCTCACTTATATGTTTAAATTAGGTTATGTAATTATACACACCAGTAAGGGTAGAACTGATGGATTTGCCAGAAATTAAGATGAGTTGGTAACTACTTTGCTTAAGAGAGTGAGAGTGGGGGAGATGGCGAGGCGGTACCCTGAGTTGCTACTAGCTCATTCTGATCTCGTCTCTGCTGGTGGCAGGTAAGAGTTCCAACTCTCTCTCTCTCATCATAAATATAGTATTGTGAATATAGTGTGGTGAATTTACTAAGTCCCGTGATGGGATATAACTAAGGAATATTGTGTGGTCATATTCAGGCATAGTAAATAAATTATGTTTTTTTTCTCATGCTCATTCTGATCTCGTCTCTGCTGGTGGCAGCCATTAAATAGCATTCTCCCTTGGTGTTTAGTGAACCACGTGGTACTAAGAAAATTAACTACATTTGCTGGCAATTTAATAGTTTCATTTATAATATTGAGATTAGGAAGTTATTTTTTTTTATGTATTAACTATATTTCGGCCTTAGTGTGCAAAATTTATTATTAGGGAATCTTTGAAATATTGTGGGAGGGGGGACACTTTATGTAAGATTTTTTTTTATATGTACTTAGATCTGTCACTAGCGAGGCACGGAATTATTCCTGTCCTAGTAGACAGAAAAGGGAGTAGGAACTGTATTAAGGGAGGGGGGATATTTCATAGTAATAAGTGTTTTTGTTTTGGATTTATGTGTTAGCTCTCTCAACTGGCGAGACCCGGAATTATTCCTATCCTAGTTGACAGAAAAGGGAGTAGGTAAAATTAGAAAAGGGGGGGGGGGACATAAATTATTATTATAGGGAACTAGTTGTACTTGTAACACCAATGGATAAAATAAACGGGTTTATAATTGTCTGAGTATTTCCGTCACCGATATAACAAATAGACTGTGTACCTATATAGAGATTAGTTCTCCTTTCACAACACTGATCGTACCCCCGTTAAAATTGTAGTCTGGGTTGCTTACTCGCGAGCCTTCTTAACGTAACGTTACGCTACCCTGCCAGTGTGCGCACTTGGTTCCTCTGATCGACTTTGGCCTGGTGGTGGCAGTCCAACGGGATGATCGAGAGGATGCACCGGACCCTGAAGACGGTGTTGGCCCAGCTGTGTGAGGGCTATCCACAACGTTGGCCTTCCATGCTGGCCGAATGTCAGTCTGTGATGAACTCAGCCGTCCACAGTAGTACCAAGGTGACGCCTTATGTGGCATTCTTCGGGAGACATCAGCCCCGCAACATCTCGGCACCGCTACTAAATATTCCATCCGATACTGACAATACAGGAAGAATGAAACAAATGATACAAGAAGCAAGTACGGTATCACTTAGGAGGTATCGGGCGGTAGCCAATAGGCAGAGAAAAAATGAAAAAGTAGAACGAGGAGCACTAGTGTGGGTAAAACAGGAAACAATTATACCGGGTACCTGTGCCAAACTGAATCAGAAATGGAAGGGCCCATATAAAGTGGTAGAAGTTATAAGAAATGGATTGGTGTATTTATTAGAGGACCCATTTACTGGGAAAAACATCCAGAGGGCTGCAGAAAAAATCAAGCCCTATGTGAGCAGAAATGACCTAATAGTGCAACCAGAGGAAGTGGAAGAAGGTGATGGACAAGATGAGGAGGAGGATATGGTACTTCCTCCACTTCATATATAGACGACCTCCCAGAAGACTTCTGGAGGAAATATGGAAAAGGAAAAGAAAACTTTAACCAAAAGGGAAGTTAGAAAATAACCAAATGAGAGAAAAATTGTGATAAATGAAGATATGGAAAAATAGAAAATAAACCAAATGGGAAATAGAAAAAAAAAAAAAAAAAAATGAATATATGGAAAAATTAGAAAAAATAATCCAAATAATGGGAAATAAATGTGATAAAATAATATATTGAAAATTAGAAAATATAACAGTGGAAATTAAAAGTAGAAAAAATAGGGCAAAAGTTGAAAAGAAAAAAAGTTGGAAAAATGTCATGGTTCCCTATGTCCTGAAGTCAAAAGAGGGCACCATTCATCAAAAGTGCTAGAAACTCTGCTCATAAATTTTTTTTGTGTGTAGTTGTGGGTGTTAAGTGACACTTAGTTTTAATGGGAAGAGGATGTGATGGTGGGGAGTAGATATTCACCCCTCCATTTCCATAGGGCTCTTCCAATATACAGTCAGGACATTTGTCAGGGCCCCTGTATCACTTAAATACTGCATTCTGGGTTGTCATACCTTGCAGAGTCTGAGGTTTGAATGGAGGAGTGAATGATAAAAGAATGTATGAAAACTCAGATAATGTTTGGGATAATCGCGGGTGGGTTTAGTGACGGTAGAACCTTAAGGAAGTTCTCCCGGGGTTATGGAACTTGACAGAGGATTCTGACTGGGACGAGGTGTCAATGATATCTTAGGTATTTAAAGTAAGGTGGAGAATTCTTTCCTGCGGGAAGGGGATACAGTCTAAAGACTGGGGAGGAGAAAAAGTTGGCAGTGTATTAACACTGACTAACCCATTAGGATGAATAGTGTCTGATATTGTTCAGTAAGGTGTAGTGATAGTGATAAACGGAATGAAGGTAAAGAGTAAATGGGGGGAAATTGAACTAAATTTTTTTTAAGGGAAATAGATAAATTAATTTTCACTGTAAGTTCCAGCTAAGGAAGGTGGGACGTGTGTAACACCCCTATTTAATATGTATTATTATTCGGGATATTTACGGGTGTTGTATATTTATATGTATTAGAATAGGTTTTTAGTGTAGAATTGTAGGGAGTAGCCAGGCGGTGATTTAAGAAAGGAATGTAAAATAATTTAATGGAGACAGGGAATAACCTGCATTTCTAATTATAATATATAATAACGAAGCTAACATTCCTATACTGTTACCGGCATTTAATTGTAACTTGCTTAGAAAATTAATTAGATTAGTTAGGGCCTACAGTCGGGACAGTACTTTTTCTGGTTGGCGGAACAATACATGCCTTGAATATGTAAATAACAGTAGAGTAAAACTTTACACAAGGGAGAAAGCAATATATTTGAGCTCACTTATATGTTTAAATTAGGTTATGTAATTATACACACCAGTAAGGGTAGAACTGATGGATTTGCCAGAAATTAAGATGAGTTGGTAACTACTTTGCTTAAGAGAGTGAGAGTGGGGGAGATGGCGAGGCGGTACCCTGAGTTGCTACTAGCTCATTCTGATCTCGTCTCTGCTGGTGGCAGGTAAGAGTTCCAACTCTCTCTCTCTCATCATAAATATAGTATTGTGAATATAGTGTGGTGAATTTACTAAGTCCCGTGATGGGATATAACTAAGGAATATTGTGTGGTCATATTCAGGCATAGTAAATAAATTATGTTTTTTTTCTCATGCTCATTCTGATCTCGTCTCTGCTGGTGGCAGCCATTAAATAGCATTCTCCCTTGGTGTTTAGTGAACCACGTGGTACTAAGAAAATTAACTACATTTGCTGGCAATTTAATAGTTTCATTTATAATATTGAGATTAGGAAGTTATTTTTTTTTATGTATTAACTATATTTCGGCCTTAGTGTGCAAAATTTATTATTAGGGAATCTTTGAAATATTGTGGGAGGGGGGACACTTTATGTAAGATTTTTTTTTATATGTACTTAGATCTGTCACTAGCGAGGCACGGAATTATTCCTGTCCTAGTAGACAGAAAAGGGAGTAGGAACTGTATTAAGGGAGGGGGGATATTTCATAGTAATAAGTGTTTTTGTTTTGGATTTATGTGTTAGCTCTCTCAACTGGCGAGACCCGGAATTATTCCTATCCTAGTTGACAGAAAAGGGAGTAGGTAAAATTAGAAAAGGGGGGGGGGGACATAAATTATTATTATAGGGAACTAGTTGTACTTGTAACACCAATGGATAAAATAAACGGGTTTATAATTGTCTGAGTATTTCCGTCACCGATATAACAAATAGACTGTGTACCTATATAGAGATTAGTTCTCCTTTCACAACACTGATCGTACCCCCGTTAAAATTGTAGTCTGGGTTGCTTACTCGCGAGCCTTCTTAACGTAACGTTACGCTACCCTGCCGGTGTGTGCTCACTTGGTTCCTCTGATCGACTTTGGTCTGGTGGTGGCAGCGTTTACCCAGTACTGGAGAGGAGCTGGACTTGTCCTTTGTATGATTTATTTTTGGTATTCGCAAGGCAAGTCCTGTTCCTCATCGGTATCTTGTTTTTTTTTCCAGACCAGGTTGATACAGCTATAGGATAGAGTGTAGCATACACTGGTTGTTTTTTTTTATTTGTTAAAGGCAGTAAATTTTTGTTTCCCTCCACAAGTAGAGTAAAAAAAAAAATAGAAAAATCAAAATAACGTAAGGGGACAAAAATAGAGTTTTTACATTTGGTTATGTGATTTTTTATTACGATTTCAAATACTTTACCTAGAGTGGAAGTAATAGTTATTGGTCTGTAATTAGTTGGACCAGATGAGGTACAGTGGCCAACGAATGAATCGAGGACAAGCAGCTCAGAAACATGGTGGTAGGATGCCTTCCACACTTGGTAACACTGTAACATCTATAGATCATTTTCATGGGGTTTACTCGTCTGGTAGATCGAAACCGGTCTGGGGATTTTGTTGGCACAAGAGTGCTCAAAGATTTATTGGTGTTTTGTTACCATACTAGGTTTGTGTTGTGCTGCACATTGTTTTTTTAACTAATATAGGGTGAAACTAGTACCAAAGCATAGTTATGTAGCACCAAGAGGAGAAAATATGTTCGAGAAGCGAGCCATTGAGCGAGGAAAAGGAACTTAGATGGAACTCTTGCGATTAAATGGTTTTTAATAGGATTTGATTTGTTCACGAACCCCTGAACCAAATGTGGTTCCAAATTCGTTTCGATCAGCAAAATGAATAAACCACATGATAAAGATTCATAATATGAACGATAGTGTTTCCAAGTGTGAAAGGCTTACTACCCCCACATTTCTAAGCTACTTGTCCTCGATCCATTCGTCGGCAACTGTACTGTACCTTTTTGGGGCACTGGATGGATATTTGCTTCTTTTCAGGTTTTAGGGAAAGAGGCAGTCTGAATACATAAACACAGATTAGAAAGGATGGGAACCAGTTCAGAGGAGCATTCTTTTAGGACAATGGAAGGGATTTCATCTGGGCCAGGGGCTTTGTCAGTGATTAAGTTATCTACGATTTTTTTAACTTGTTTGGTCTGGATCTTCAAAGTGGGAATTTCTGGGGAATCAATATTGAGTATGGGAACATTTTTTGTCTATCTTCCATGGTTGAGTTAGTGGAGAATATACTGGCAAGGATAATGGCTTTTCCAATTGGGTCACTTACTAGTGTACCTATTGAAGATTTGAAAGTTGGTATAAATGATGCTTTATTGAAATTGGAATTGAAAGAATTAAGAGTTAACCAAAATATTTTATTGTCATTGGGATTATTTAATATTTTTTTTGTCAGTTTATGATGGAAGTTAAATTTGGCCAGACCTGTTACCACTTTAGCATGATTTCTAACAATTTTGAAATAATTATATGATTCTATTGTTCGTGACTTTGTGTATGCATTATAGGCTATTGCTTTTTGTGATATTGCTCGGGCATAATTATGGTCAAACCATTTTGGGGAGTCAGATCTTTTGTTATATTTCTTGGATGGTATGAAAAGTTCCATTCCGATTTTGATGAAATCAGTGACATGGTTTAGAGTGTGGATTGAATCATTTCTGAATCCCTCCCATTCAGCCCTGTCATAGTGCCACTTTGTCACTGTGACACGTTCGGAGTGGGTAAAAGTTTGGGACATAGAAAAAGAGGCCTTTATGAGGCAGTGGTCAGAAGTACCGAGTGATGACAATACTTCTGTAACTTAGTCATCTGGGTTATTAGATAAGAATAAATATAGTAAGTATGGGGTATGGTCAGGGTTGTCTGGTATGTGAGTTGGTTGCTTTATAAGTTGAGTGAGATTAAATGAGTCAGCGAACAGCTCACATTCAAGCCCTGAATCATCAGTTCTAGCTGAATGAATGAGCCATTCAACATTATGGACTTTGAAATCACCCAAAATTATAATTTCAGAGGTGTGATTAATATCAAGGTTACCGAATTGAGATGATAAAGAGTCAGAGAGGCTTGGGTTTGGAGTGGCATTTGGGGATCGGTAAACACAACAGATATATTTGGTTTGATTTGAATATTGTAGTTTGTAAATGGAATAATCAAAGTTAGGTGATGTAAAGTTGATTAGACTGTCCAGGGTGAGTTCAGATTTAGTGAAGCAACAAATAATGCCCTTAGACCTAGTTATGGTGAAATTGGTAGCTGGGCAAGTTGAAGATGGAGGGATCAGTAGTAGGTGAAGTTTGGGTTTCTGTGAGAGAAAGTAGGCTGGGGGATTGAGCTTCTAGGAACTGGTGAACGGAATTAAGATTTGAAAGAAGTTCACGAATGTTAGCAAAGTAAATAATATACAAACATATAAAAACCAGGAGTGTGGGTGAGAGAGAGGATACTCACCTTGGTAATAATATACAAAGATATAATACCAGGAGCGTGGGTCACAGAGAGGATAATCACCTTGGTGGAGCTGTAGCAGAGCAGGAGTCTAGGAGAGTGTGTCACCCAATCAGAAGAGAGCTTATCAATGATGTCTACACCCCAGTAGAACATAAGTTTTGCACTGACTTTATTATTATTACTATTATAATTAGTGTGTGCGTGTTATCACACAATTAGTGTTCTGAAAGTCATCATCATTGTACGTGTGTATTACCACATAATTATTGTTCTGATACTATTATTATATTATTATTGTTATTTTTATTTTTTGTTTCTGTATTACCACATAATTATTGTAATGTGGTATTATTATTATTATTATTGTAATTATTATTATTATTATTAGTGTGTGTATTATCAAATAATTATTGTCCTGTGGTATTATAATTATTATTATTATTATTGTCATTATTATTATTATTAATATTATTATTATTTTTATTATTATTATTATTATGTATGTAATTCAACAAGTTATTCTGTCAAAATCTTTGAAACAATACAACCATCAATGTAAATAAAGGAGATCTAAAGTCATTAATAATATTATAATTATATTTATTGAATAACAAGATAACTACAGGATATAAGTAATAAAAATGAACTACTTAATGTGAGATTATCTTGTTGGTGAATTGGAAGGTGTTTGATTCCTCCAAACTATGCCACCAAACAGATCCCCTATTAGTACCATTGAGGGCATCTGTTTGTATGTATGTATGTATATTTATGTGTGTATGTATATGTACGTGTATGTGTGTATGTATGTAAGAGAGAGATAGAGATTTCCTATTAGTACCATTGAGGGCATCTGTTTCCTGGCATAGTTTGGAGAAATCACACACCTTTCAGTTTATCAACAACAAAATATCCCTTTAAATGGTCCAGAATCCCACCTAACTTAATTAATGAAGGGTATAGTGCAGTGTTGGTAACTCTGGAGCAACCGATTCCTACAAACTATTCCATGCAACAGGCCACCATTATTATTGTTAATCTGGTGCTGTTTCCTGGCATACTTTGGAGGAATTAAAACACTCTAATGTACCACAAGTATGATTAATGATTCCTTAATGATTCCTACAAACTATTCCATGCAACAAGCCATTATTATTATATGTATGTATGTATGTATGTATAAAGGAATTATACTAATGCAAAATGTAACAAATATTTGTATCCCCTGTGGATATTGTATTGAGGAATTACAATATAGTATATAGTAAATAATTATATAGTAAATAATTATATAGTAATTAATTATATGGTAAGTAATTATATAGTAATTAATTATATAGTATTTAATTATAGAGTAAGTAATTATATAGTAAGTAATTATATAGTAAGTAATTATATAGTAAGTAATTATATAGTAAGTATTTATATAGTTAGTAATTATATAGTTAGTAATTATATAGTTAGTAATTATATAGTAAGTAATTATATAGTAAGTAATTATATAGTAAGTAATTACATAGTAAGTAATTATATAGAAAGTAATTATATAGTAAGTAATTATATAGTAAGTAATTATATAGTAAGTAATTATATAGTTAGTAGTTATATAGTAAGTAATTATATAGTGAGTAATTATATAGTAATTATATAGTAAGTAATTATATAGTAAGTAATTATATAGTAAGTAATTATATAGTTAGTAATTATATAGTAATTATATAGTAAGTAATTATATAGTAAGTAATTATATAGTAAATAATTATATAGTAATTTATAAAGTTAAAGGAGAGAACTTGTATTTAGTAAATCGGAGTGCTACTGATTCCTCAAAACTATGTCAGGAAACAAATCACCATAATGTTACTAATAGAGGATCTCTCTCTCTCTCTCTCTTTCTTGGATTATTCAGTAGCCTTTCAATTTACTCTCAAGATTTTCTCCCCATAAGACCCATTAATATTATAAAACAAAAACATTTAAACATTAGTATGTATTTTATAATAATTACATAGTAAATTCATAACAAAGTATAAGATAATGCAATTAATAAAACTAAGTTAATGTTTATAACTTCTAAATATATGAGTGTGTATATATTCCTTATGTGTGTGTATATATATATTCCTTATGTGTGTGTATATTCCTTGTGTGTGTGTATATATATTTTCCTTGTGTGTGTGTAGAGTGTATATATATTTCTTATGTGTGTATATATTACTTGTGTGTGTAGTGTGTGTATGTCTATATATAATACTTGTGTGTGTAGTGTGTGTGTGTTTATATATAATACTTGTGTGTGTATATTTACTCCTTGTGTGGGTAGTGTAGTATACATACAGTATATCATCTAAGTGTGTTGTGTGGGTGTGTAAATTTACCCTTCATGTAGTGTGTGTACTAAAATAACTAGGGAATCACCCCAACACCACAGTTCACCACAGTGACTTGTGTGATGTCACTGAGTTGGGCTACTTCCTGCAACACTTTCAGTCCCTTCCACATAAGGCCAATGACAATGCCAAATTTTGGACTCTTGCCATTGGTGTTGATGATAAACTCACCACTCTCTTCGGTATGACTCATAAACATTACTGTCCCCTCACCACAACAACCATTAGATGACAACATTCTTTTTAGACCAATATCATAGTTCCCACCAAACACACACTCACCCGCCTTCCCCTTGTTCCAAACTCTGGTTAACTGAGTATTGAAGAAGAAGGATCCTCGCTGGCCTGTGCAGAGATCAACAAACTGTCTGGCCTCTGTTGTGTTAGAATTCACCTTGATGTAGACTCTCTCCCTCCTCCCACTCCAAGCCATGTCCAGGAAGGTGAAGGTATAATCAGGTTTCAGTCTCTTTACCATCTCACTCACCTGTAGGACACAACCATTATTACTGACCCTATCAACCACACCTTTCATATACAGTACACACTCATACTCTCATACTCATTCACCCTAATACTCACCACTCACCACCATAACACACACTCTTATACTCACTACACACAACATGACACACACCCTTATACTCACTACACACCACCATGACACACACCCTTATACTCATGACACACACCCTTATACTCACTACACACCACCATGACACTCTTATACTCACTATACACCACCATGACACACACCCTTATACTGAATACACACCACCATGACACACACTCTTATACTCACTACACACCACAATGACACACACTCTTATACTCACTACACACACCCTTATACTCACTACACACCCTTATACTCACTATACACACCACCATGACACACACTCTTATACTCACTACACACCACCATGACACACACCCTTGTACTAACTACACACCACCATGACACACACCCTTATACTCACTATACACACACCCTTATACTAACTACACACCACCATAACACACACCCTTATACTCACTATACACACCACCATGACACACACTCTTATACTCACTACACACCACCATGACACATACCCATACTCAATATACACACCCTTATGCTCACTACACACAGCCATGACACACACCCTTATACTCACTACACACAACCATGACACACACTCTTATACTCACTACACACTCTTATATTCACTACACACACCCGTATACTCACTACACATTGCCTTATGCTCACTACACACACACTTATACTCACTACACACACCCATATACTCACTACACACCACCATGACACACACCCATATACTCACTACACACCACCATGACACACACCCTTATATTCAATACACACACCATCAGACACCCTTATAATCACCATACCACCATAACTCACACACTCTTTTACTCACCACACCCTAACTTTCACACCCTCCTGCTCACTACACACACCCTTATACTCACTACTCAACTACTTTCCTAATCATTACACACACCTTTATACTCACTACACACACTATTTTCCTAATTACTATGCACACCCTTATACACACTACATACACCATTATAACTCACACACTCACCTACTCACTACACACACCCTTATACTCACTACTTTCATATTCACTACACACACCCTTATACTCACTACATACACCCTTATACTTACTACACACACCCATCTACTCACTATACACACCCTTATACTCACTACATACACCATTATAAAACACACACCTACTCACTACACACCACACCCTTATACTTACTACATACACCAATATAACTCACACACACACCTACTCACTACATACACCACTATTACACACACACACCTACTCACTACACACACTTTCTTATACTCACTACACACACCACCATAACTCACACACTCACTATACACTCTTATACTCACTACACACACCACTATAACTCACACACACACACCTACTCACAATTACTCTCATAACTTTTTCAGAAATACCACATGACCACAACCACACCTCTCCCACTACTTATCAAACACACACCACATCTCACCAATATCCCCACACTCAGTGGTAGAAATTAGACTCAGTAAAATATTAACTATGAACTTACTGGCAGGGTGAGGGTCTCAGGGGGTAGATTTTGGTTCTGGAGGCAGTGGAAGTGAAAAAACTTATCTTCTAGGGTCACTTTGAAGTAGATGTAGTCATTCTGGTTCCCCCTATTATCTGGCTTCACTTCCTCAAGTTCCTCAAACTGTAGAGAAAGGAAAGCAACTGTGTAGTGATAATACATGATGTTGGAATGGATAGTACTGTAGAGACAATACAATACAAAAATGTGTTTAGAGTACACACTACAGATAAGACTGTGGATGAAGTATATACCATATATTATTAGTGAACAGTGTGACTGCCATAACAACACTGTACTATTACTACTGGTGATGGTAGTGAGGTGGCACAGTACAGGTAGTGAGTTGGAACAATAGAAATGGGATTGTAAAGGTAGCAAGATGAGTAAAAATTCTAATAATAATAATAATAATAATATATATGACTAACAATATAAACTTACTATATTGTCATTTAAAAGGATATCGACTTTGTCCATAAGAGGTAGAGTAAAGTCACTCAGTTGGTTAGTGTGTTGTGTAGCACCAGCCTCACCATCAACCATCATCAAAGCCTTATTTGTCACATCACGGACCTGTTGATATATAAAATATTGTTGTTTTAACTTTATGTAAAGTGGAAGCTTTAATAATGAGTGAAAGTAAAGTATAAAAACAAATGCCTGCTGGACCAGAAAGACCTTGTAGTCACAAAGGACAAGAAGACAGAGAGGAGGGACTACAAGTAAGAAGGAATAAAAAGGAAATGAGGGATAGTTGAAGAAATGAGATGGAATGGTTGGGGTCCAAAGGGGCGCCCAAACCCTTAAAGTACCGATCATATCACTGTATGCAATACCTACCTATGGGTTACTTTCAGTGAATATTGAAATGGTCTCAGTATAGGCCAGATGAATATTGATTAACTTGAGTATATATTAAACTACTTAACAATTCTTTGTACTTAACCTTTTTTTGTTAATAAAAGATTGAAAAAGATTATTAATGAAAAAATATGAAGGTAAATTTCCATGAATTAACTCCATTACATCAAAATTTACAATGTATTCTGTTATAGAGGACAATTCGAATGATTTCATAAACAACATGAGGAAATCCCACACTGGTACAGTTGGGGAACAAAGTATCTGAACACCGTTGGCGGCTTCTGGTAACAATGCCAGGGATAAACACGATAGCAATAGACAAAATTTATCCATTACGACATAACGATAACTGATATTGGGAGACTTCGACCAACCACAGACAGTGAAATAAAAGTTATCATTTAATTCATAAATACTTTCTCTCACTGAGGTGTTTCCTTATGAGGCTGTTGCCAGAAGCTACCAACAGTGTTCAGATACATTATTCCCCAACTGTACATTAAATATATTGGTCAATACACTTGTATTTTACCACTATGGAGTTTCTACACTGGGTCTCAAAACACAAATGACACAGAGAGAAATGTAAGAAAGGAATTAAAAACTTTGCATTCGTAATTTAGGAAGTTCAAATTTGAAATATCACTCAAACCTCGAACATCAATTAAAGAGTTACAACATATATATACCAAGTACTGTATTACACATTTTTACTTTATTATTGGCTTATTAAATATAACAATTATCCATTGATAATTAATTCTGTTCTCAATTAGGGCTAACAGATAATAACAGTATTGTAAATGAATCCAAACTAATGTTGTTGATGAAGCGGTTGTTGTGCTGTAAGACATACATTTAGGAAAGCTGAGGTAATATACTCTATGGATGGCCTTAACAGTACTAATATTAAAGATTTAGTGTATGGATGGTGTATATAGAAGTACTGTATGTGTGTGGCATATGTATAAAGTAACATCAGATATGTAAATCTATATCAGAGTATGAAGTAAGAACTGACCGACCATCTTAACAACATAGAGCCGATTCCACAGTGCTTTGTTTTGGTTTGCAAGCACCCTAACGAAAAGTACTGAACTATGTAAATGACTCCTGAGTGACTCATTGGTTGAATTTGATGACTCCACTATCAAACTATGGTAATAATGGAATTACCGACAGATTTTGTGGATATGGATACTGAGTTTGTTGGATATAATTAAGACTGACATGTGTGGTTGGTTGGGGAGCATCATAACAAACCAAAGCCACTGTGGAATTGGCCCTAAAATTGACAAGTGTGGTTGGGGAGAATCATAACAAACCAAAGCCACTGTGCAATTGGCCCATTGAGAGAGTAAATGTTTAGTATGGTTTTAAATACCTTCTTGCTAGTGGTGACTGTAATGACATCTGGGAAGAGTTCTTGGCACTTCTCCTTCCATTCCTGATCTTCGTCCGTGCAGTGGCAAGCTTGGTTGATAACTTGAAAAGCCTCCTCTCCATTGGTGATGCCCTGGATCCTCCTTTGTGTAGCCTTCATCTTTTCCACTATTTCTTTTCCATTTCCTACAAGGGTTTTTACCCTACAGTCTTCCTGGTCAAGGAGGTCCAAGGCAGACTTGTTTTGTGTTCTCAGTTTCTCAATATTTTGGATGTGTTGTTCTTGCCAATCCGCTAGTTGTTTCCTGTACTGTATAAGATGGGACTGTAAATTTTCACTGTCCTCTACTACAGAATCCATAATGGTATTCTGTTCCAGTACAAGTTTCTTCAGAGAAGGTGTGATGGTTGTACCAGGCCCTGTTGTGTTTTGGGAGGGTTTAGGTAAAGTTAATGATTTAACGTACTTTACCAAAGTCTCAACTGTATAGTTGACAGGAAATTGATTAATATTCTCTGTCTTAAATACACTCTGACAACTAGGACAAGTAAGGCTCCTTGTTGTCATCATCACCTTTATACATTCTGTACAAAAGGTGTGACCACAGGGGAGTGTGCGAGGCCGGCGCTCTGTGTCATCAAACAGAGTGAAACAAACACCACACTCTGCTGGGTTGTTCTGTGGTGGAAACATGTCACTACTTAGAACCAGTTTACATACAACTCACTAAATAGAATACAGTACACACAAGTCAACAAACTTACTTAAGAGTTAAAAGTACACATTACCTTATAGATTAATAATGCAAAACAACACTTCAATTTCTAATGAATTTCCTCCTTTGTATTCCTTGTAGATATTATATTATAATACATATATTATATAAAGTTACCTGTGGAAAACCTCCATCATTGCCTTCAGCCCCTGGAGCTGTAGGTTCCTGTTTGATACCTGTGTCCTTGGTGTCCATACCTGAGGGAGGAAGGTGGTTACATTCTTGGCAGTTCACATGATAAAGAAATGGAAAAAAGTGGATGGTATATATGAAGATAATTCAAAGTCAGGCTGACTGACAACACACATATGACGGTAAGGAAGCCCTTACGTTACTACTCGGGTGAACAGACTCCAGAATACATGGTACAGTTTATTGGTAATACAAGGGGATGCAGAACATGTAAGTATACGGGAGGCCAGCCTGTCGTGTAGTGTCGTGGAGAGTCCGTAGTTGCTGTGGAGCGTCTGTAGTTGCCGTGAAGAGTGGTGAAGGCTTGAACAACACGTGTGGTTTAAGCGAGAACACGTGTTTGTGGCAGGTGTACGACGGAAGCGGGACAGGGCAGGACCTCTTAGTACTGGAGCTAGTGGTATAGTCTGTCTTCCAGCGGCTGGCGGCCCCCTTTTATCTCGTCGGCCACTGTCCCGGATGTTGCGTCCCTCACGTGACTTTCCCACCTGGTGCAGGTGTGCGGCTTGGTGAATCATTGCCCTGGAAGGACTGTGGTTAGACTGCCCGAGTTCCCAAGGGAGGATTAACCTGTCTGGCCAGGGGATTAGTGTACTCGCCACGTCTGTATGCTGGATAGTGGTAGAGGTGCGGCCCAGACAAAGGGTAGAGGTGCGGCAACGACAAAGGGAAGGAGTGGCGCACATGGCACCACTACAGTACCCCCCCCTCCCACCAACGGAATGATTTTTTTTTTTCAAGGGGGAGGGTAGGGTGTACAATGCATAATCATACAATAGACATAGAAAAAAAAATAACAATATACAATACGTCAAAGGGCAAATATAATTAGATATCACAACTCAAATAATGAATGAATGCCATACAGAAATGTACGGGTATAGTGTGGATTGTAGGAGTGGGAGCCAAGGTAAGTGTGTGTCAATTACTAGTAGGGGGAGTGTGTGTCAAGAGGTGTGTGGAGTGCATGAGTGTCTGCGTTGTGTACCACTGCCACGTATTTCGCCGGGCATCTTATAATACGCCCCGAACGAGACGTGAATCTATCAGGGACCATAACGGGCTCATCGTCCCACCTCTCCTGTTGTGGAGGCGGAGGTGTATCCGGGCGAGGTGAAGGCGAGCGCTGGCGAGGAGGGCTGGTGGGACAAGGAGGAGTGGCTGGTATGATGTGGATGACAGGAAGCACTTCCTGAGTGAGACTAGAAACACATAATTCAATGTAGGCAGGTGTGGGTTGGGCTTGTAGAGGCAGGGATAAAGGTAGGGTGGGTTCAGGTACAGGGGAGGTAACGGGATGGGGAGGGGGGGAGCGTGGGACTGACGGTAGAGGTAAAGAGTTCAGGTAAGTCAGGATCAGGTGTGGTGATGTTAGGAGGAGAGGCAGGATTGGGGCTAAGGGAGGAGATAGGTTCCTGGGGGTAAGGTGTATCAGGGAGGGGGGAAGGAGGTGGAATGACGGGTACAGGAATGTAGTCGGTGATAGGAGTGGAGGGGGTATGGAGGGAGGAGGTGATGTAACTGGTGAAGGAAGGGTAGGAATGGTAAGGTGAATTAGTTGACGTGTGGGAGGAGGTACCTGCGCTGTGGAGTGTCAGTAGTGGAGGCGTGAGTAGGTAGGGTGGAGTGTGGGTGAGGAATGAGGTATGTGGTAGAGGTTGCAGGTGGTTGTGTAGGTATGTATGGTGTTGCGTATGGTGTAGGCAAAAGCGGTGGCCGGTGTGATGAGGTAAGTATATGGGGCACGTATAAGGCGTGGCGAATGGGAGGTGTGGTGTGAGTATGTGTGGGTGTGGCTGGATGCGCATGGGCTGTAGCAAGTGGCGCGGTGTGGGCAGGTTTTACCAGCTCCCAGGACGTGACATTAAGCTTACCGCATACCTGTAGCGTAACAGGTGCGTCCGCCCTGGAGAGTACGGGATGTGTGCTGGAGTGGAGCTCGATGGGAGTCCGTACATAGGAGTAATGAAGGAGCGGTGTTGAGGTCAGGTGGTAAGTACGTGTGCCTTGTTTGTCGGCGCGTACGTGTAGGTGAGGCGTTACCAAGTCCGTTTGAGGGCAGGAAGGAAGCTGAGGCTGGAGGTGTCTGTCTCGGCAGACACGAGCTGGCCAGGGAGACGAAGGTCCTCGCCGAAGACAAGCTCCGTTAGTGAATGATTGAGGTCCTCCTTCAGCGTAGTCCGGATGGTAAGGAGGACGAGAGGAAGCGTGTTAGTCCATTGATCTGGCTGGAGTGCTCGGAACGTATCCTTCAAGCGGGCGATGAAATATTTCTACCATACCGTTGCTCGCAGGGTGGTAAGCGGTGGTCTGTTGTCGGTGCGTCTCCAATAATTTCAGCATGTCCTGACAAGCCTTGGATTCAAACTGGGTGCCTTGGTCAGTAACAATTACTGCTGGGGGACCAAAGTTAGAAACCCAGTTGCTGAGGAAGTGGCAGGCGTTGCCTTCAGCGGTGATGTCAAACGTCGGGATGGCCGTACACCACTGTGTCGTCCTATCCACACACGTCAGGAGGTAACGGTATCCTCAGGATGAGGGGAGAGGGCCAACGATGTTGACATACACTGTGTGAAATCTGCTAGAAGGAACGGTGAACTCGTGTAATGGTGGGCGTGTATATCGCCCCACCTTAGCGCGCTGACAGGGATGGCACGCTGACATTCAATCCTTGATCTGCTTTCTCATTCCGGGCCAGACTGCACGCCGACTAATAAGGCGGAGTGTACCTGCAATCTCCAGGTGGTTGATGGAGTGATAATGGTTGAATACAGTTTTTCTGAAAAGCTCAGGAATATAAAGGCATGGAGTGCTGCAGGATGTCACACCAGACTTGCGTTGTAGTGTCAGGTGCCGTTATGCGTTCAAGGCCAGTGTCGCCCACCAGGAGTTCCAGGAGATGAGTGTCTGTTTGTTGGGCGTGAGCGAGTGCAGTGTAGTCCAGAGGAGGAATGCGTTGTATCATCGCGATGAGTGGTTGTGACAGCAGTGCCCTTGAGAGTGCGTCAGCCACGGCATTGTCTTCTCCCCGCATGTGCTGGATATCAGTGGTAAATTCTGAAATGAAAGCGAGGTGGCAAGTGACACGCGGTGACCAGCTAGCATCCAGTTGGTTCATTGCTGTCGTCAAAGGTTTGTGGTCCGAGTGTATGTGCAAAGCCCTACCTCCCAAGAAGTGGCGGAAGTGTTTCACGGCATCATGCATGGCCACCAACTCCCTGTTAAAGGCGCTGTATTTCCTCTGTGGTGGCTCGAGACGTTTACTGAAGAATGGGATGGGTTTCAGCATGCCATCTACTTCCTGCTGTAGAACCGCTCCTACGGCGTCGTTGGAGCGTCAGTGTACATGGAAGTAGGTGCGTGGGGCATGGGTATGCAAGGAGAGTGGAGTCAGCCAGTTTCGTTTTAACCTCTCTGAAGGTGGACTCTGCTGCAGGGGTCCAAATGAGTTTTTTTTTGGGAAGCCTTCTTAAAACCCTTCAGGAGGTCGTGGAGTGGGGCGAGTGTCGATGTGGCTTGGGAGATAAAGCAATGGTAGTAATTAACCACCCCTAAGAACTCCCTACGTTTCCTGGCAGTGGTAGGGAGCGGAAACTCACGAACGGCCTCCACCTTCTGTGGGAGAGGAGTTATTCCCTTCGGGGTGATGAGGTGGCCGAGAAAATCTAGGTGGTCTGCCCCGATAATGCACTTTGATGGGTGTATCTTGAGTCCGTTGTCTTGCAGGTGGGTGAACTGTTCCCGAAGATGTTGCTGGTGCTGTGAATGGTTGCCTGAAGCAATGAGGATGTCGTCGATATACACCACTACATAATCAAGGCCGCGAAGCACCTTATCCATATACCTCTGGAATGTCTGCACCACGTTCCGTAGGCCGAAGTTCATTAAAGGGAATTTGTATAGACTGAAGGGCGTTGTAATGGCAGTTTTCTTGATATCCTGCTCTACCACAGGGATTGGGTTGAAAGCCCAGACGAGGTCAATTTTAGAAAATATTGCACACCCTTGGAGCTTCGAGTGAAAGTCAAGGACGTGCGGAACAGGGTACCTGTCAGGGATTGCAACTGCATTGCGGGCCCTGTAATTTCCGCATGCCCTCCATTCTCCTTCCTGCTGTTTGGGTACCATTTGGATTGGTGACAAACACATGCCGTCAGAAGGTCTGGCTACACCTTGTTTGATCATCACATGGAACTCCCGTTTGGCAGCCTCGAGTCGTTCTGGGGGCATACGTCGTGGCTTGGCAAAGACAGGAAGGCCCGCCCGTTGTTGTAATGGTGTGGCGAATACCTGAGTCATGGATTTGTGGCGAAATGTCAGTAGAGAGTAGGAGGGGAAATGAAATGTTCGAGTGTGTGATGTGTGTAATGGTAGGTGTTATGCGGCGGCAGTGTTTGGTGGGGATAGTAGCTCCCGAAGGTTGGTGTATGAGTCTGTTACGTTTGGCGTCGATTAGCAAGTCTTGAGCCGAGAGGAAATCCAGACCCAGTATCGGTGCTTGAACTTCCGCCACGACAAGGGGCCAGACCACGTACTTGTCCTTTAATAGGGTGACACCCCTACTCCTGGTACTGTAGTTGGTGATAGGAGATTGATTTGCTGCGAGGTCATAAGCGGTAGGAGCCTGTCTCTTGCGGTCCTTTTCCATGGGAGGCCCGAGGGGTTGGTTAGAATGCGGGGTGTTGGGCGTGTTCTTGCCACCACCTCATTCGTTTCCCTGGTTGGCGCGGGGAGGCTGGCGGGTGGCAAGGGACGCCCATTGGCATGGTGGGCGGCAAGTACGGGCGAAGGTGCCGAAACATTGGTGGTAGTGGCAAAGTTGCGTATGTGATGTGTTATTATTGTGATGATGGGATGCAGGGAATGATTGGGATGGTGGTTTGTACTGTTGCAGGTGTGTTGTGTTGTGATGTAGGGTAATGTGGTAAAGGTGGGAGAATTCGTGGGGTGGGGGTGAAGTGTTGATGGTAATATTGTGATGGGGATTAGTACTGAGGAAGGGAAGACCTGAGTGGGCATAACTGTCCGGGTGTTGTTGTTCATCATAGGTTGGTGAGCATGAGTGGAGGCATGTGTATGAAGTTGATGATGTGGGTTAGTGGAGGCATGTTGTGAAGTGGGCATATGTTGTTGGGGAAGTGTAGAACTGGAGTGGTATTGATGATTCGAGGGTGATGTGTTGGGTACGTGTGGTTGAAGGGTTATAGATGGCGTAGCGGTGGGTGAGTGTGTCGTAGCGTTGGGTGTGTATAACTGTTGGTGAGGGTGTGACAGGTGTTGGTAGTGAGATGAGGAAGGTGATAAGTGTTGTGTAGCGGGTGCTGTAGATGCGGGCGTCATGCTGGTGGTGTTGAAGTGGTGGTGCTACTGTGGTGGGTCACCCTCTGCATAGACATTCATAATGGCATCGGCATGTTTGACATATTGCTGTATTGGTAGTTGTAAGTGGGCTTGTAGGTGAAGTTGAACAGTCGCAGGGAAGAGCTTGGAATGCCGTATCTTAAGTATTGCATCTGAGAAGTGGTTGCCCGCCTTCTCGTTTAGCTGCTGCATGTAACATAAGACCGCAGACGGGCGGTGGCCATCCAGTTGGACATCCTTGAGGGCCCTCAGGAATTCATGCTCTGACATACTATGCGAAGAGACAATAGCCTCCTTCAGTGCTTCATAAGATGGGTGGTGAGAGAGTGCAGTAGGGATAGCGTCGAACACGTTCTCTGGGAGTACTCGGAGGACGGCCTGGAATTTTTGCTCACTCGTGAAGTTCGAGGAGCACCAGAGGGTTTCCATATGGCAAAACCACGAATGTACATTGAGTGAGTAGGAGGGAACGTATGATGTCTGTGAAGTGGCGTTATGTGAGGTGGACGTAGTGTGTGTGGAAGTGTTGTGGGGAGGAGAGTAAGAAAGCGTTAGGTGAAGGTGGGCTAGCTACGACTTGCAAGGCCTGTGATGTGGCGTCCATGGTGTAGGCGGGAAGTACTGTATGTGGTGAGGTAATGTACACAGATATGAAAATTGCACCCGGGGGTGGTGTGAGGTATGGGTGAATATGGGTGAAGGTGTGGGGGCACAACAAGCACAGAAATGGGCCCGAGGGCGAAATACAAATAAAATACAAAAGAATGTGAAAATAATGGGGGTAAGTAGCACTTGGGGTGGTATCACCGAGAGAAAGCATAGAAAGTAAGTTTAAAATGTACTTAACTTGTTGGCATTGAGTGGGTACGTAAGGATATGCGTAGAGGCGAAAACGTGGATGGAGGCCGTGTTGTGGGGCATCAGCAGTGATGCACGTAGAATCCTTGTAGAGCACAGCACGTGGTTATAGATGAGTATGTGGGCACGTAGTGAAGAGATAGTGGTGGTGTGCTGCACGTAGAGTAAATGTAGGCCCGGCACGTGGATGTTGTGTAGCACGTGGGCATGTTGTGGTGTGGGGGTAAGGCAGCGATGCAAATGGAGTCGATGCAGGGCACGGCACGTACGTATAGTGGAGCACTTGGGCACGTCGTGAGGAGATAAGTCTGTGATGCACATAGGGTGTTGGAGAGGACGATAAGGCACCCCAAAGGTAGGTGAGCGTGTGTGTAAGGACGATGGTGGGCACGGAAATAAACGAAGGGAAGAAACGCACGTGGTGTACGGGAGGAGAGAAAGGGGTCTAGGAGGTATAAAATAAATGTAGGGCGAATGAACGGAATGGTAGGTAGAGCAACGAAATGGGACATGCGTAGAAAAGAGCGAGAGTTACAAAGAACAACGAAAGTGGGTATAGTAAAGTGGACAAAAATTATGTTAAGGCAAAAGTGGGTTTGATAGAACACTGGGGAAAGTGAACACAGTAACGAATACAAGCAAAAATTGGAGGTAAAAAATGTGCACATGCAAGGGGTTCCTTCGAAGCGAAGCGATGATGTTGAAGTAGGTGAAGTGGTGATGCGAGGCGTAGCTGCAGGGCCGCTGGAAACATTGGAAGTGGTCTGGTGAAGAGGTTGATGTGCACGTAGCGTGGTGGAGTTTGGGAGCATGTACATATTACCTCGTACCAGTGTAACAGAGTTGAAAAGCTGGGGTCACTAATTATAACGGTAAGGAACCCCTTACGTTACTACCCGGGTGAACAGACTCCAGAATACACGGTACAGTTTATTGGTAATACAAGGAGATGCAGTACATGCAAGTATACAGGAGGCCAGCCGTTCGTGTAGAGTCCGTAGTTGCAGTGGAGCATCTGTAGTTGCCGTGAAGAGTGGTGAAGGCTTGAACAACACCTGTGATCGGAGCGAGCAAACGTGTTTGTGGCAGGTGGAACACAGAAGCGAGACAGGGGAGGACCTCTTAGTACTGGAGCTAGTGGTATAGTCTGTCTTCCAGCGGCTGGCGGCCCCCTTTTATCTCGTCGGACACTGTCCCAGATGTAGCGTCCCTCAAGTGACTTTCCCACCTGGTGCAGGTGTGCGGCTTTGTGAATCATTGCCCCGGCAGGACTGTGGTGAGACCGCCTGAGTCCCCAAGGGAGGATTAACTTGTCTGGCCAGGGGATTAGTTTACTCGCCACGTCTGTAGGCTGGATGGTGGTAGAGGTGTGGCCCAGACAAAGGGTAGAGGTGCAGCCACGACAAAGGGAAGGAGTGGCACACATGGCACCACTACACAAGGATAAGAGACACACAAGGATAGTCCACCGATCCCACAATGCTTCACGCCATGACATCACACATGTAAACACGCGTCATCTGGTTGGCAAGTGCTTCATCTCTGCATTCGTTTCTGCAAGAGTGATGGTGATTTGTGCTGTGTATGGGTGTAATAGTAATGCAAAAAGACACACTAATGACCGCATAAAGTTCTACAGGTTCCCTAGAGATGAAAAAGTTCAAAAAAAGTGGACTGTAGCGTGCAAACGGGCTGATAGAATAAACGCCAAGTGTGCCCGTGTCTGCTCTCTGCACTTTACAGGGAGTGATTTCAGACTCCATTATATGTTGAAAAAACTTGAGGATGGAATATCTCCTGTGAAGTGCAGATCACTCAACCCATACGCAGTACCAAGTCTTCATCTGCCAACAAAATCTGGTTCAGTTGCAGGTATGTAAACTTATTTATTTATTTTATTTTATTTGGTTTAGACAGGCTCCAACTCCGCCAACATTATGGCGCCCTGCAGAGCCTACATAAAGTTCCCATACTTGGAAGTACTAACAAAATTTAATCACAATGCAACGATATTCCCTAACAAGTAACTTACCATTAAGTTAGATTAATTACATTTAGCCTGGTAGTAGCATCCTATGAAGGATAGAAGCAATGCTCCATATGGAATATGTTGGCAACCATAACATAACAACTAGGCTTATTACTGCTATTAAGCTAATACTGAAGTTGAATAATTATGGGCAAGATATGGGCCTATGGTCAATATTTTTTTAGCTGTCCAGACTATACCTTGCCTAACTTGGTTTTAACCTGTGGGTCACTTGCTGGGACCTTCTTGGACTAGGTCAAATTATTATTGAAATTTCATAAAGGTTTCGTCTCCTTTATCAGATTTCACATAACATGAGTGACAAATACTTATTTGTAAAGTAAGCTTTATTATGTACCATAATCCTGTACCACTGATGAACCCTATTACAGGTACCATTAAAATGTTATGGAAATTAACCGTATTTTCTTTAAGACAGTAGGGTAATCACTTAACATTACTGTTTTTCAGGTGACACTGTTTCTGACTGAAGCAGACGTGCAGAGACGAAGCATGGGCGCCAGATTGTACGAAACCTGCTCAACATTACTGGTAAGTGTTAGAAATACTGTATATCACGTACAGCTAAAGAGTGAACTATACTGTACAGTACTTATAAAAATACGGGCCTGTTGAGTTTCATTGTGTGTCTGGATGTGCAGTTCAAGTGTAACCAGGCTAAACACAGACCATACAGCTGAAACATGTGTATTTATTCCTGTGGCTGTCTGCATATTATCATTTCCATACTACTGCAAAATACAGTATGTTGTTATACTTATACATGTTTACAAGGAACTTGCATCACAGGTGTTTTGGGTATTTCACCAGGGCTGGACTGGTTAGTGGATGAGTTGAAAGATAACGGAATGGAAAGTGACAATCTGTGGGTACTAAGAAAGCAAACTTAAAAATATTAATTACTTTCAGGTTGTGCTGATCAGAACCAAGGTAAAGCAGAGGCAAAGCATGAGCCCCAGATTCAGCAAGACCTGTTTATTAAGAACAATGGTGAGTGTAAGAATATCAGATTCTATAGATCTACAATGTATGTGATATTTTCTAAACAAAGGGAGTTGTGTGACATAATACTGTACCGTATATCTTTGTTATGCATTGTTACTGGGTTATATGGACTAAAGGTAATTCATTTTTCTGGGTATATTTTGTGTAAAACATCCTTCCTTGATAATTCAAGGAATTACAGTATTCAATTAATGTATTATTGCCTATATTTATACAAACTTTTGTGTGAGATAACGCAAAGGCAATCCGAAGGTGTGTTCTTGATTACAGCCTTACAACTTGACACACTCTCTCTAAGTGTATGACTACAATCTAAGAAACAGGAAAGTCTTTCTCTAATATTTGCTTTAATCTCTCAGATGATGCTGCACTGGATCAGTCTTCCCAACATGCAACAGAAGATGCAACAGAACCTTTTCAGCTGCAGAAGCAATTGCTGGAGAGGGAAACAGTGGCATCACATGCTACTGGTACGACTGAAACCAAAGTTTGCTGGTCATGCTGTGTTTGCATCCCATGGAAATTAGAGCTTGAAAGTGAGTTGCAAAAAATTAAAACAGAGAATGGAATCCTGAAAGAAAAGAATGAGCACCTACTTGAAAAGTTAAATATTATGTCAGTTGAAATGGAAAGTCTAAGAGAAAGTTACATGAAAAATTTGGATGTGGCGAGAAACCTACAAGAAGAGTTAAACACTATGTCTGTAGAAATGCAAAGTTTAAGGGACAGTAACATTATGTATATGGATATTGCTTCTAAATATGAACTTAAAGATAGCAAAAATAGTGTAGAGAAAAAAGGTAATCATTTCGTACATGAAGAAACTTCATCTCACATAAAGGATATATTGTCTCCTTATTTCACAGAAACACAGATTGAATATTTTTTGACAAATGAACCTGTTAGGAACTGGTCATATGATGACATAGCATCTTCCCTTACCTTAAGAGCAGTCAGTCCAAAAGGATATCAGTACATGAGAGAACACATGAAGTTACCATACTCTTCAGTTTCAACTTTAAAAAGGTGGACCAAAGTTCTTACTTTCAAACCTGGATTACTGGATATTGTTTTAAAGTTAATGAAGAAAAAAGGAGACACTATGACTGCAGGGGAAAGAGCATGTATACTTTCCTTTGATGAAAAAACTCTCTGACACAGTATCCATCATTAAATCATTCAGAGTGAAAGGGAGGTTTTTGCCATTTCAAAAAGGAATATTGATTTCGTGTAGGTCACTGGAGACCCTGTATAATTCTCTTTCTGAAAGATTCAGTATAAGCTATATCCTGACCAGAAGGCTAAATCAAGACATTTTAGAGCACTTCTTCAGTTTAATACGCCAGATGGGGAAATGGAATGACCATCCAACACCAGTTTCATTCCAGCATCGTTTGAAAATTTATATCATGGGGAAAGAGGCATCAGTCATTTCACCTCATTCAAACTGTTCAGAGGTTGAATCTACTCCCATAATTGCTAACAGTATGCAGGAATTTTCAAGAGAGCAGGTGGAAAATGTAGACTGTGATGGAACCTTAGTGTCACATGTATTCACACCAGAAATTAGTCCTGCATCTGATGAGCTTACAGTCCATTGTGAGGAAAACTTATGTGTAGAAACAGTTGACTTAGATGTTTCATTTCCAGAAAGGGAAGCATTAGACCATTTCCTAGGTTTTGTTGTACACAAATTCCAGATGAAATACCTTGAATTAGGAACAACACTACTTGACAAAAGTAATAGCTCTTGGGATTCATTTATAAACAAAGGAGGCTTGAAAACCAAGAGTCCTGATTGTCGACGATTCTTCCTTAATTTAGAACAAATGTTTAGAGATTGCCATGGCCAATCACTGAAGGAAGGAAAAGGAAGTGTGGAGCATGTTCTTCAAATGGTCACATTGCCTCCATTCATTCCAAAAGAGGTAGCCACATTCTATATTAGGTGCAGGATTTTTTTTCAGATTAAGAAACTTAATCATGCACTTAAAGGGAAAGGTATCACTTTTAAGAATGCTGCTGAGAAAATGAAAAAAATTGCAACTTAACTACCATATGTTGCATATTTTAGGATGCCTATTCAGCGTAATTCATAGCGACCTTCCTATAGCACACCAAGTACTGTACAGCATGATCTCCTCAGGATTATGTAATATATGTAAACAAGTGCAATTAGATTTTGTCAGTAGAATGTAGTCAATATAAACAAATGCAATTTGATTTCGGTATTATGCAGGCAATATAGGATAAATAATTGCAAATTAATTACTGTATCTCAGTATTAAGTCTTCTGTGTTACTAAGTACCTGTTGATATCAGGAAATATTTTCTGACTAAACTTTCATGTGATATATTAGCGTGATGTATTTTAAGTTTACAGTATAAGCGTACCGGTACTATAAGGATAGCTAAGTAGTTACCCTATGTGGGATATTACTGTGATTTATTACTTTAAGGTTTGTAGTAAACAATAAGAACTCAGAGTATGATACTTATGTACTGTAGATATACTGTAAGGATGGATAACAATAGCCCATGTGATATGTACTATTAACCCCTTAGGACCGATTGACCGACATATCGGTGATAAAAAAATTAATCGTTCCCTCCGAATATCCGACATGTCGACGTACCTACAAAAAACTGTAGCGAGTAGCTAGCGAGCTGGCGTTGGTAACGATGGAAAGCTAACGTCCTTGAGAAAAGGTTTGACTGTGGTAGTGGTGTCTGGCAACTGCGTATGCTGGTGGGTGGAGCCTAGACCTACCCCCACCAACAAGGACCCCATCTCACCACTACAGTCCCCTTCCCTCCACTCGGTAGCCCTCCCTTACTGATACACACGCCCTCCCTTACTGATACACACGCACTCCCTCCCTCTTCCCTTCTGTCCAGACACAGAGGAAAGTTTGTGGATGATATGTTGCCCTGTACGCGCGTGCAACCGCGTACATACACAAATGTATCCCCTTATATGCATGGGAATATGTTTGTTGATGTAGTTTATTTTGACTTTACAGTATTTTAGAGTTACATTGAATATTTTAGGCATTTACATGCAGTATATTACACATAAATACGTACACACACAACCTTGTACACACCGTGTACAGTGCATAGTACTGTGTATATACGCACACTGTACTCAAGTGGGACGTGTTTTTCTGTCTTGTGTGTGCTATCAGTGTCACACCTGATACAGGGCAGCTGGCTGCCTGGGCGAACAGTTTATCTGAGAAGCTGATAAACTGGGTCGCTGCCTTCATGGAGACGCAAGCCAAAATATACATAGGCCTACACGAATGTATACATGCAGTCGTGTATACACAAGGAGTAATAGTAATGTCGCGTTTTCAAGAAAGAATATTGGCTATGTTTTCCAGACTATTTCTAGCCTATTTACACACACGTAGAAGCATAGATGTAGCTGCGTGTGTTGTATGTTGTATTGTTGGCTTTTCACACCTGATATCCAGGGTGGCTGGCTGCCCGCAACAAAGGGGTCTATGGTGCTAATCTCTGAAGAGATAATGGGTCACTTTCTTCCCAAAATTTTGGGTATGACAGTGACAGTGGGCATCATTCCATTCCGAGCTTTCAAGTAGAGAGGTCATACTGTTCTTAGTGAAGTTAGTGTTGCGAACATGGAGAAAGACTTAGAGTTACCGAGTACCTCTACAGGTCGGCGCGACATTAGAGGGCCACCTACGGTGCCAAGTGTTACACCTGGGCGTCCTGTTCGCCGTCGCCTGGACACGTCGGGTGACATTCGTGCCTGTCTGGACGATCTTGACGCGTACGTGAGCAGCGACGAAGATGATATTACAAATGACGAGTTTATGGTGAGCAGGGAGTGGGCCTCATCCAGTGAGGAGGACGTGGATGACCCACTTCCGCTCGAGGAGGAGGAGGAGGAAGTGGTGGTATCAACACCGCCACCTGGTAAGGGAAAGGGGAAAGGAAAGGGGAAAGGAAGGAGTGTGCCCAAGCCTGTCGCACCCACGTCTGTCGCACCCGCCCCTGTTGACCTGGACGACGAGGATGAGGAAGTGGAGTTGGTTGCAATAACTCCACCTGCTAGAAAAAAGAGGAGGGGAGGGCGTGCGCCACCTGTCCCCACTCCTGTTGCAGCTAGCACACCCATCAGGGGGCACAGACCCGCTCCTCCACCCGCGTCCGAACCTGACCCTCATAATTTTCAGTGGGAGGACGTTACGGAAGACAACCCATACACGCCCACCACATTTCCGTGTGATGGGCGTAGTGCAGGACTGTCCGGTGCAGTGGGGGACTTACCTACTACTGCCACATACATTGACTATTTTATGTGTTTTTTTGATGTGGCTCTGATGACCCTCATTGCCGACCAAACCAATCAATTTTATCAGTTCTGTGGTCCCCGTGATTCGTATCCTCCTCGTTCCCCTGCAAGAGTGTGGACTGACACGACAAAGGAAGAAATGTTTATGTTCTTGGCACTGACTCTAATGATGCCTCTAGCCAAAATGCATGCCATCAGTGATTATTGGCGGAATGACCCGATCATTCAACTACCTGTGTTTGGGAAATACATGGCTCTCGACAGATATCAGTGTCTCCTACGGTTTCTACACTTTTTTGACAATAATAACATTGATAGAAATGACCCCATGTTCAAAATCAAGTTTGTGTTTGATGACCTCATGATAAAATTTAGAAACTTTATAAAACCCCAACAAAAGTTAGTGATCGACGAAAGTCTGGTGCTGTTTCGTGGACGTGTGGCATTCCGCCAATATATCAAAACGAAGAGGCATCGTTTTGGCTTGAAAATCTTTGTGTTGTGCGACTGTGAAAGTGGCTGCGTGCTGGACATGATGCTGTATGCAGGGGCGCGTACAGCAATACCAAAAAATGATCCGCTGGGTGTTTCGGGGGCAGTTGTGAAGGAGTTGCTGTCAACGTACCTTGGCGCTGGGCACATTCTGTACGTAGACAATTGGTACACTAGCCCTTTGTTGCTACAATATTTGTATGAGAAAAGGTACTGGTGCTTGTGGGACTGTCAGGGAAAATAGAAAATATACGCCTAAGTTTGGTGCAGTGCCGAAGGGACAGTGCGAAAGACGGAAATGTAAGAACATCTTAGCCTGCAAGTGGACTGCTAAGCGTAGCGTAAATACTCTCACGACTGTGCACAAAGGCAATATGAGTGACAGCAGCAAGCGAGATAGAGATGGTACACCCATCAACAAGCCCGACATCATTTTTTAGACTATAATCTGAACATGCGGCTCGTTGATAAAAGTGACATGATGATTGGTAGTATTGAGTGTGTCCGCAAAACAGTGAAATGGTACAAGAAATTGTTCTTCCATCTCGTTGACGTTTGCTCATTGAATGCATACATATATTACAAGAAAGCAACACGAAAGAACGTCCCATTCAGAGTTTTTACACACGACCTTGGGTATCAACTTATGCAAAAGTTTGGTAGAGTGACCTTGTTGCAAAGGGGCAGGGCTCTGAAACAACCACACATATCTGACCGTCTCAGTTGCCAAAACTATATTTCGCGTCACTTCATGGAACTGATTCCCAGTGATCAAAGACCCAACCGCAGGAATGTGCAGCGTATCTGTGTGGTATGCGCCCACACAAAGCGCCGCCAAAGAGTCCGCAAGCGTACATGATATCAGTGCCATGAATGCAAGGTAGCACTCTGCCATCCTTGCTTCGTGGATTACCACACCATCAGTGACTACTGAAACAGTAACATTGTGTACAGTGTAAATAGCAGTGTAGAAAATAAGTGTAGAAAATAAGTGCCAGAAACAATAGAAAAAAGCCCCTCGAAACACCCAGTGCGTATACGCAATATCTCTCACACCGCAACAATGCATGATGTCAACAATTGGAAACAATTACTTCGCCATTGGCAATGTAAGTAAACTGTTATTTTTTTATTGTTTCTTATTATTTCATTCACTTCAATTGATTTATTGTAATTTACATGGTGTTTTCTTATGTTTCTCGTATCTCTCTGCTGTCTACTATACTCCAGGAGAGTCTAGACAGACAAAATTACACTGAAATACGTTTATTATCATTGAAAACCACTTAGACAAATTATTTAGGTATTTATTTACATGTTTAGAGATATACGCAGAGCGTATGAGGTTTTCTTTCATGCGTTTCAGGGGATACTATTTTATTTATTTTCGAATTTTGACGCACTGTCATACGCAAACGCGTACACCTAGGAGGCTCCCGTTTTCAGTTCCTGGTGTGTAAATTCAAGCTCTTTCATTATGTAAGAACAAAATTTGCCTACATGAAAGTTGAAAATTGACCCCCAGAAGTCGGCTGGGGAAAAAAAAAAAAAAAAAAAAATAAGTCGGTCCTAAGGGGTTAACATGTAACATACTATACCTATGTGATATATTACTGTGAATCATTACTTTAAGGTTTGTAGTACAAAAAGGGAACTCGGAGTATTATATTTATTTACTATTATGATGCTGGATTATAAGGATGGATAACAATAGCCCATGTGATATATTATGTTAAATTATGATGCAAATATACCTACTGCATGTAACATATGATTGTGATGTAATAGTATACATTCATTAAATTCAGTTAACAATTACTTTTAGTCTTTATTTACCCTATATACTTTATTGTATATACTGAACAGATGTATGGCCATAATTCATGAATTATTATTAATATAATAATTAAAATTCCCTGTGAAAAATACAAAATATACCAAATTATATGTGGTGTAGTGATAAATTATCTCTGCTGTGTGAGGGAGTAAGGGCGAAGAGCTCACCAGATGACGTCACACACCTCCGTGACGTCACAAATCTGGGCGGAGCATAATTGATGATGTTGCAGTGGACTATCCTTGTGTGTCTCTTATCCTTGCCACTACAAACACAATAATTCCTCGCTCCCTTCCTATTATATTCAGAATAACTATTATTTTCCTTTTTTTTTTAGATGCAACTAGGCATCTGGTAGCGCAACAGCTAGGGTCATATAATGCCCAACAAAAAATGGTCATCTACATCATTAATATAATATATACTTACATTAAATAGGCTTCTTTACCCCGAAAGGGATAGGCAGCATGATTAAAAGGACACAAACTAAAAAGCACATTTTTACTAAAAAACCTGTCAACTCAAGTAAAATATATAAAAGAATCAAAACAAAAAAATATCAAACTATCTAAAAACCATAAATATCATAAAATCACAATTTGTGGAGGAGGCCAGCCTCCTTCACATAGGAGAGGGTGTTCCCTCCCACACTACAAGCTCCTCCTCGAGCACCTGGGACAGACTTTAAGAACCGTCACCCACCCTGTACTCGGAGATGTGCCTACGACGAAGGTTCCCAAAGCTGGGACACTCGACATTAAGATGCTGCACTTTCAGAGGGACCAGACAATCTTCACTGTAGGGAGGGGGTGCCCTCTCCATTAAAAAGCCAAGAGTCAATAGCGTGAGGCCAATGGGGAGATGGACAAGAGCTGTCTACCACCGGCGGGACAGGCCGCTGTAGCTCCACAAACCAAGGTGCTGGCGGATGCCACCAGGAACAAACGGCAGCATCTATGTAGGGTCGAAGGTCCACTGCAGGTACGGGATGACGCCTGGCAGGATCCTGAGAACTGGAGGCTGCAGCCTTAGCCAGAGCATCAGCCAGCTCATTCCCATCGACACTCACATGAGCCGGAACCCAACAAAATGTACCGGTAACTCTGCGGCCACGATGACCCAGAAGGACAAGCCACTCAAGAATGGCCAACACCTGGGGATGGGAAGTTATAATTGCCCAAGGCCTGCAAGGCACTACAGGAATCACTAAAAATAGTAAAAGAAGGCTGTGGGAGAATAAAAATCACTTGGAGGGCATATAAAATGGCTGAGAGCTCGGCAGTAATAAATGGACATTTTTATATTTTTTTCCATATCTCAACCTCGGGGCTGTAGGCTATCAGTAGCCTGTGACTCTTGTGAGGCCCCGAGATTACTGGGTGTCGCACCAGATGAGACAGTGGAACTTCGTGGTGATGTTGGTACCGCAGCTTCTCTTCTGCCCCACTAGATGACGACACCTTATTTATACACATCACTATCAGTAGAGAGCAGCTACACCCTCAACAGGTTAAGAGCCTGGAGGCAAGAGACCTTAAGTAAAGTAGGGAACCCAAGTCAAACGTTTGTCAAAAAGGAGACCCAAAAAACGATTCTCCTCGACACAACGTATCCGATGACCATACATGAATAAGTCCGGATCAGAGTGGATGCCTCGGATGCGGCAAGAGTGCATAACAACTGTCTTGGCAGGATAAAATCAAAACCCATGAGAACCAGCCCAACGCGACACCCTGTCGAGGGCAAGCTGCATGTGCCGCTCTGCCACTGACATACGAGAAGCAGCAAACCAGACTGCTAGGTCATCAACGTACATTGAGTTGGCTATACCGTCCAGAAGGGATGAGGCAATGGCATTAATTGCTACTGCAAACAATGTGACACTGAGGACGCTTCCCTTGGGGATGCTCTCTTCCTGTGCAACAGATGCTGAGAGGGCTGTACCAACCCTCACAGAAAAACTGCGACCACTGAGAAACTCCTTAAGAAAGCGTGGAAGGCGACCTCGCAGGCCATATACATGGAGTTGCTGCAGGATGCCATATTGCCATGTAGTGTCATACGCTTTCTCCAAATCAAACAATACACAGACAAGGTGTTAATGTCGTGCAAAGGCCTCACATGCAGCAGCTTCCAACCTGACCAGAGCGTCTATAGTGGAACGGTGTGTACGAAAGCCAGACTGGGACAGAGACAGAAAATCACCCCATTCCAAGAAGTATACCAGTCTGACATTCACCATCTTCTCAAATAGTTTAGAGAGACAGGAGGTCAAGGCAACTGGTCGGTAATTGAGGGCAACACTAGAGTCCTTACCCGGCTTGGGGAAAGGAAGGATGGTAGCAACCCTCCACCCAGAAGGAAAGACACCCTCCAGCCAGATTCTGTTATATAAAGCTAAAAGAAATGAGATCGCCTCCTCACCCAAGTGTCACAACATTGCATATGGGATGTTGTCTGGCCCAGGAGAAGTGTCGCCGCAGAGAGAGAGAGCAGAATACAGGTCTCTCAGGGTGAATATATGGTTATAACTTTCATTCTCGTTCCCTGAGAAATCCAGGACAGTGCGTTCCTTGGCTCTTAACTCATGCTTGAGAGCCAGAGGTCGAGAGTCACAGCTGGAGACTCTAGCAAAAGCCTCCGCCATGGTATTGGCCACTGACAAACCATCCATGATCTTAATTCCATTGACCTTAAGAACAGGTGGAGAACTAGGAGAAAACTTTCCCGCCATCTTACAGACTCTCCTGAACACTTGGGTGAGTGGAGTTTTAGTATTAATTGAAGATACATAGGACTTCCAAGATGCACATCGTGCCTCTTTTAAAACTCGTCTAGCCCGAGCCCTTGCCCGTCGAAAGTCCTCTAAAAGAGTTGGGTCCCTACGATTGCAACAAAGGCGAGAGAAAGCAGCGCGCTTCTCCCGCACAGCAGTAGTGCAGACAGGACGTTTGGGAAAGTGGCCAGAAATTTTAACGATAAAATTGAGAGCAGCAGAGTGGAGAATATCAGTGAAATATGTTACAGCCTCATCAGTGCTACCAAATCTGCTACAGAAAAGACCGATGAAGTTAGCTCTCTAAAAAAACTGCCAGTTAGCCTTCTCTAAACTCCACCTAGGAAGACGAGACTGTGGTTCATACCTGTTATTTTCCAAGAGTATAGGGAAGTGGTCACTAGCATATAAATCGGGCAACACACTCCAAGTAAAATCCCATAAAGCACTGGGTAAGCAGAGGGAAATGTCAATGGCGGTAAGTCCCAGTAGGGCTATTAAAATGTGTCATATCTCCCATATTTAAAACCCCTAATCCCTCATCCTCAATTAAAGAAGCCAATAAAACACCCCTGGGGTTGACCAAACTGTCACCCCACAGAGGATGACGACCATTAAAATCACCCAATAAAATAAAGGGAGAGGGAAGGTCTAGAGTGGCAGCCCTGACCCCTGAGATACAACCTTAGAGATATCATCTGTAACACATATTAAAGTTTAGTAGTAGTCTTGTAAACTGTGAAATTGACCATCTGCCAGAATTTAACTAGTGGCTTACTTAACAAGCAACAGTAATTGGTTGTTATATTTTGGATATAGATCCAACTAGTGAGATACCGAATGAAACCAATGCAAAACTTAAGCTTGATATCTCCTGATTATAGATTGAACTATGCCAGACATTTTGGGAGGTGGAACCACCCTGACAGACATGCATAACAATGGAGGTTCATTGGAGGATTTGGAACTGGATCCAACATAGGAGATACCAGGTGATTTTTCATGCTATAGAATCTGTGTGCATCCTAGACTACTGTGGTGGTAATGACAGACATTTTAAGGGGTAGAAAAGCCCCAACAGACACACTCAAAATGTGCTGGATACCGAGGTAGGCTACGAGGCAGGAACGCCTGTATCTAGTTGCCAGTTAACGTAAAAATTCCATTTTTTTTAGATACGTAAGCAATATTTTAATGTGACATATTTTTAAATAAAAAGAGGTTTTGTTAGGTGAAAGTATTTAGATAATAAAATAGTATGCCCTTATGGAAATAATATATTGAAGGTAAACCTGTCACATTATAAGGCAAATCATTATAAAGTAATCACATTATAAAGTCAATCATTGACTGTTACATTCAAAGAAATAATTTATATATAATCATCATACACTGAAATATTGACTGTTACATCCAAATAAATAATATATAAACATCATACACTTAATTAAGTATTGACTGTCATATCCAAAGAAATAATATACAATCATCATACACTGAAGCATTGTCTGTCATATCCAAAGATTCCACTGAAGAACCTTGAACAGTGTTACTTTAGTACTGATTTTTGGGAAGCCTCACGGAGGTACTTCCCACTACCACCTTGACCTGAGGGTTTAATCAAACGATAAGTTTTGTCTAATTCTGGGCCACTAGAAGAAGAGCAAACCCAAGGAGTAGTACTTGGGGCAGTAATTGGGACCCGTAGATGAGTCCCTGAAACATCTGATATGTTAGAAGAAGGTGAAGGTAGATGAGCAGGGATATTCTTTGAAACAATTACATTGGTATTGTCCTGTACAGTAGTATTATTACTGACACAGGCAGATACATCAACATCAATAATACAGGTGGTAGAATCACTCCGCTGCTCAAGCGGAAGAAAAACTGAATCTTTTGAAATCACAACATTTGAGGCACCCACATTCACTTCACGCCCCTCCGATGTTCCCAAAGGAAGCTTGCGAGGGGGAACATCTGTTGAATCAAGAGATTCATCAGAGCCACGAGAACGCTTCTGGTGAAATTGAGAGGAAACTATGGATGAGTCCTCAGAGACGGCTGCCTTGCAAGGAGGAACATCTATGGAGTCAAGTGTCTCAGAGGAACCAAGAAGGTGTCTCTGTGGCAGTTTAGGTGACTTAAGTTTCCTTTTTGGAGAGCGTGTGGCAGCGTGAACCTCTACCACATGGACACCTTTAGCTATAGTCTGAGAATTGTCATCAGTTGAATGGTCACCAGAATGAGTGTCTGATACAGGTTCCAAGACAGAGAAACTATTATGTAGTAAAACTTTAGATACGTTCTCACTAGAGCAAGAAGCAGCTGCTTCATCAGAGAGTTGAGAGGGTGCTGCAACCGATTTAGGGCGAAAAGAGGATGCGTATGTCCTCACACCACCATCCTTCTGTCGCCTGAAGTTGAGTGGCAGTCTGGCACTACCAATGCTGATGAATTGGGTGTTAGCCAAGTGGGGGATATCCTGCTCAAGGAGGTACATCTTACCATGGCGAGAACGTAAGGGGTGAGCATCTCTGCAGTAAAAGCACTAACTCTCTGACCGACACTCAGAAGTAGTATGTGAGTCAAGAGCAGAATAATTACCACACCAAGACCGGTTGTTGCAGTTCCTCCATCCATGACCAAACTCATAACAGCAAAGACACTGTAAAGGGTGCTCAAAAAAAGGCTCAACCTCAAAAGAGGTGGGGTTAATTGTTAATGCGATTTGGGAAATGCGAGCCAAAGAAAGTGAGGATGATCAATATTTTTACTACCTTTCATCTTTGTTACTCATTGGACACTATCTGGACACATAGCGAGAATGTCCTCTTCTGAGAATTCATACAGGTCCTCATTGTATATACGCCCCTTGCTATAATTAAATGTTCGATGTGGTTTGATGGATTCAAACATGCCATGAGGACAGGGGAAATTGAGGAGCATCATGGCCTGTGTACGATCTTTGGCTCTGATTAAAACGCCCTTACCATATTTTTTTATGTGGCCCATCGGTAATAATCCAATTTCTTTCTCCAGATACCGGGAAGCATGGATAAGGTTACCACGCCCCTTCCTGTAGTAAGCCACAAACCAAAAGGGTGTAGGAACCCTTTTGGTTTGTGGCTTACTACAGGAAGGGCCATGTCCTTAGAGACATGCTCTACAGAGTCCTCAAAGATGTTAGGGCAGTAGTCATTGTCACTGTCAACAACATTTATGGACTGCATCATCTGAACTTTGCAGTGAGTATCCCCCACAATCAGAGAATCTTTTGCCTCAAAAGCTGCTTCGGCAGCATTTGTATTGAAAGTAATATAGTACCGATTAGATCTACAGTCACTGTCATAAGTGATTCGGATATGAAGAACCACTCCAAAACACTTAAATATGGAGTGGATAGCGTCATAGGAAAAGGATGCAAGTACATTTGTCAAAATTAACGTTTCCAAACTGCTGACAGGGTTCGTCGACACAACACCTGACCTGCTGGGTCTTTTCTCTTATTTGCAGCCTTCTGCATACCACCATGACCAGAGAGTAACGTCTCGAGGGCCTGGTCGACACATTATGTTGTATTATAAATGCGACACTTTTCTGAGGGTATAACATAATTTTTCGTTTGTTTCGACTCTTTTTCCTCACCACCACTGCTCGTGATGGTGTAATGATAGGTCCTCTATTTGCTTTTTCTTCTAAATAGTACTTATTTACATTATAAATAAGTTCTCTCTTTTGACTATGTAAAACATGATAGCGAGTAGCAGAGGTGTGCTCCATCTTGAGTGGCAGCCAGAGGAAAAGTGACAGTAGTGACCTGAGTTGACGGGTCGAGCTTAAGCACTTATCCCTGAGTACACTCACCCTAGGTGCACTAGCAACGTCGGTCGAATATTCTGCCCAGTGTTGTGATACATATATATATTATCATTGTTAATATGAGAAGTGAATGATACTTTCATATACCTACATGACCTTAGTAGTGAAGTAAATGTACACGTAGTAATTTGGATTAATTTAGCATCAGTAAATAGCTGATATGAGAGAGTGAGTGAAGTGTATTGATCTGATTTGGCAACATTGCGAGTCACAACATAGGCTTGGCTAATATCGTTTTTATAAATATAGTAAAAGTCCCTTAATCCGGAGGGCAGGGAGGTTTGAGACTTCCGAATTAGCGAAAATTCTGTGTTATCGAAAAATACCTCCAAAATATGTATAAAATACATTTATTACTTTTAAATACAGGTTTCCCTGTCACACGTAATTTATGAGGTAGGGAGGGGGTGGTGGGAGGATCGCAGCTGTTGCCAGGTCTACTTGACGAAATTTCCCTAACTTACGTGTTTTTCAAATGTTAATGCTTTGTCCAGGATAAATGGATAGTTGGATAAGAATTATCATTACAATGGGAACCAGCATCAAGGGTTGATTCCACAGTGACTTTGATTTGTTGTGATCCTCCCCAACCAACCACATTTGTCAGTCTTATGGCACTTGTCAGTCTTAGGGCCTATTCCACAGTGACTTTGGTTTGTTATGATCCTCCCCAACCAACCACACTTGTCATTCTTAGGGTCTATTCCACAGTGACTTTGGTTTGTTGTGATCCTTTCCAACCAACCACACTTGTCAGTCTTAGGGTCTATTCCACAGTGACTTTGATTTGTTGTGATCCTCTCCAACCAACCACACTTGTCAGTCTTAGGGCACTTGTCAGTCTTAGGGCCTACTCCACAGTGACTTTGATTTGTTGTGATCCTTTCCAACCAACCACACTTGTCAGTCTTGATTATATCCAACAAACTCAGTCTCCAGGTATTTCCTTATTACCAAAGTTTGATAGTGGAGTCATCCAATAATTCACTATGGAGTCATTTACACAGTTCAGTTTCTTTTGTTAGGGTGCTTACAAACCAAAACAAACCACTGTGGAACCAGCATCACATCCACATGGATTGTTTTGGTAAGAATGGTTGCTAAGACATATTTCACAAACAAAACAATTTACAATATAATTGGTATTATTACAGAAGTACTGCATTCTTGGCTAGGGCTGCACAGTGTTACCACATCCGGCTTACTTAATTGAGAGATAGTGGAGAAATGAGGAGTGGGCTTCTCTTGTGTGATCCCCACCTCCATCCTACAATGTATCCCGGGAATTTGTCCCGGTCTCTTTATGATAGTTTACACCGGTTATATCCCAGTAGTTTGCCCAGGTTAGGTCCCGGTAATTAGCCCAGGTTAGGTCCCGGTAGTCTCCTGTGGTCTAGGTAAGGTTAGGTCAGACTAATTTACAAATTATGTTTTTAAACATATCTCGAGAACGGGGCGTCTCCGAGAGAAACACAATAGATGAAAAGTGTCTTAGAATGGTCCAAAATAGTGGGTAATGATACTAAAATATACAATATAGTGAGTGAAGTACTTCTGTAAATAATTAAGGTTAAAATTACTCACCAATTAATTGATTGAAGATGAACGACGATTATCCTAGTCCTGGAAGACCTTGTAGACTACGATGAAACACACTGACTGTAGGTTTGAGGTAACATAACCATTATTATAATATATACATTCCTTTGAACCTTTTATCATTTTACAAGATGACAAAATGTAAGTTGATATTGTATTAATGATAAACATTGGAAAATCTGTATATGAAGTCCACGCGGCAAATATTTACAATTTATGTATATTTAAGTAGGGGACAATGTAGTGTGTTCGTGTGTAATGAATATAATAGGCGATTGCACTTAACTTTCGGCAGAATAGGCTTTCGAAAAATCGCGACCGCTTTTGAGACTAAGTCCAGCGTAGCGCTTCACGCCCGCATTCTTAGTGGGCTTCTTTGGGCTCCCCTGGTCCCATCCCATGCAAGGGATTCCCTTTACGTTCGGTATTCATGTTGGACTCGATACATGGGATGGGAGCAGGTGACGGTTGGTAGCCCTGATTCTTTGAGGCGCTGGTGTTGGTACGCCGGAGTAGGCGGAGCTTACACTTGGTAAACAAACCCACGCCGATATTCCACATTTTCTACGGATCACGCATCTTATTCTACAGCAAGACGAGAGCAAGTACAGGACTGGAGACAAGAAGGTTACTTGTGTCGTGCTTGTGATACGAAAATGTCTGTACCAGCAAAACGTGTGTCGCCTATTTCTCGCCAGGAAAAGTCCTTTTTACTTCAACTAATTATTGAACAAAAAATAATAGCAGACAAGAGGACACACGGGTCTATTGTTGTGGCAAAGCAGTGAGCCTGGGAGAACATCTTGCTTTCTTTTAATTCTGCAGGATTTGGAGGTCCAGTACGAACTCTAAAACAACTTCAGAAGATATGGGATTACCTGAAACAAACGTAAGTTGAATATATTATCTTACAAACAGTTAGGGAGTGTACAGTACATAACTTATGATAGTGCAATTACCTTGGGGTGCTGATGTGTATGCTGAGTTTGCCCATGCTTTTTTAATTTTCTTGGGTATTCCTATTTCTTTTATCAACAATATTGTGAATCTTAATGTTTTTCTTGAGAGGAATTTGCAAAATAATTGATCAATCAGTACTGTAGGCCTACATGTAATTCACTTTCCTGTACCCTTGTAGTAACCACATGTTAACAAGATCTAGAGAGTGCTAGGGTCTGAAAAAGTTAAGAAATGTTGGTGTAAGCTAAGACTAGTAGTTAATATTTCACTCCAGCTTTGTGCAGTCATGAGGCCAGACAGTTTTAATATTTTGGGTAGCTTCGGTTGATATTATCCAGTAGGTTTGCAGACATAACATCCCAATATTCATCCATTCCAATTCCCTAAATTCAGTAATCATGAAATCATGAAAGACAACACAAGAGACCATTCATTTGTGATCAACTATATTTAAGCATTTTCAATGCTAAATTGTTTAAGTATTTTTGGTTTTACCATACTTCCAGAATTATATTAGCCTGTGTTGATGTAATTTCATACCTGTGCTAGATTGGCATCTTTCCATTATCAGATCCAAAAACAGAGATAGTATTTAGTTATTTTCTACAACAAATAAGCAAAACTAGTTGATAATTGTAGTATTTAGCATTAATTATGGTAATTATACATTTTCAGGGCCAAGAAAGAACACACCATATACAACCGTGAACTTCGGAACACTGGTGGTGGTGATCCTCCCCCTCCTGAATCTGAAGACACAAAATTCATCATGGATTCTATCAAAGATGAATTCAAGGTCCCTGAGAGTGAATTTGACTGTGACAATGTGAAACGTAAGTACTTTGGATAAGTTTACCATATAGCCTAACAAATTTGTATCACAGCTTCAATTATATAATTTGCAATTGCAGCTTTGGAGTTTTTAGTGCGTATCACGCGAGCCTTTTCACTGGAAACGAGATATAGACGATAATGAAAATTCATCTGCCGTTTCTCACATACAAATAAAGTATATAGATAATTTTGCTGGGCACATGAATCTTCTTCCTATTTAGTGCCATCTTCAATTATGCAAACAACAATTTAATTTATTTTTAAGATGCTCATGTCGTCCAAGTCATAGTACTCTATAGCCATCTATCTCCCTTTTTATTTTTATCTATGGAATTTACTACAGTTAAATGTTATTCAGATACCAGTACTTGAATGATTATTATGCAGTAGGTATTTCTCTGAAAACTTTTATTTTCTTTGCAGCTGCTATCATCCAGCAGGACCAGCAAGAAAGTCAGGATACTCCACTGTGCACCATTTTTGTCGGCAAGGATGATTTTATAGATGCTGACCTACTTGATGCCACAGGACTGCCTAACCAGCAGGGGCCTCACAGCAAGGCTGCAAACAATTCTGCTGTTTTAGCTACATCTGAGGAACCAACAGTGCGGTACAATCAAGAACGTCATACACCTAATGGAGCTGGAGCGTTTGGTAATATTAGTGGTACTGGTGGTATTAGTAGAGCCAGTACAAGCAAAGGAACAGGAAGTATACTTAGTCCAAAAGAGAACATGAACAGGGACTTTATACCAGTCAGAGGAAGCACAAGTAAGGCAGTACATAGAGACTTTAGTCCATTAGGTTCGCACAAGAGACCAGAAAAAAGGCGAAAAAGACAATTAAAATTTGCAAATGAAAACATGCAAGAAAATTCTGAACCATTAGGCAGCCACGTCAGAGAAGACACAAAGATCATTCTAAGTGACTTATTGATACAAGAAGCACGGAAACGTGTGGAACATTTTAAAAATTTGTGTCAGGAAGATGAGGAGAGACGTAGTAGTTTTAGGGAAAAGGAAGAGTTGGAGAACATTTTAGAGGAGAGGCGTGCCAGGGAAGAGTTGGAGAAGAACATTTTAGAGGAGAAACTTGCCAGTTTTCGGGAAAAGGAAGAGTTGGAGAAGAACTGTTTAAAGCTGAAAATGCAAATGATGAGGAGACAAATGGACAGATTTGAAATATAATTTTATAAAGAAGTGCAATTTACAGTTGAACAGGTGCAATGTTATAAATTATGCTTATATTATTATAATTAATACAGAATGGTTTTTTTTATTTAAACACATTATTTATATTGTATTTTTTAAAGTCTGATTTTGTCTCGTGCTTGTTAAAAGCCTTTTCTAATATATTAGTATTTATATATGTATTATTATTTATATTAATATATTATAATTTATCTATGTATCATTATTAATATTAACATATTATTTATATAGTATTTTTTATATTCTATGATTTCATGTCTCTTGCTTGATTTTTAAAAGCTTTAAATATATAATTATTTATATTATTATTAATTTTAATATATTATAATATATGTAAATATTATTATTCATATATGTAGTACATTTTAAAATCCGTGATTTCATGTCCCTTGCTTGTTATGAAAGCGTTTAGTCTATATTAATACTTATATATGTATGGTATTATTATTATGAAATATTTATGTGTTATTGTTTATTGTAACATTTTTATAGTATTGTTTTACTGTCTGTGATTTCCTTTCTCACAATATATTTGTCTTTCTTGAAGTGGAATGCAACTTTTCTTTACCTATCTACAATCAGCAGACATTTATGATTGGCCACAGATTTCATTTACACACTACTTGCTAAGAGTGGTAATTGTTCTTTAAGTACTGTAGTTAACGGTCTACCATTACCTACCATGATCATATAATGAAGTGAATATACACTACTTACTTTTGCCATACATACAGTAGTATAAGCTATGGTATTATTATAAGGTACAGTATTATTATAAGCTAAGGTATTGTGTAACCTGCCAGACATAAGTCAATAGTAGTTGGTGTGAGGTTAATAAGAATAATCATATGCTATATAAAAATACTATATATTTGGATAAATATACTGTACATAGAAAAAGAACACAATATTATTTCTATCTTAAATATAATTGTCCTACCATCAGGCCCTGTGGGGTCTTATGGTGTTGAAGAAAAGGCATTGAATGGAGTGCATTATTCGAAAGCATCTCAAAAGTAAGGAAGAATAATATGATCACGTTTAGTATGGCCAATGATATTCCTTCTTGGATTTTCAGGAGCATATTCTTGTGCCCCATTTGCCTGCTCATCACCCAGATAAACATCTTCCTCTAAAATTCTCGTATTCACAGCCAAGTTGTGTAATACTACTACTGCCACAATTATCGCTTTTGTAGTACTCAATTTTGTCCTCATTATTTTTCCCAAAGCAGCAAATCTACGTTTAAGAACTCCAAAAGCCCTCTCAACTGTGTTGCGTGTTTTGATATGACTCCTGTTGTATGCCTCTACATGTTGGCCTACAGGCCTATCATTTGGTGTTGGTGCTGGTGTCAACAGGTACCCTCTGCAGGGGTATCCACTGTCACCAAGCAAATGGCCTTGGTAATTGCCCTCTTCTAATAATTGGCAAATCATACTATTTTCAAAAATCCTACTGTCATGGACACTTCCCTGCCAACATGCAACTACATTTGTAAAAAGTAGTTTTGCATCACAAACTGCCTGTACATTAAGAGAGAAGTATCCTTTCCTGCATCGATATAACTCCGAGTCATTGCTGGATGGCCTTAAAATAGGTATGTGTGTGCAGTCAATGCACCCAATCACACCCGGCATGCCAGCAATAGCATAGAAGTCATCAACTGTTTGTCTCGTAGCATTTGCTTCTGGAAATTTCACGTAGGTCTCCCTACGTCTAGCAATTGCACGAGACACTCGTGCAACACAGCGACTGACGCTGGTTTGTGACACACTGAAGCAGTCTCCTTGAACTATTTGGTAGCTCCCATTTCCCATACTAGCTACAGCAATGAGCACCTGGAGGTGAGGAGGGATAGGAACGCCTGCAAAACCAGAAACATACATTAATTTTATTACCTAATATAATAAGAAAATAATATTTTTAGCCTTTATTACAAACATCAAATTCATAGTCTCAACAAAAATTTAGGCACCATACAATACAATTGTTTAAAGGAAAGAAATATGAGAAGTATAATTGTCAAAAAAAAAAAAAAAAACATGCTTCAGTATTGACACTCGCAGCAGCCAGTACTAACCTTTTCTATCTTGTGTCACCAAAAGTTCATCCTGTATTTCTTGGATGAGATCATGCATGGCATCTTTACGAAGGCAAAATCTTGCTATAAATTCCTGATCTTCCATGGCAACAAATGGATTCATACGATCACTGACTACCCTACGAATACGCCGTCTCCTCTGATGTTCCTCCAAGATACCTGGAATGAGGAAAAAAGAACGATGTAAAAGAGATTGAGGCAGCTGAACTTGCCATCACTTGCATATAGAAGATCATATGGGGACTTAATTAAAGAACATAAAATCCTACGTGGACATTATGACACAGAGTGCAGTGAAAGAATTCTCCAAGGAATTAATGAATACACTCTATGAGGAAACTTAATGAAGCTATTCAACATTGGGGTGAGATTGAACATATGAAAAGGCTTGCTGGACAGTGTCCTCTATGCAAACACAGCTGAACAATTGGAAAAAATACTGGATGAGCACTGGTCACTACTAAAGCAAAGATTTAATTAATGAGCTAATAAAGTCTGACCCGCACACCTGCCAACAAAATGAGACAAGAAAGAGACAGAGTCACAGGCTCAGTAATGGGCTTTTTCCACTACGGTACACTAACTGTAAGAAACTGAAAGATAGCATAATCTCTTTCCTTACCATTTGCATTTTGTATGTTCTGGTAAAACAACCATCGGTCTTGGGGAAAGTCAAAGTCCATGTCGAAGTCCATAATGCGAATCTGAAATTTAAAAAAGACTGAATAATATATATCCTCCTCCCTATATTATACTATACAATACTGCAGCAATCTTCCAGACCTAACCAAGTGACTGCATAAGTGCCGATCTCATTAATTGCCAAATTCCCCCCTCCCCAAATATAAATAATTATTGGTATTTATTGAAAGAATTACCGTTTTGCAGCAGTGTTGCCAGATCCAGCTAGGTCCCAGTATTTTGCCCCGGTCATTTATTGTACTTTTTCACGATTATTTCCCGGTAGTTTGCCCAGGTTAGGTCCCGGTAGTTTGCCCAGGTTAGGTCCCAGTAGTCTGATGTGGTCTAGGTTTGGTCAGGTAAGGTCAGGCTAATTTCAAAATGCCCCATTTGAATATGCCCTATCTTGGAAATGGGGTATTTGCAGAGGAAATGCCATAGAAGAAAATAGTCTTAGAATGGTCTAAATTAGTGGGTTATGAAGGCAGAAAAACCGTATGTAATTCTTTCAATATTTACCTAATTATTTAACAATAAACTTAAAAACATCAACATCATTACCAAACACTCCTATTGCAAACTTAACATAGTAAACCTACCCTGCCCAACCATCTAGAGCATCATATTCTACCTGATACATGACCATACCCTAACCTACCAAATTTTTTGGCTAAGCATAATAGGCTTATATTAATCACATTTTACAGATTTTATGTACACTTTACATCTGCCTTTCCCAGTTGTGCTATGCAGGCTACAGGGTATAGATTGGTATTTTCCTATACATTTGGCTAGTTTTACAGCCACTTGGGTAAGGTCAGTTATTACAGCCAAGACCATGTATACAATTCCTGTTACTTAAAAAAGATAAATTCACTCACATAACCAACAAAAACAATACAAGGCTAGCTTAAAAATAGTTTCACTTACCTAAAACTGATGGTAAAATGCTTGATATGGAACAGTAACGCAGAAGATTGGAGTGGAGTGTTGTTGTTGTGGTGGTTGACAATCCCATTGGGTGCAGAAATATTCTTCTAAAAAATAATGCTATGCATATTTTTATATAACTACAGTATAAACTGCAGTCATAAATATACCATAAAGAGTTTTACCATAAAGAGTTTTATACCAATATTCGCCATCAAGGGAGTCCTTTCCGGTATGGGAAGGGACTGATTTTGCTTAAGAATAGGGCGATATCACTAAGGGATTCCCTTTAGCCAAGGGATCCAATAAGAATACTGGCGTCTTGCCCCTGTCCTGCAGGTTATATTCTCACAGACTTTACAGACCGGTGAACTCCCTCAAGACTGGCTTTTGGCAAATGTGACCCCAATCTTTAAATCCGGAGACAGAACCCTTCCCATTAATTATAGACCTATTTCACTTACCTCAGTCCCCTGCAAAATTTTAGAACACATTATTCATAGACACATAATGGACCACTTTGATAGGCAAAATATACCGACTGACAATCAACACGGTTTTCGGCCTAAACGCTCGTGTGAGACGCAGCTACTGGTAACTACTCATGACATCTTGCAGTCCCTCAATGACACAAAAATCAGACAGGTTGACGCCATAGTATTAGACTTTGCCAAAGCCTTCGACAAAGTCCCTCACCAAAGACTACTACACAAATTATAATTCTATGGCATACAGGGACAACTTCTTCACTGGATTAGAACGTTCTTGACTACCAGAAAGCAACGTGTAGTTCTTGACGGTAGTCAGTCTCCATCTGTTCCTGTGACCTCTGGGGTACCCCAGGGCACTGTCCTGGGTCCCCTTCTCTTCCTTTCATACATTAATGACCTCCCACTTTCACTTTCCTCTACCACTAGACTCTTTGCAGATGATAGTTTAGTTTACAGACCAATTAAAGATAGGAATGACTGCCTTCGACTACAGGACGACCTAACTGCACTTGAAGACTGGGAAGTCAAGTGGCAGATGACATTTAGACCAGACAAATGCCATCACATCCGTTTTACCCGTGCCCATAATGTTATTCCATATACATACCAATTACACAACACCAACCTCAACACAGTCACTTCCCACAAATACTTGGGCGTCCACATCTCAGCGGACATGAGGTGGAACACACACATAGGTAGCATCAGGGCTACAGCTAGTAGGGTCCTGGGGTTCTTGCGCAGGAACCTTAGCAGGTGTAACACAGACACCAAAATTATTGCATATAACACTTTCGTTCGGCCACATTTAGATTATTGCAACACCGTCTGGGACCCACACACTTACAATAATATCAATAAATTAGAGTCCATACAAAACAAGACTGCAAGATGGGCCAGACGTGATTACAGACACACTACATCAGTCACTTTGCTTAAACAAGACACAAAACTAGACCCATTAGTAACACGAAGACAGATACACAGACAACAGATGATATACAAAATCACAAACAAGTTAGTTGACATAGACAAAGACACATATCTACACCCTACAAGTATACGATCCACTAGAGGCAGCCACAACTTAAAATACCATACATACCAGACAAGCACTGATATATTTAGGCACTCATTCTTTCCCCGCAGCATCCAAGAGTGGAATCATCTCCCATCTCACGTAGTTAATAGCCCCACTCTTGACACGTTTAGAAATAGGATCACCAATCATTACCTCCCCAATCCTAATCCTCAACCCACAGTCCCTGACCCAATCCACCCTTATCCTAATCCTGCCCTGGATCCCTAAATCCCCCGCATATTATGCCGCCCATGAGCGGCCCTCTGCGGGACCCTAAAACTTGAACTTGAAGAGACAAAGTCCAGCGTAGGAGTAAGTCTACGGTGTTAATACCCTAAGTTCAGACTCCAGCGTTCACGGTGTCTTTCTCTCCCAGGTCCTTCTTTAAAATAAGCCACTGAACACTGTACAAAGTAGTGCACATCATTGATGGGATGCTCATGTGCTACTTCAAGTTGCCATCTCGTAAATCATGTATTTTTTAAAATTAAATGACGTTTTCAATATTCTTTTCATTCCATCACCATTTATATATAGATAATTTCATTATTTACTCACTTAATTTCATAAATTATTTTCTCATCTCATATTATTATAATCATTATTATTAATGCAATCTATCAACCTTCTGTATTCATCCGCTATTTTCCACCATCCCATTTTCCCTGCTACGTGTCAGTAGTACGTGACAAGCTGACATTATCAACATGGCTTCCAGCCGATATGGCTTTTTTTTTCACGCATTTTGCTAAGCCACAAGAACTTTTTAATTTATGTGTGGATCATAGGCTAATTTTGAAAAATAAAATAAGTGAGCAGTGTGGACAGGAGGCTACTATGGACTATAATAACAAATTACGGTGATGTAACAAATATGTCAGCCGGAATACAAAATCACGGCCCAGGTTTCTTCGAAAATTTAATCATCTGCACAATTTTCCTGCAAGTCTGGTAAAAGTTAAAGCCTTTTTGTAATATATTTTATTAACAAATAGCAACAATAATTATGTACAACAATTGTAATGGCCAGTCCGGTAGTCTGCTAAGGATAATAAAGGGGGGCAGTTAGGTCACGTGAGGTTATGTCCCGGTAGTGTGCCCCAGTTATGTTCCGGTAGTCTGCCCTGGTTAGGTCCCGGTAGTGTGTCCCAGTCCAGATTAGGTTAGGTCAGGTCAGGTGAGGTCTGACTAGTTTCTACTGTATATTGTGCCGTGGTCTGCCCCGGTTATGTCCCGGTAGTCTGCCCTGGTTATGTCCCGGTAGTCTGCCCTGGTTAGGTCCCAGTAGTTTGCCCCAGTTAGGTCCCGGTAGTCTGCCCCAATCCAGATTAGGTTAGGTCAGGTCAGGTGAGGTCTGACTAGTTTCTACTGTATATTGTGCTGTGGTCTGCCCCGGTTAGGTCCCGGTAGTCTGCCCCAGTTAGGTCCCGGTAGTTTGCCCCGGTTAGGTCCGAGTAGTCTGCCCCAGTTATGTCCGGTAGTCTGCCCTGGTTATGTCCTGGTAGTCTGCCCCGGTTAGGTCCCTTTAGTGTGTCCCAGTCCAGATTAAGTTAGATCAGGTCAGGTGAGGTCTGACTAGTTTCTACTGTATATTGTGCCGTGGTCTGCGCCGGTTAGGTCCCGGTAGTCTGCCCTGGTTATGTCCCGGTAGTCTGCCCTGGTTAGGTCCCGGTTAGGTTCCGGTAGTCTGCCCAGGTTAGGTTAAGTTTGGTTAATTATCTAAACTTGGCTCGGATTTCCAAAATCTTGACATTTATCCCTCATGAAAATTGCTAAACCCGAGCCAACTTTTGCTGAAACTTGGCTCGGATTTTCAATTTTTCGACATTTACGCAGGTCAAGAAACCAGTATCAAGGCAAAATAAGCTCATTTACGTGTTTTCCTCCACCCAAAACCCCCGATTCCCAGTGCTCTCCCCCAAGATTGAAGGGGTTAGGGAATATGTATAAACCAAGTGGTTTCCGATCAATATTATGGTCACTAATGAATAGAACAAGTAAAAATAAGCAGGAAAAAAACAAACAAAAACACGTGGACCTCTTATACAGAATTACCTAAACATTAGCTATAATTTAACCACATGGGAATATTATAACTTGGTTTACGATAAATAACAAACACCAACCTTCCTTCTAGACTCCCGTATGATGTTTTAATACACTGCAAAAAAGCCCAGGGACAAAACACAAGTTTCTCAGAATGTTGTTCAAAATTACCTTAGATTATGAAGAAATTTTTTTAGATTCCCCCAGATTTCAATTACTTCACATTATTATATTTATGGGTTATTTGTTATCTTTCCTTATAATCAAATATTTGTGATTATTTTCTAATGAAATATTATAGTAAATACAAGGGACAAGTTTGAAAATGGCACTATATAATATCAGAAAGATGATATTTTAGAATTACCTTAAAATTTTCTTTACCTCAGAATTGGCTTATATGAGGTGAGATTACGCTAATCTGAGGTAATTACCCCACAAATGAGATCCCTGGCTGTGAATAAGGTGTGAGTGATAACCCTGGCTAGTTGTCAGTGGGTTATCCACAGAGCTATAAACATAGAGCGCTTAACCCTCAGGTTCAGGTTCAGGTTGATGGCGGAAGTTATGCCTTTTGATCGGCACTTCCTGATGTGTTCACTATTATAAGTTCTTGTGGTCTGGGTCTAGTTTTAATTTTTCTGTTACACTAAGGTTTTTATTTTATTCTCCCTTATTTTCCAGAATTTATATACTGTTTCTCTATTTTTCTCAATGGAATTATTTTCAAACAAAAGACTGCCTATAACACTGTCTTCATCCTCGCCAAACGGTTGTTGTAGCACTTGATTTTTTCTTCTTTCTTCGCTGTAGGCTGGGCAATGGAGAAGAAAGTGGGGTAAATTTTCCATTTCACCGCCACACATCACACAACTTGTTGGGAGGTTTTGAAATCTTTTTCTGTCTCCTAGTCCTAGGTTATTTGTGCGGCACCGGAACATGATACTTGATGCTTCACTGTTTTCGTAGATTTCGTCCTGCCCTCCAATTTCCTTTCTCCACTCCCTATACAATTTTAAACTTTCTTTTTCTTGTAATTCATTTTTCCAGTTATTTGTGTCCCATTGTTTCACCCTATCACTAATTTCTACATTACTTATTTCCACCCCTCTTATTCCCACTAATCTTCTGTTCTCCAGCAGACTTTTTATCCACTTATTCTTATTTTCTATTCTCATTTCATCTATTGTTCTTTCTAATAGCTCATTATTCTCACCTCTTAATATGTATTGTAGATATTTTATTTGTCCCTCCATTATTCTACTTTTCATACTCGAGATTCCTATTTCTCCCCTTATTGCAGCTTCTTGCGTATAGCTTGGTGCTCCTAGTATCTTTCTTCCCACACTGTTTTCCACCCTTTGTAGTTTTTTGATGTCTTCTTTTGTAAAATCTAAAACATTAGCCCCATACAATATTATTGGAAGAGCTATACTTTTCCAAAACACCTTTCCAATTGTTAGCCTGGCACAACTTCTTGCTACAACAGAGTATGTTAAATTTGCCATTTTATTTGCTTTTTCTATCATTAACTGTTTTTGCACTTTAAACATGTTTCTACTGTCATTAATAGTTATCCCCAAGTATTTTAATTTATCACTCACTTTTATCCCTGCAATTTCATTAGGCTTTTCTTTCATATTGAATATAATTATATTACTTTTCTGTTTGTTTATCTCAAGCCCACATTCCCTTCCCGCTTTAATCACTTGCTCAATCACCTTTTCCGCGTCTTTCTCATTCCCTGCCAGTAGCATTCCGTCATCTGCATAGAACAGGGATGTTATGTTGAAGTTTTCATCTTTATATCCTCTATCTACCCTCTCTAATTGCTGCATAATTTTGTATGTAACTAGTTTGAATAAGGTGGTTGATCCCGTACATCCCTGTCTTATCACGCTACTAACTGGTATATTGATCTCTTCATCCTCATTAAGTCTAACTTTGGTTATGTCCCCATCATATAATTTTGTTATTACATCAATAGTTTGTTCATTTATTTTATAATCTATTAGAGTTTTCACCATTAAGTCTCTCTTAATACTATCGAATGCTTTTGCAAAATCGACCGAAATTACAACAAGTGACTTTTTGTTCTTAAATGTCTGCTCTACACAGTGTCTCAAAATTAAAATATTATTTTCAATTCGAGCTCCTGTTGTAAACCCCGCCTGATTTTCCTTTCCCCAGTCATTTCTCCTTATTTGCTCCTCAACACTTATTCTCACCACTGCCATTAGTAATTTATAGCCTATATTTGTTAGAGCTATGGGTCGAAACTCATTAACTTTAGGCTTTCTTGTTTTGGGGATCATTACCGTTTTACTTTCCTTCCATCCTTCTGGTATCTCACCTGACTGTAGGGTGTGTTTGAATGTTTGCACTAGTGTTGTTAGTAGATGCCTGTTTTCTAAGAATACTTTGTAAAATTCTGGTTTTATCCCATCTGGGCCTGCTGCCTTTTTGTTTTTCAGCTTTGCTAAACACCTTTTGACTCGCTCTACTGTTATAATTTCATCATCTAAGTATTTAACTCTCTCTCCTATTTCTAGAGCCATATCAATATGTTCTTTAATTTCCTTCCCATAGTTTTCTATATGAATTGGTGCATTCTCTCTCTCCTGATTTATAACCTGATAATGCCTTCCTCTCTCTATATCTAACTTTATAGAATTTCTCTTTTTTATATACTCTGACCTAGCCTCCTCATTCCAAACTTCATTAATATTATTTTGATGTTTTCCATACAACCCTTTCCAAAATGTCTCAATCTGTGATTTAGCTCTATCCCCTTCTAATTTTTTGTTATCGTCACCATATACCCCGTCCATCAAATCTATTGATTCTCTTTCTCTATCCCCCCTCAGCATCCTTATGTATTTCCAGGTGTTCTTTCCATTACTTTTATCCTCTTTAATCTCCTTTGCTTTCTTCACATCACTAGCTCTCATTGCCTTTCTAACTAAGATTTGCACCTTCTCTTTTTGATCTAAGTACAACTTTTTCCATCTGTCCTTTTCCTCTGGACATGTTTCGTTCCTTATACTCCTATTGTACCTCCTTCTCTCCTTGATTTCCCTCCTTATCTCCTCATTAAACCATTCTGGTTCCTCTTCTACTTTATTTACCCCAATATTTTTCCTTCTATATTTACCCTTAAGATACCTATTTGCTGTATTAATTATCTTGTTTTCTAGGTCTCTCATATGTTTAACTCTTTCACCCATGACATTATCTTGAAGCTTTTCACAATATAATTTTAAAGAAACTTTATCTGTTTTGTAGAATTCTCTTGTAATCCATTCTTTATTATTGTACCTCCTGTTTTGCTTTACCTCTATCTCTATTTCTATTAGGTTATGATCAGTGATGTCACACTTTTCCTGATCTTCATCTATCCTCATCCTCTTATATTTATCAAATACTTTATTGGTGGCTAGTGCAAAATCTATCACACTCTTTTTCCCGTCTCTGGACCATGTATATTCCCCCTCACAGTTTATATCGTCATTTAACATTGTAAGTTTGTATTTCTCTAGCCAATCCAGGATCATCTTGCCATTGTCATCCAACTTTTGATTTCCCTTAAAACCCACATGTCCATTAAAGTCTCCCACTACTAACACTGCCTCCTCTATATTATTATCCAGGATCATCTCAATTTCTGCTTTCATGGCTTTGTTTCTTTCCTTGTCATTTACACTAAAATATACGATAACAACTGATATATCCCATCCTCTAATACTACCTTTTACATGCAAAATATCCTTACTTTTAGTATATATGTGGTCAAAGGAAACATCCTTTTTGTTTTGGTACAACATCATTATTCCTCCACCTTTACGATCTTTTATATCTCTCATTTGCTCTAGTACAACTATACTATCTTTAAAGTTGACATCTCTAACTTTCTTTTGAGTTTCTGTAAGGCATAAAATACTATTTCTATCTATTAGTTCCTCAATTTCCTTAACCTTAACTTTTGATAATCCCTGTATATTAATAACTTTAATGACTAGTTTATCTATTTCTTCCTTACTCCTATTTGTACTTGATAACAGGTTATTGCCATTCTCATTTACATCCCCTACCTGTGAGTTATTTACTGTGTTTACTTTCTTTACACTGACTTGTCACTCCTGCTCTCCGACCACTTCATGCATCCTTACCACTTTCCCTTTCCTTATTATCCACTGTCCTCCGTTTTGTCTTTTGTGTCTCAACTCTTCTCTCAACCTATCATTCTCCTCTCTTTCCCTCTTGGTCAGGTCAGGTGCAATAATGATTTTCTGGGTTACCTGATCATCATTATTCTTTAGTTTTTTGCTTCGTTTTACCAACTCCCACTTGATTCCCACTTCATTCATCTCCATGATCACTGGCCTGACTTTTCCTGTTGTTATCCTGCCAATTCTAAAAATCCTTTGAATCTTTGCATCCTTGACACCCAGCTTTCCCTGAAAGATTTCTTCACATCTCTCCCTATCCTCATATGTTATCTCACTGATCTCCGTTTTCCTGCTTTCTGGTACATTAAACATTATAATATTGTTCCTTTTCTTCTCTCTCTCTCGCTCCTCTTCCAAATTTTCCATCATTCTCTCTGTCACTTTCCTTACTATCTCCTCATCCCGTTTATCCCACTTCTTCTCCAGATTTTCTATAGTTTTCTTAAGGGAATAATTATCTGCTCTCAGTTCCTTCATCTCTTCCCTAATGCTATCCATATCCTTCCTCTCCCCCCTTGTTGGCTCAATTCCACACATACCCTTGGTTCCAGTGTCTCTTTCTTCCTCTTCAGGGTCCTCCTTGTCTTTGTTCCTACTCCACTTCTCTTCAAGGGCTACCATCTTCTCACTTATTTCTGTATTTTTGCTTTTCACTGCCCTCAGCTCTTCCCTCAGTTTTGCATTTTCCTGTTCATCATTCATCCACTTGTAGCTGCATATTTTGAAGAACCACACCTCTCTGGTCTTTGCTACTTTAAGTCCGGCCTCTGTAAGCCCATCGCATTCCTTGTGTAGCCAATATTTGCATTTCGTACATTCCACTCCATTATTTTCCACCCAATGTTTACACGTGGTACAAACCTCGCGCTTACTCGTCACTTCCTCTTTGCAATTTCCACATATTCCATCTTCATTTAGCTTTCCATTGTATTCACACCTTCTACATGCTTTTAACTTTGTACTATTGCCTCCACCGCCACTATACTCTTCACTATTCATTGCTTTAAAACTTTGTTTTCTAGTTCTCGACCCAGACCGACCTCCTTCAGCCATGCTTGATTGTGTGTTATTAGATAGGGGAGGAGTGTTACAACAGGCGAGCGCTCTATTGTATAGATAGTTGCCCATTGAACTCCCGTACGTACTTGTATAGTATGTTTCTTTCCACAGTTATTGACATTTCCCTGATTTGTAATGCATTGTATCTTGTTATCTAATTATAAAGGTTTTGTTAAATCAATTAACAAGGCTCAGATAATGTCCATACGGAAAATTATGCAAAGAAATTAAACTTAAACTGGTTTATTAAACAAGACAAATATATATAACTGTAATCTGTCTCCCTCTCCCTCCACTTACCTTACATACATGCATACATATTACTCTAGTGTGACATTCATACATACATACATATTACTCTAGTGTGACATACATATATATTATTCTAGTGTGACATACATACATACAGTCGTGGTCAATAATAATCATCCACATATAGGTAACTTTAACAATTTACTGTGTAATGTTTTCATGTTCAAATACTATTTTATTGTTTTAAGTAGTGTGTAGCTGTTTGTATTAAATTAAACGATGGCACTATACCTATTTATAAGAATGTTTATCAGCTAAGGAACAAAGGGAAGCTGTCAAAATCTTATGTGAGTTACTCCTATATGGATGATTATTTTTGACCACGGCTGTACATTCATACATACATATTACTCTAGTGTGACATACATACATACATATTATTCTAGTGTAACATATACATGCATACATATTACTCTAGTATGACATACATACACACATTCTAGTGTGACATGCATATATACACACATATTACTCTAGTGTGACATACATACATTCATACTGAACAATGTGAACATAAAATACTGATCATAATAGAGATTAAGTACGTTGTATATATATATTATAAGAAGGTGACTGTGGATGAGAGCCAACGATAGTTTTGTTTATCTAACTCATTTCACCTATTAACCGAAATTTATTTATATTTAATCAGCCATTCACTGCTATATCGGTTAAAGAAATACTTATTCATGTATTGTGAGTCACTATAATGTAGTTAATATACCATGGGCCGGATTCTCAAAACGGTTCTTAACTTAGGACATCCTATCTCATTTGAGACGTCCTATCTCACTTAGGACGTCCGATCTTAGGAACAGTTTAGGACATCCTATTTCGTGTCGTAAGTCCCGATACTCAAAACATTTTTTGGACGTCCTAAACTGTTCCTAACCACTTGGGACGTCCTATTCCTCTAGGACCTCGGAAAACCTTCAGCCAATCAGGTGGCGTCTTTCAAGTGTATCCAGCCAATAGAAAGCAATGAATGCCACTGTGCCAATAAGGATCCTATCAGCTGTGTTGTGTAAACATAAAGGGACGCTGGGAGGTGTGACATAGTGCCTGCAGCCTTATCTCTCTCTTATCGCCCGCAAAGAGACTGTCAGCATCAGTGGTAACGTCGCACTAAGTTTTGAAGCCATCATTCTGCCATGTCACCACCAGAGAAGAAAAGAACAGCTGCGAACTTCACAGACGAAGAGTTACTGATGATGCTGCAAGAAATGGCAACAAGGAAGACAGTGAAAATGGGTGTATTATCCTCTGAAATAACTGCTAAAGAGAAAGACAATGAGTGGAGGGCAGTCACCGAGTCTGTGAACAGCATTAGCAGAGTCTCGAGGGATGTGCAGGAAGTTAAGAAAAAGTTCAGAACTTTCAGGTCCGACGTGAAAAAGAAGGCAGCCAAGGAAAGGAGTGAAATTAGAGTGACAGGTAAGTCCTTACATCATTGAAAATTGATGTTCATAATAACCATTAAATATTAGTTTCTCTATGGTATTTATTTACTGTATTGCCATTGTGTAGTAGATTGTTTCTTCCATTGTTACTCACTAGTAGACCTATATGGACCTTTCTTCATAACGGTTTGCCCCAGTTAGGTCCCGGTAGTCTGCTGTGGTTCTGAGGTTTGGTTAGGTCAGGCTATTTCCCAAAACCTGACTTGGGGAAAAACATATTAGAGAACTGCATTAGAGTAAATATTTTCAGTTGTTCTTGCATTATACTTTTAATAGTGTGCATTATAGAATTTGTTAACTCAGCCTATATACATTAGGTTAGGTATGTAATTTAAGAAAAGCATGATACTAAAAATTTACCGGAAATTTTGGGTACAATATGTAGGCTACCTTAAGTGATCATTAAATATGATATGTAGGATAGTTTTAGGAATTCCATCTACTAATGTAATGTATTGAGAAAGATTGGCAGAATTATACTTCACAATACAGAAAGAAATTAAGCATTCAAGAAGCTCAATACAGTATACTGTACTAGAGTTTGACTACTTAAAGCAATGCTGCAACGATACTACTGTTCATCTTAGATATGACTGTAATTTCATGGCATTTACAGGTGGTGGAATACCTGACACAAAGGACTGGAAGCCTACAGAGGAGGCAATGCTTGCTCTCATCGAGACAGAGGCTATTGATGGGATCTCTGGCCCTTTCGAAAGCGAGGACATCACTGCTGGTAAATTTGACTAATTTTTACGGAGTGCATATTGTGACTATGTTCTCTCACAGAAGATAGTGGAAGGGCTGTGTAGGGGATTGTCATGCTTTCCTCGGTGACTTTGTATTGTTAGGCCAGGTACGTTAAGGTCTAAAATAACTTATAAAGTGCAGTGGAATGCAAGGCCCCAATTCTGTACTGTATTTGTGTCTTTTTTATGCATGCAGTATTATGGTTATTATGTGTTGTCTGTTACTACAAAAGCTCAAAGTAAACATGTTGCATTAGTACTGGATATACTGTTGCATAACACCGCACATATTATTGTTACAGATGAGCCTCTGCCATCGACCTCTGCTGGTAGTGTTGCCAGACCCATGCCGTTGACAGGGACACTTGATGAGCATACACCACAACCCAGTAAGTAGATGCATAATTGGTAGTGAAGATGTTATTGAGCTTAGCTGATGTTCATTATGTAATCTTCAGTAGGTTGACGAGATACAGTACATACTGTATTGAAGATGTTGTTCACCAGTGGTTCTCATCTTTTTTCAGTGATGGCACCCTAAATTTATATAATCCTTTCTGTGGCACTCCTTTTTCACCATCACCCCTCCTCACATGAATTAACTTTTGATATACAATTGTACCTGTTTAAATTACTTTAATTAATTACTTAAAATTATTATCCATACTCAAACCAAAATTAACATATGGTACAGTACATGCCCAAACATAGAACTGATCTGTAGAATTAGATTCAGAATATTAGAATTAGATTAATTTAAGAGTTATAAATGCAGACTAGCATAAAAAGAAGAAAAAAAAAAAAGGCATGATAATCACTGATAATCAAATAAGCAAAACAAACAAAAGCTAACCTGATTTAGTAAGATACATGTGGTTACATTTGGTTACGCAAGGAGTACTATTACATTCTATTGCCGTTATTATTATTATTATTATTATTACAAGTGTGCAAAAGGAAATATCTACCTATATTTTAGAAAAATATTAGAGCGAGTACCTTCCTACACCGACAATTAATTATAGGCAGACTGCTGCAAACAGTTTTACAAATGTACCTTGAGATGATCTAGCCAAGACAAAATACATGACAATCTTGTGGCACCCCTAGGCACTGTCCATGGCACCCGTGAGAACCACTGTTGTACACAATAATCAGCAGATGCAGAATGGTGATGTAGGTAACTTACGTTTGTTTTCTCTTGCTGTTCAGGCCAAGAGTGATCGTATTTATATATGTTGGGTGACAGTGAAATGTATGTACAGTATTACCAAAGGAACTGCAATGCAGACAGGAGACTCTGAGGAAGAAGCACTAAGCAAGAAGAAACTTAAAGGAGAAAGGCGGCCCCGTGTTTATTGCCCCCACTATACATTGCAGTTCCTTTTTCACTGTAAACTTATTACATAAACATCACACCATTTCTTATTGTTACAGATGAGCCTCAGTCTACCTCTGGTGCTGCTAGAGCTAGGCCATTGTCAACGACATTTCACCTGGAACCCTCTACCTCCTGGGACAATCAGGGACTTGAAGATATTTTGGAGGCAGGAGTAGCTGACACAACACGCCACTCTACAATGTCTATGGAGTCATCCCAGTCACTGTCTGCAGAACATATTGACTTTGAGAGTTCAGGCCTGTTAGAAACTATCCAAAGTCACGAACCATCAGGCAACATCACCATTCCCCAGACAGTGACTTTTGACGACCATGCCTACTCTAGATCATCACCTCCAGCAAGTAGATCTCAGAGTCGTGGCACCAGTAGCCGTGCCAGTCCACAGCCCTGTATCGGTGACCAGATGCTGGCAGTACAGGGAGAAATTCTGCAAGTGTTGAGAGGCAGCCTTCCAAGAATTGCCTCTGCACTTGAAGAACTTACAGAGTTAGCCAACCGACATCAAAGGCCATAATTGATTATTTTTGTCCATGCTGTTTGGTAAACAAAACCACTTGAGGATGAAGCCTTTATTTGATGACTAGTCTCCAAATAATTTTTCAGTAGATGAAACCTTGTCAAATGAAGGTTCTATCCTCATACGGTATTATTTACCCAACCAATGCAATCATGTGTCCAGTCCTATATGTGATTATGCTAACAGAACTCTCACTACCTCACTAACTTTATTTTGTTTTGGGTGTGTGATAGTATTTTATTACTGTACTGTATTTAATTATTGTTATATTTACAAACAATGTGATACCTTCCATACTCACACTCCTACCCTTCATAATCCTCCCCAGTGAACCTATGACCTGCCTGCTCCTCACTGCTCTCTCCCTGATTTCTCCTTCCATATTTCCACAGAACTGTTCCCCGGTGCCTTTCCCATTTTCAACTTTCCTATTGCTTTCCTAACCTCTTCCCTTCCTAATTCTCCTTGTACACCCTGTCGTCTACCACCTGCCTCCATCCCCATGCATGTCACCACCACCTCCCCTCCCGTCCCCCCATTCATCAGACCATCAAATGTCACTTCCACACTTTCACTTCCTTACTTCCACTCACAGTAACTTCATTCTCGCGCTACCAGACTTTCCTTCTCTTTCTCTCTTCACCTCCTTCCAAAATAATTTCTTGTTCTCTTTAAACTTTTCATTCAGTTTCCTACCAAACTCCTCATCCACTCTCACTCACCATCCTTTTCACTTGTCTCTTAAATACATTATATTCCCTCTTCCATCTCTCTCACTTCTTCTGACACATTCCTCTGTAATGTTCTCCTATATGCCTTCCTTTTCTTCTCTACGGCATCCCTCACTTCTTCTGACCAGCAAGAACTCTCTTTCTTGCCCCTCTTCTGTGTCTTGTATCCCACTACCTCTGCTGCTGGCCTCAATACTATTGTCTTAAACATTTCATACACAGCATTCACTCCCACTCCCTCCCATATTCCCATCCTTGCATCCCCCAGCACCTCACCCACCCTCCTCTTATATTCCTCCCTATACTCTGCTAGATCTAGTTTCCCACTAGCCACCTCCCTCTTGTTCCTTACCCCTTCATTCTTCCTCCTATATTCCCACTTACCCCAAACCTTCATCCTTACCAACACCGCAAAATGGTCGGAGCATTGGACCATTCCTCTCACCACTTTTGCATCATGCACATCCTTCCTCAACCTTTCATCCACTGCCACAATGTGATAATGTGCCAAACTCAGTAGGTTATTTTATAGTGTGCTGCTTCTATACATATGTGATAATATTTGATCTCTGTACTGTATTTAATTTTTAAGTTTTCTAGCTTAGTCAAGTTTGGCCTGAACTAATCAAATGTCCGGCCCCTTAAGGGTATATACTGTACTGTATTGTTCATCAGTATTAGTATTTTGTTGGAAAAACTTGATATGAGAAAGATTTAATTTCTTTTGGAAGAAAACATTTTTTATATTTACAAACAATGTGATACTGTGCCAAACTCAGTAGGTTATTTTATAGTGTGCTGCTTCTGTACAGTTGAATGTAATACAGAATTATATTTTCAGAAAGTCGTTATTACTGGTAAAATGTAGTTTTGAGTGTTATTGTAGCTGTACAGTGATTATGCTAACAGAACTCTCACTACCTCACTAACTTTAATTTTGTTTTCAAAAGTAATTATATTTTGGGTGTGTCATGTTGCTGTGATAATATTTCATTTCTGTATTGTATTTAATTTTATAGTGTGCTACTTTTGTACAATAAACAGTTGAATGTAATCTGAATTATATTTTCACAAAGTCTTTATTACTGGTAAAATGTAGTTTTGAGAGTGTTATTGGGATAAGTAGGAGATGCAGTAGTTAACAACAATGGATTTATTTCATTTTACCAAGTTTATTTCATACAAAGAAATTATCTACAATATTATTACGTGTTTGGAAGCTTTCTCAGCCAACAAATGTACTACCGGGCTCACCACTACTCACACTTGACTGAATCACTCCAGCAGAGTCTCCAATCACACTTTGAAAGGTTCCACTAGCTAGTACTCGTAGAGTTACTAACACTTGCGTGTGTGTTGGTATAGCATGAGATCTCCTCGTTCGTCGACGAACATGTGGGTCAAGTTCCTGGCACAAGTTCAAGATTTCTTGCCGAGGAAATCTATAATAGCGAAGTAAATGTTCTTCACTAACATGCAGTGGGTCCAATGGATCCCTATACACTCTTTCCCTCCGTAGGCGATGCCAATTCTCATACGCAAACCACAGTTCCATCACGTTTAGCACTCGGTGTTCAGTTCATTCAGCTCTCCCACAAGTCACAACAACAATGTTCACACGTGACGTGGGTGATGGTGTTTTGGTGGGATAGCAACGGGGAGAGCCACGGGAGGATCACTCTATCGACAAATTTAACGTTTTCTATGTGTTTCGGTGTCTTAACTTCACTTAGGACTGCTCTGAAGCTGTCCTAAATCTACGTGTCTTAAGTCCTCACAAGATGGCTGCCGACAGTGCCGAAATTGTTTTGAGTATGATGTCTTAGTGTTTTGAGTATGTGGACCTAACTCGCCTGGGGAAGTTAGGACATCCCAAATGAGATAGGATGTCCTAAGTTGCTTTGAGAATCCGCCCCCAGTTCTGAGTACTTCTGTTTTAGCTGTTCTGAGACAGTCCGGTATTATCCTCATAGCCTCATTCTGTATAAGTTCCAGGGAGTGCTGCTGAGTTTCACTAAACTGAACTAAGACAGTGGCAGAATAATCAACAAATTACCCAATAACAGTATATAAAAAAATCAAAGTATAGGAATACCAACTCCACGTCTACTGTTCCCCCCCCCCCAAAAAAAAAAAAAATCATACCACGGTCTGTTTACATCGTCCTCTTTCGTCAGCATGAGAGAGAGAGAGAGAGAGAGAGAGAGAGAGAGAGAGAGAGAGAGAGAGAGAGAGAGAGAGAGAGAGACTAAATATTAGGCATGAAATATTTAAAGTCCATCACAAAATCAGCCAATATGACAAGGAAGAAGCTTGACATGAACCATACCTCCATGCTGTTTAACTACGGTTATATTAAATTAGTTGGTATCTGTACTGTAACGATAATATAATGAACAGAAGGCATGGGATTTAAACATAGACTGCTTACCCAGTATATTTCTTCCTTTTTCCAAGGTGACGTTTGTCTCCATGTAGGCAGATATACTTTCTTCTAAACTTCAACACTTTTCTCGTGTATGACCTTGCAACATTTAGGGTAACTTTGTGCAACTTAATATAGGCTACTCGTTTTTCCACGTCTCTGCCTCGTCCTCGTTCATTATCATTACATTCACCCTTAGGTGAGTGTAATTATGCACTTGTTTAATTACAAGGCATGAGAAGCACTTTATATCAACCACACAGGCGCACATTATTAGAGTTCAGAGAGCTGTAACTTTTGTTGGAACTTGTTGGGAGTTGGAAACATGGAGGTAAAAAATCTGGAGACGGCATCCGAGGCCCTTTCTTCACAACTGAGTGAAGCCAGTGAGTGGAGCCTATAAGCGGTGGGCGGAGCTTTAGGAACACCCAAAACATTACATTGTCGCTCCTAGTATATCATGCAATATTTTCATAATTTCTTCAAAACATCATAAATAAAGGTAAAAAGTAACTAATTATCTGTATTCTACATATTCTTATTGACATTATGCAATATGGATAGCATAATTATGTGATAAATAAGGGCTGTATTCAAAGTTATACTTCATGCACCAGACTCATTCCAGGGAGAAATAATGCAAGAAATGTGCCTTTATCTCAGTATATTGAAGTAAATTATGCAGCATATGGAAAGAAACATAAAGGGAAACATTGTCTGGAATGATTAGATACAAAATAATGTACACTATGCAGTTTGTGAGAAGATTGATATTAGTAAGAAAAAGTTTTCTTTATACTGTACAGCAGATCCTGGATATCTTGTGACATGACATGACATTTAAAACATTTTCAGTGAAATGAGATGAACTATACAATACATTATGACAAGATACATAAAGGGAAACATATTGTTTGGAATTATTATATGCATAATAATGTTTTAGAAGTAAAACTAATTCAAACATAATTAGTAACATCATAATTGTGGAATATAAATAGTCATTCAAACTGAGACAGGAAAATAGTTGTGAAGAATAAAGTACGATAAATGAAGGTAGAGCAAAACATATACGAGTATTTATTATTTACTAACTTATGGTAAAATTTATTATCCTTTTTTCAAATGGATAAAACTAAAATAATACTGAAATAATATTTCATCCTTGAGGGTCGCCAGGCCAAAATAAATTTGTGTTCAAGGTCACGAATAAAAAAGTTTGGGAAACACTGTCTTACACCATGAAACCAAAGTCCTCAAGATCAAGGACCATCTTGACATGAGAGGCACACAAACACTTGCTGCAGCCTCCACAAACCCACACCACCCACACATGCCAAGCAACAACATCCAGTATACGATACTATACACAAATACCATCATCTCCTACATTCTGCCCACCCCAAACCAGTCTCCAGAAACATATCCATACTCAAATCCCTCACCAACCCATCCAAATACTCAAAAATAACACTCGGCTGCATGTATGACCTCCTGACATCCACCCATCAGAATCCTCCCTTCTCCGTGAGGACAGAGTCCACCTGGCCAGGCTGCAATGTTCTATATATTGTCTCTGCGGGAAAAATTGAGTGGGAACCATTAGACATCCCACCCTTCATAACACTTATTTGCACCATCAGTAACACACATGCACGTCTCCTATGAATTCCACTAACACCCACCAGTACTTGCCTACTTGGGATGGTCTCTCAGTTATCTCCTTCACAAGGCACACTTAACATCTCCCAGTACTTGGGATGGTCTCTGAGTTGTCTCCTTCTGTTGCTGCCACTATCTCAGCAAGCAACACTTATGATAAACAGTCAATCCAAGCCAATATTGTCAAATCTTTTTGCATGGGACGTGTGACACAGGCGGACGCTGCAGTTTAGTCTCTTTTATTTCACGTCCCTCTCAAATATATGGTGTAATGGTTAGCACACTCGCCCAGCACGCCAGAGGTCCTGGGTTCGATTCCCGGGTCAGTGGAATTGTTGGACAATTTTCCCAGCCCCCTATGTCCCTGTTCACCTAGCAGTAAGTAGGTACCCGGCTGTAAAAACAAGGATAGCAACCTTGTAGGCTGGGGGAAGATGTGTTGATGTAACAAGACTGACTGCCTTAATGACCAACACCATGAGGCGACAGGCATAACGCCCTAAATCTTCTTCCATACATAAAAAATGTAAATGAATTTATTGAAATATTTTTGTACAGCTGGCATCCTATATGGCGCGATGCTGTGTGATTGGCTGAAAGGCCACGAGAAGGAGGCGGGGCTGAGGCGACTGAAATGTGTTACAGAACGCGAATTTGTAACAGGGGCAGGAGGTGTAGCTAGAGCTGGGGTAGATTCTACATCCCTAGATTTCACAGTCAGATTCTGTTGGATAATGTCAACCCTCTTGCAGGTTGTTGTTGTTGCTTGCTGGTGATTTGTTGTTAATGCCAACACTGACGTCACTTATCCAACACTGTACACACACGAAGCTTCATACATATTGAATTATGAATAAGGGATATATCACACGGACACACACACTACACACACACTGTGACTGGCTCATTAATATAGCTCGTTCACATATACCATTCTTGGCTTGAAACATTTCTTCAGTTAAAACATACTTTGCATTGGCGAACTTTTGGGAGCCTTCACACAATGCCAGAATGTGTGTATATGAATTATTATTATTATGTAATGTTCAACGAAACTAGACTTTATTTTGTACCGCTCTTATTCATTTAATTCCTCGGACGAAATGAGCTATAATAATCATACACATCTCTCACACGTTTTACTTAGCTGGTGAGTGAGATAAAAGAATGGAGTGGATTTTTTTTCCTTGGTTCTCATTTATAGAAGAAATTAATATCATTCCAACATTTGTGGTGGCGAGGTAAAGGCAGCATATTCCCTCAAAGACCTTTCCACACGACATTACTACTATAGCGTCACCAACAAGTTTTTTTTTTTCACAGAATATATTTTATTTTGTGTGTCCACCATTCTTGACGGTTTACGAGAACACCTTTGCCTCGCCACCACAAATATCTCAATGATATTATTTATTCTATATATAAGTGAGAACCAAGGAAAAGAAATCCGCTCCATATTTTTTATCACACTCACCCCGTGAAGTAAAACGCGTGAGAGATGTGTATGATTATTATAGCTCATTTCGTCCAAAGAGGTAAAATGAGTGAGAGCGGTACAATTAATATTTAGTTTCGTTCAACAGCACACTTTAATTCATACACACACATTCTGGCATCGTGTGAAGACTCCCAAAAGTTCGCCAATGCAAAATATGTTTTAACTGAAGAAATGTTTCAAGCAAAGAATGGTATATGTGAACGAGCTATATATATTAATGAGACAGTCACTGTGTGTGTGTGTGTGTGTGTTCACAAGCCCTTATTTATAATTCAGTCTGCAAGGAGGTTCGTGTGTGTACCGTATTGGATTCGTGGACGTCATTGTTGGCATTTACAACAAATCAACAGCAACAACAACATCAACAACCACCACAACTACAACAACAATAGCAAAAACAATAACAACAGCAACAACAACATCAATAACAACCACAACTACAACATCAGTAACAATAGCAATAACAACAGCAACAACAACTCCAACTTAACTAACTGCAACTACAACTACAACAACAAAATCAACAATATTTGAACGATTAATCGGATCTTCACTGTTAATCCTCGTGGTTTATATTGGAGGGTTTATGGAGCTGAGTATGAAAGGAGGGCCGCCCTAGGCCTGGAAGAAGCTGTAGAACGAAAGAGAAGGTGATAGTGAGGTGGGACAACAAACACAACTTAGGGGTTAATTCTAATTCTCCAATCTATACCACGAAGGAGTTATATTGATTCCTTCAAACTGTTACGAAACTAAAGTAAGATGGAGGTTGTCTATCTTTTGGCATAGTTTGGAGAAATCTTTAGTCCCCCAATTCACACGAAGTCAAAAGTCAGATGGAGGTTGTCTGTTTTCTGGCATAGTTTGAGGAATTTGTAGCCTACCAATTCACACAAAGTCTCTAAAAGAAGGGAATGGAAATTTTCAAAATACAACACAAACGGGTTCAAATAGTTTATAATTGTATATATTTTGTCGACAATATGTATGCTTGTTTTTTTTCTCTCTCTCTCTCTCTCTCTCTCTCTCTCTCTCTCTCTCTCTCTCTCTCTCTCTCTCTCTCTCTCTCCTCTCTCTCTCTCTCTCTCTCTCTCTCTCTCTCTCTCTCTCTCTCTCTCTCTCTCTCTCTCTCTCTCTCTCTCTCTCTCTCTCTCTCTCTCTCTCTCTCTCTCTCCTCCAAATATTAGAGTCGTTTCATGTATAGGAAGTATAAGGGTGACTGATTCCCCCCAAACTATACAACAAAACAAGATACCTTGCTTGTATGCGGAAGTGGTCTGTTTACTGGCACAGTTTGGAGGAAACATTATCATTTCACTCAACCCAACACAAATGTCGCCCCCTTAAGGAGGAAATTTTATGTTGGTAAATCTGGAGCAACTGAATCCTCCGAACTATTCCATGCAACAGAATACCATTATTTTTGTTAATCTGTTCCTGTTTCCTGGCATACTTTGGATGAATCATGGCACTCCAATGTAACAAAACTGCATTACCCCCTTAAGTGACCTTCTGTGACCATAAAAACAGTAAGTGTGATTTAGTCACACATGTTATTGAATTTTATATCACAATGATTCACTAAGCTCTTGTATTCCTAACTCTATAAATAATATATAATTGCCTGTATTAATGTATTAGTATCTATAATTGTAATAAAAGTATGATTATCTTAAGACTGTAAACAATGTATAACTACCTGTATTATTTTATGAATATGTATAATGTTTATATGTATGCAAGGACATCCGCGACTCATACCACAGCGTGATATAAGGTTGGATTATCATGCAATGTCAGGCCAAAACCGATATAAATTTTGCTAACACTGTGGTATACACGAGGACACACGCCGATCCATCCACCTTAACCATTGTGTGTGTGTGTGTGTGTGTGTGTGTGTGTGTGTGTGTGTGTGTGTGTGTGTTGGACCTGGTTAAAACGTGTCTGTAATTGATTTGATGATCTGGGTCTGTCTGTTTGTCTGTCTGTTGCACCTGCCACTCTCTCACCCGCCTCCCAACTCCTTCTCCCTAACCCTTCCTCCTCTTCGAACCCCTTATCCCTTCCCAACCTTTCGACAGGTCGTTGTACACCACTGCCCTTTGTACTACACCTCTCCCCATCCCTCTCTGGACCACGGCTTGCAACCATAACTGTTATCATTTATTAATTAATATGATTTTTTGGTATCCGGGCACATTTGTTGAGGTACAGTCACGAGCACTAATGAGTATTCAGGTTTGCTTCGAATTCTTATAGAGACAGTAAATAAATGCACAATATGATCTCTATTGGAATTAGTTCGCTGGTTAATTGGACTGTTCAAGGCTCCAACCAAAGCTGTATACATATTAGTGCTCGTGACTGTACGGTATTTGAATTACAAAAATAATTTTATCCGATATCAGTTGTCCGGACAATGTTATACTGATATTATGGTTGTTTATTCCACTTTTTATAGAACTCGTTTGTTTTGAACACCGGTACTAAAGAAATCATAGCGTCAATAGAATGGAGTAATTCCACCCACGGACCACATTTACCAAGTCAGTTCTCATGCAGCCACTGTGACGTCATTTTTAAAAAAATTATTATTATTATTAAATCAGAAAGAAGGAAAGAAAAATAATAACAATGAAAACTAAGTCCATGTGCCTATTGGCATCCTTTATTCATATAGTGTCAGTAACAGTTGGATTTAATTAAATGACTGAGGATTAAAAACTGGTGGAAACCAATTTTAAGGAAGTGCATTCCATAACGATCTACGATCTCTCTCTCTCTCTCTCTCTCTCTCTCTCTCTCTCTCTCTCTCTCTCATTTAATCACATGGATAATTATTATTCACTCGCATGTACCAGCCCTGCATGGGCTGCTGCACGGCGGTCACAGTCCTTGGTCTTGGCTTGCCACTCTGCTGCGAAAGACTGAGGGTGAGCAGGGACACAAGACCGTAGTGAGTGACCATACAGGATTTGTGCTGGGGAGCGACCAGTGAGGTTCGGGGTGTTACGGAGCTCCAGCAGTCCTCAATCAAAATCCTCACAGTCAATGTTACCTGTTACCATGATGAGGTACTTGATGGACTTGACGGCAGCCTCGGCATGACCGTTGGACTGTGGGTAATGTGGGGAGGAGACCAGGTGATTGACTCCCCATCGTTCCATGAAGTCCCGGAATTCACTGCTGGTAAACTGTGGGCCCCCATCCGTACGGAGTCTGAGGGGCACACCAACTTCCCTGAAGTAGTGACAGAAGATCCTGATGGTGTTGTGGGAAGTGGTGTCACCTTTGCAAGGGACGACAACGGGCCAACCTGAGAGTCGGTCAGTGACAACAAGGAAGGATTTCCCTGCTATAGCGAAAAAGTCTGCTGATACGGACTCAAAGGGCCTCGTTGGATTGTCGTCGTTGACCAGGGGTTCGTGCTGTTGACTTGGCTGTAGGACCTGACATGGCTCACAGGCTTGGACTGTGCTGGTGATGTCTGCGTCGATCCCAGGCCAGAAGACAGCTTGTTGTGCCCGGCGCTTGGTGGCTTCCACACCTCGGTGACTGTCGTGGAGGCGAGCCAACACAACTCTCACTCCATAGATGACGAGCTCACCATCCGTTGACAGGCGGTCGCGGAGCTTCCAAAAGGGGAGTAACAAGTTGTGTAGGTCGTAGTGGTTGCTTGGGAAACCTGAGGTGACACACTCATGCAGGCGGATGTACTCAGGGTCCGCTCTGGCTGCATCTCGAAGTTCCCTGAAGTGGATCTCCAATGGGGGCCCTTTCATTGGCGGTCTGTATATGTGTGTATATATGTATGTATGTATGTATGCATTGTATATATGTATGCATTGTATATATGTATATATATGTATATATAATAGTTATCATTGAAATATTTAACGAAAATGTGTACTAAGAAGAAAACCTTAGCTATTAATTAAATGGGCAACATTTATAAACTAATAAAGGTGTGTTTGAGCTTGCGTGGAATTCCCGTTGAGTTTAACTTAAATTCCGTCGAAATTTGAACCAAATATGAACAATTTGTGTGGAAAGGTTTGCTCGCGGAGTTCTTGGAACTTGACAAACTATTCCCGTAGACTCTGTTGGTAATTTCGTTTTCGTTGATGAGGTGGAATTGCAAAGTGTAAAATATGATAAACAAATAATTGACAAAACTATTATATTCATGCAGTTGATTCTTTCACGAAGATTTTTTTGTGCTAATACTGTTTTCAATTTTTTTTTTTCCATCCACTCATTTTTTAAATATTTTTTCTTATCTCCTCCCTAATCCTAAAGACTCTTCCAGGCCTATAGGCATCTCCTTTCATCTTCAGTAGTAATTAATCTTAGTAGCAAATAGGTCTAGGTATTATAGGCCAACTACTGTTTGTAATACTGCTGTATGTATTCTGACATGAGCATTATTTTAAAGGGTGTAATGCCGTCTTGGTAAATCTGACGCAAATGATTCCCCAAAAATTATTCAAGCAACAGACCACCACTATTTTTGTTCAACTGGTTCTGTTTCCTGGCGTACTTTGGACGAATCGAGGCTCTCTATTGTACCAAAAGTATATCATCATCCCTTTAAGGGTCCCCGTGATGTAGTAAGAAAATTGGAGGTTAGCGAGTCCTTCAAATAATGTCACGAAACACTACCTACATAGAAGGAGCTTGTTTCGTGGCATAACCAGGAGGATTCAGAAGCACCAAGTCTTATACACGATCACAGGGTCCATTAACAAATAGAAGGAAAGAAGAGACAGAAAGCAGGATGGAAGTTATAGGAAAAGAATGAAGGAAATTGAAGGAAATAGAAGGAAACAGAAGAAAAGTAAAAGGGAAAGGAAGAGGATAGAAGGAGAGGAGGAAAAGATTGATGGAAACAGAAGGAAAATAAGAAGAATATACAAGAAAAGGGAGAAAATAGAAAGAGAAGAGGAAGGATTAGAAGGAAAGGAGGGACAACACATTAGTATGTCTTGATTCCTCCTAAATATTCCAGGAAACGGGACCAGATTAACATAAATATGGTTTTCTGTTGTGTGGAATACTTTGGAGATCTCAGTTGTTCCAGCATTATACTTTCCTCTCAACTTCCGCAATAGGTTCCATAAGGGGACCTATTTATAAACCATACTTACTATTAATTGTGTACTACATGATTCAACTACATTAACCTTTAAATCGTGGGCTTAGAGATATTTCGACACTAGCAACAAGTATGAAGCACCGCAGGTGTAGGAAGTTTTGGACATCACAGTTTTAAAATTTGTCCGTTCCATAAAAGTCTCCATAGACGATTATTCATGCCTGCGCAAACTGGGTGGTTGTGCAGGCATAACCGTCGTGTATGGGTGTGACTCATTGGTTTGAGCAATGACTAAACCATATCCAAAGAGCTTTTCGTCAATCACACGCTTGTACAGTGATGCATGATCATGTGTGGGAATGACTGAGGAAACTTGGTCAGTCTTGTATCAGTAGCCATGGCGAACGCACGAGAAACTCAAGAATTTTGGTTACAGTTTATTGAACTGTATATAGGATTGCCAGCATTATGGAAGGTCAAGAGTGATGGATATAAAAACAGACAATTGAAGGGAGAATGCTACAGAAAATTTATAGAAACACTGAGAGAAATAGAACCAAATTCAACCAGGGACATGGTGGTGAAGAAAATAAATATTTTTCGTTCGAACTACCGGCGGGAACTGAAGAAAGTCCTGGGTAGTGAGAAGTCTGGAGCAGGGACGGACGACTTGTACATTCCATCCCTTTGGTACTATAAACATCTGACATTCCTACGGAATCAAGAAAGTCAAGAGGTTGGAGTGTCAAGCATGGAGAAAGAGGATGAAGAAAACACACAGGAAGAAACTGCTGATGATCCAGTAAATAAACCAAAATTTACATTTATTTAACAGAGTAACAAACAGTCATATTTACATGTACAAAACCTCATTATGTTACCACACACTATATATAGTACAACTAGTAGGTAGGCTAGTCTTGCTATTGCAGAGCTGACACCATTTATATCATATAGTATCAATGAGTAATGATAATAGAAATACAGTACATAAATTTAAGTTTTGTAAAGGATAACTAAATGAATCCTTCCACTGCAGAGAAACTTCTGTATCCGACTGTATATACATATTCATCTGATACCTACTAGTAGGGGTCTGTCATCCTAATTGAAAACTAATGAATCTTGCCATGGTACTGACCCAACACTATTGAAATAGTGACAGAATTGATCCCTTATGTCCTTTGCTGATGTTGGGTAATCATACACAGATAATGGTCGTAATGGCATTAGCTGATGACTGTCCACTGTTAAACTTTCTTCATTTGCATTTGAGGTACTTCCCATATCATCAGTGCCGGCTACCTGTACAAAATCTCCTACGTTTCTCTTACGTAAATAGTTGTGTAAGTAGCAGCTAACACTATTGTAGAGGCCTTGGTTGGGCAGACTTTTATAACAGATTGTAAAATCCTAAATCGATTTGATAAGTTACCAAATGCGTTTTCCACAACTCGTCTGGCCCGTGATAATCTATAATTATACACCTGCTGGGATTTTGTAAGGTTACCTTGTGCATATGGCTTCATTAAACTATCCATCAAAGGGAAAGCGTCATCACCAACGAGGACATAAAATATTATGGCATATCATAATGACTTCCTGGGAGTGTATGTGGGTCTGGTATGTGCAGTGTTTTATCCTTCAACTGTTTACTAAATGTGGTGTTCCCAGACACTCCTCCATCAGAAACCCTACCATTGGCTCCAACATTGACCATATTATATTCATAATTAGCATTGACAATGGCCATTAGTACCACACTGAAATTGCCTTTATAGTTATAATAATAGGACCCTGATGCGGCTGGCTTCTTAATTTCAATGTGTTTACCATTTATGGCACCTATACAGTGGGGAAAGTTCCAGGTGCGTTCAAATAAGTCCGCTATCTCCCGCTATTCATCTTCTGTCTGGGGTACCTGAAAATAGAAAATACATTGGTTAAATTCATTGGTCACCAGCAGGTCATAATTGAGTAAACAAAATCAAAGTATATAATTATATATATACCCCCCGCACACACACACACACACACACACACACACACACACACACACACATAAAATGAAACTTTCCTAAATATTTTTATTTTTCGCGCTTCGCAGGAGCAGGGAACCTCATCTGGAATACGGCGACGATCAGCAGGACCTGAACGGGTGCCATTGGCTTCTTCCAAAAGGAGGAAAGTAGATACGGAAGCTAAACGCAATGAACTACTGTCACTCGCATGTAGTCATCTGCAACGCAGTGAAGAGGACGGTGACATATTAGCGAGAGGCTGGGCTCAAGAGTTCAAGAAAATGAGGCCTGATCAACAAGTCCATGCGTGGAAGGCAATAAATTATATTCTTTATGAAGGTCGTTTAGGGAGATTAGAGAGAAACTTGGTTAGAATTAATTAATCTATAATTCCACAGCCAGAGGTAGCTACACTCATTTCATTCATACCAAGTAGCAGCAACATCAGTGCCCAAACCTCATCTGTATATAGTATTTCACCAAGTAGGATAATACAGATCCGCAACGTTGCAGTACCAAAAAATGAGTCCCATGTATATACATCTATTAACGATTTGCTCAGTGATGCGCAATACAGTTTGCAGTAGTCGTCAAAACATTGGTGAAATTTGTGCCCATTATCATTCCAATTTTTTATAATTATTTGTTGTATCACTAGTATTTTATAAAACGTTTGTGAAATCTTTCATACATACTAATTAATGTATTACATTAAGTTATTTGCAATTCTTGATAGACACTAGCTAGACTAATAAAGTAAAATATATAATATATAATTTTGTTATGAACATTTGCATATAACGTTATTGTTGGGGAAATCTTTAATTAGCATGAATATGTATTATCGTGTGACGAATATATATATTATAAAGTAGTCTGTGATATATTGTACAGGGTAATGAGAGTTAAAATAAATATTGGGTATGTTTATAAAGCAATGTGTTTCCATCACCTTTCTCACCTTAATTTGGTGTTTTAGCACAGAGATTATTGCGGCACACTATAAGTCCAAGACTCTGTGCAGTGAATTTCAAATCTTTATAGAACTGCCCTGTCGCAAAAAAACGCAGTGTGCTGGACAGCTGCTCACCTACTGGGATTGCATCTCTCATGTTAGTATTGTCTTTGTGAATGATAGGAGTTATCATATTAAGTAGATCGTTAAATACTTCCTGGTCTATTCTGAGGTACTGTTTGTAGTCACTAGGTGATGACACTGCTAACTCCTTCAGAAGTGCCTTATGAGTAAAGATGCTTCTATGTTTGTGCCACTCCTTCATCCATACTCTCTTCCTTTTTTTTCCCCCTTTCATAGTCGCCAATGCTATGATTATCCCTATGCAAGCCGACATAGTGCTCATATCTCTCCCGCATGAAGACTTGTCAGCGACTGGTGACTGTTCAGTCTTCTAGCTAGTGTGTGACAAATTAAAATGATTGCACAGTCACCTAGCTTGCGCAGGCATGAATGATCGTCTATGGAGGGCTTAACAAGCTTGTTTCTGGCTGGCAATAGTGAGGGTGAGAGCCAAGGAACCACCCCTAGCCCACCCAGTGACCCAGCTACCACCAGTGACCAGTCAATCATACTTGAACAGTGAGGGTGGAAGGACATATTTTCATCACTCCCCTTTTCCTGTAATTACCATATATGTACGTAAAAACGACAGTTACAATATATTTCATATAGTTGAGTTGAAAAATGTATTTATGACATGTTTTATAACAAAATTAGAGTGTGGAAATATACTTATATATATATAAACAAAGTGTAAAAGTTAATTTTAAATTGATGCCAGTCTAAGCTAGCTTCCCATCCTTCAGATGTCACTTTAGTCCTCACAAGTACAGTCGGCGGCAGAAGTCGTGTCGCCTCACCTGCTTCACCGAGACAGGCAGTGTTCATGGACTGGAGAAATACGCACGTTTTCTACACCTAATAATCTCGAGTTTATGAAGATCGCGTGCCTCGGTGAAGCAAGTGAGGCAACAGGACTTTTGCCACCGACTGTACATCAGGAGACAGCTAAATATTTGTACTTCAATATCCTGTATAACTTATTTATGTAGCGTGAATGGTTTACAAGCAATTAGCCGTCAAATGTGTTGTTTACATAGTGACCGTGAGTGCGTAATTGAGGCCCGCAAGACAGACCTGCAGCAGGAGATATGGTTAAGGATCCTGTGATCGTGTAAGGGAATTAAAGGCTTTTGGTTCCTCCTAACTATGCCATGAAACATGCTCCTTCTATGTAGGTAGTACTTCGTGGCAATATTTGAAGGACTGATGTGTCTCCAATTTTCTGACTCCATTACAGAGTCTCTTAACATTAAACAAATATCTATTTAACTATATTCACTTCCAGGGTTCACAGTCTCGATCCAACTTTGGTGGTGTGTGGACGTTTTCCTGGCGTTCTGCCTTTCGTTGTTGCCTCTGTGTTGTTTGGCTATTTTTGTGTACTCTTGAGTTTTGTTCTGTCGTAGATCCGTGTGTTCGTGTGTGTGTGTATGTTTTCCTGGCAGACAGTTCCTGAGGTGGTCACTGCTTGTTTTAAGGCCTTGCCTCGCCTGATTGAGAGTTTGAGGTCAGATGGAGCTTCCTGTTTGGAGGACGACTTAGCCATGCCGGAGGAAGACGAGTCTATTGTAGAAGAACACTGGCCTGAGCTGCCCTCCCCTGCCCCCCCACTCAGTCACTCCGCATCTTGGGTTGCAACCATCCAACTCTACCAAACGACCTGTAGACGTCTCTCACCTTCATTTTTCTTACCCTCTTCCCCCTCACCCTCTCCTCAAATCATCACATTTCTTCTCTCCTATATCCACCTACGTTAATGCAGTATGCACTTCTTTAAACCCTGGTTCTTCAAATTACGGATCCCGAAATCCTCCAAATTGGGTAACAGGATCACAAAAATAAATACATGAATAAAATAGAATAATAATGTTCGTGACAATAAATTAAATATCAAGTTCATACATGAATCCACCTAACATATTATTACAATCGAATATTCATTTATTTAATTATCAATAAAACAAAATCATTGCACAAATATTAGCCTTCTTGAGAGAGAGTGAGAGAGAGAGAGAGAGAGGGAGGAGTAGGTGAGGCAGTGCTTATAGTTCTATTTATAATTCTGGTTAGAATGCCTTTTAATAATTATTGAGTTTCAGTTTCTGGCCTTGTATTTTCTTAGGTTGATAATTCTGGTCATTTGTAAAAGATCTTTCTGTATGGGTCGCGAGAATGATGTCATAGTAAAAACTGGGTCACGACTGAAAAAGTTTGAAGATGGAGCTTTAAACTATTGGTGATTCGATACCGTTCACAGTGAATGTTTCATTCATTCCTCCTGACACAAGTCTTCTCTACCTGATCATTCGTTACCCTCTTATATAGCTCCGCCCACATTTCTCTTCTCCTCTCCCACTAACATCCCCCTCCCTCCACCTGCAACTGTTGCCAGATCAGACGAGGCTCAAACCAAGTCGCTGGTGGAAGAAGTGTGGACCCTTGATCTGTCCGGAGCTGTACATATTATTTTGATCATTCTGCAAGATAATATGGCCCTATGGCAAAGTTTTCACATGAATAATAATACTATATAATTGCTGGGATATGAAAGGTACTAGTTGTAGATGTTAAGGTTATGTATTTCTCCTTAATTGTACTGTATTAATAAAGTTTGGTAAATGAATACTTGGATAATTTTTCCTTTCTATTGTTGATTTTCTCCAAACATTTCAAGGGCATCTCATAGACTCGTATTATAAGATATTATTATATTATATTATCAAGTATAATGTTAGGGTAAAGTATTACAAAATCTGAATTGAGCAATTCTGGCCATATTGCACACTAAATAAGATAAGTTGTTAAAACCTAATGAGTGAAAACCAGTCACGGAAAGTCTTTTATATTTCTTACTAATGCTTATGCTGGGCAGCATTCTAAAAGACCGTCCATAAATTGGCATGCCTTTTCAGACACTTTATTTCTAAAAGATCGTCCATAAATTGGCATGCCTTTTCAGACACTTTCTTTATTTCTGTTTCCAAGACATTCGATATTTTTTCCCTTTGTGCAGTCTGTTCAAGCCGCAGTTTTTTAACTGCCTGAGACTTTTCATTAGCAATTTCTCTTTTTCTTTCAATTTTTTTCTGCTCACCCACACTTCCACTCGCTGTGACTGGAGAAATGCATCTACACGTAGATGGGGTTAGATATTCACTGGAGGTTGCAGTCGTGGTGGTGTTGGTGTTGGTGGTACTGCTGCTGCCTGCCCCGTGCTCGTCCACAGCAACCAGCCTTGGTAACTCTTCCTCAAGGTGTGAAATACTCAGTTCCTCCCCCTTCTGAAATATACAAGTAAACATTCATTTGCATACTAAATACTAGTGTTGTTATTGGTGTACAAACATGGTTACTGAGAGCTGCAACAGCATGTAATCTTGTGAATAATACATCAGTACCTGGTATGGCTTTGACAATACTTAAAAACGCTCTCTATTAACCACCATGCTTTATCCATTTCTTTTTCTATATTTGTTACTAAAACACTTGATATCTTTCTCTGTGTATAGAGACATATAAAAGAGAGAAAATGACACAATGGAAACATATCATAAAGAAAATGCAAACTTTTATAAAAAAGAAAAAATGAGAATACACCAGTATGAATGTGATAAAATTAAGAAACCACACAGCAGTGGAAGCAAAATAATTGGCTAACCCTACTAAATAGACCTGTAAATAACCCCCCCCAAAAAAAAATCAATAAGAACATTGGGGTATTGGAAATTTATGGAATAGCCTGAAGTATTAATAAATTTAAAGTAATGATCTTTTTAATATGAAATACTTCTTATCTCCTTCGGATATCTCAAACTGAAGTGTGCCATTTGTACTGACAGTGCAGTTCAAGGTTCGCTCCAGACCGTTCTCTACACCCGCCGAGTCGAGCTGTTTAAGAGCTGGTTGCAAATCACTTTGCATTACTGACTCGGCCAGAAGAGTCAGCTCATCAGGTTTTGGTGGAGTTAGGGGAGGACCACCACCAGTTTTATGCATTTCCTGATGCAGCTGCTGTTATTCTTCTTAATTAACCCTGTGAACAATAAGAACTTGATAAGCTTACTAATGTCTTACTGAATACCTGTGGAGTCTACACTTTACAACACTATCAAACTACAGCATCAGCTTATTAAATATTTCTCATTAAAAACCTATACCACACTAATATTTTACTGTGGTTTTGTAAGTGCTTCCTGTATCTTTAAAAAATATGCAGAAGACATTAATGGTGGCCTACTGTATGTGAAGGAAGGTCCACATTTACTTTTCACTAGTTTTTTTTTCAGTCCCTAATATTGAAGGTCTAACAAGATTAATTATAATTATTAAGTACTATTATGGCAAGTCACCTGTTTTGTATCCTCTGCCTAATAACCTAACCTAACCATATGCATTACAGTATTAGCAATTGAAATGAGCGTGGCAAATTTTTATGCTGAGAAATCCATCTCAAACTTCTATCAGCACTGGGTTAAATTTGACCTAGAGCATACTATAGTATACTTATTATCTTACTTGTTTCGCATATATTCCCAAGCTCTTTTTAACTGCACAGTCGACTTCGCTTGGCTCCTCGGGAAGGCAGCATTATATTCTCTTGTAATTTTTTCCCATGCAGCGGCTTTCTATCCCAGCTGAAGGTGGTCGTTCCTCTTGTCCAATATTTTTGGATTTTGCTTTATGAGCTTCACCAAATGTAGCTTCTGCTCATAGAATAAAGGTTGTCCCTTTTCTTGTCGGGCTGCCATTTGACTTAAATTTGCCTTGAAAAGCTTGAAATGTTAATACACTTACACTTCTTCACCTCACGCTTGCACAGACGACACGGCCAGAATGAAAAAGCTTGTTTTGATGCTACACGTGCGACAGGGGTACCAATTGCTGCTCGTCGGTATTGCCAACCCTCCCTAATTATCAACTACCGGTACACTAGTTCCGACGTTAGGAAAGGGGTTCCGACGACTGTCGAAGAGAATCGCTATGTTTGTGCCCCCGACTCCTAACTTGGTATGGGCTGGGAACTCGAACATTCGGAGACGACTGTATGAATGGGCCACGTGTCGCTTGTGCCGAGCGCCTCGCTCTGACACTATAGAACACTATTGACAAGCCTGCCCCTGCCCCACTGTCTAACACTTGCTACCCCGGGGCCTGCCACTTGATGTGCTTTGTCGGCACCTGCTGAACCATCATGTTTTGTGAGGACTTCCGGTGCTTCACCCTTGTTTTGGTGGATTTAAGTAGTTTACAAGTTAATTGTTTTACCATATTCTCGTGTTTGTTTTGTTATAGTTCTATGTGTGTGTGGAAGTTGGATTTTGGAGTTCGTGTTCAAAAGGTTGACTCGGGGCTCATACAGTCTGCCCAAGGTCGCGGTGAAGAGCAAAGTTGTTGATTCTTAACGATTATGAGTGTTCCCCTTGAGAGACTAAGCATATTAACGATTGATTGATATTAGGTGCTACAACAGCGATATCATATAGCGCCAGGAGAAGGTGACAGAAGGGGGAGGCAGTAAGCAGGAAGGAAATAGAAAAAAAGGGGGACAGTTGAGGAAATAGAAAGAAAGTAGGGCCTAAAGCATATGATATGTGGGTGGGATGATATACTATGGTGATGGTATAATACATGGCCATGGTGTGTCGCATATCCAGTCTCCTTCCTTTTTTTATTTTTGGTAACCATAGGGGGATATTGTCTGTTGTAATGTGGGCTATACTTTTATGGTCTCGGAGCCCCTTCGATCCCAGTCACTCTCTTTTTACTTCTTCAACTGTCCCTCTTTTCTTTCTATTTCCTTCCTGCTTGCTGTCTCACCTCTATATCACCTTCTCCTAGCGCTATATAACCTCGCTGTTGTGGTAACTAGTATCAATCATTCAATCCACCCTAGGTAACATCTCTTTATATAACTTGTGCCTGTATTGTTTTTAGTGTTGTTTCTGCGTTCTTGTTTGTGTGTTGTTGTTTCTGTGATGTTATATGGGTTGTTTATCTGTTCTATCTCGTTTTTTTGTGGTTTTGCTGTTTGTGGTATTGTTGTTTGTGGTTTGTTTGTTTTGTTGTGGTTCTGTGTGTGTATGTTCGTGTGCTCAGTTGTTCGCTTCCCATCTAGGCCTTGCCTGGCCTGATGGAGAGGGCGGATTCGGATGTGGCTTTCTGCCTGGAGGATGAAACTCTTATCGAGGATCACTGGCCTAAGCTGCCTTCTCGCAACCCTCCCCCCCTCTCCTCGGTCACTCTGCAGCTCAGGTTGAAGCCTTCCACCTCCTCAACCTCTACCAAGCGACCCGTTGATGCCTCGTCCGACTCCTTGCAGGATTCCGATGGTGTGGACTGTTTGACTCCGGCTGCCAAGATTGCGAAGGGTGCTTCAGCTGTGCATGACGAACCTTCTCTGCCTCAACGTGGTGTTTCTTCCTTGTATACCAAATCCTTGTCCTCGTCCAACCTTCCTGCTTTTGCCCCAAGAAATGCCTATGGCAAGATCTCCTTCTCTGGGAACCCATCTACGGACAAAAAGCTGCGTTGGTTGTCTGATGTCAACAGTGCCTTCCAGCTGCAGCGTGAATTGGCTGATGTCAAGATGGCTGCTGTTACCTCCCGGTTTGTCTACATCTCCAGGAAGCGTCAGGACATCATTGATAGTGTCAAGGCTGGTGAATTTTTGTCTCTGCCTCTCATTCTTGAAGACTTACCCATCAGGCCTCGTAAGTTCCCCAGCTACATCCTCACCCATTTTCCTATTGATGTTGACCCGAAACTTACTGATGGATACCCTGGTGTGTACTCTGCCTGTCGTTTTTTCCAAGATGGTTACCCCATTAACCGTATTGTTGTTGTCTGGAGTCAACCCGATCCACCTCCAAATGAGATTTCCTTTGATTTCCTCCCCTGTCTTCCACATTGTGAGGTGAGGAAACTTCATAATGACCAGCCTTGGTGCTACAGGTGCTGGGGAGTTGGGCATATCTCCCCGTACTGTTCTGCCAGGCCAAAGTTTGCATGGTGTGCCGCCGACCATGATTCCAAGACGTGTCCTGTCAGGGGTGAATCATCACATCCTGCTGCCTCTACCTCTGAGCCTTCACCTCCTGAGGATACGTCTCGATGGAAGTGTCCACGATGCCTTCAGCCAGAGGTTAACGTGTGGCATGGATATACTCGACGTCAGGTCCAGGCTCGTGTCTCTACTATTGTTCCGCCTCCACTACCGCCACAACCACCTCCCCAGTCTGCTCCTCCTAACAGCCCTGCCTCACCTCCAGACCTGGCCCTCCGCAAGTCTGTTGCTACCCTCATGGCACGATGTACGGCCCTCGAGAACCGCTTTTCTGCCCTTGAAGCCAGGATTGATGGGCTAGTTGCTGCTCAGGCTGTCAATGACTCCAAAGTCTCGACCTTGGTCGATGCTCAGCAGGCCATCATCTCAACTGTCACTACCCTTACCGAAAAGATGGATACTGTTGCATCTCGCCTTGAAAAGCTTTTCGAGTCAGTCCCTTCTCCTGGTCCATCTTCTTCTCCAGGTCACTCAACTGCCACCACTCACCGGACTTCTACCTCCAAATACAGAGTTCGCTAGTGATTGCCGGCTGGATGTCATCTCCTGGAATGTATGTGGTATCACCAGTTATGCTAAGCTCACTCAACTCAAGGCCTATGCTTTTCGTCATCATCCCAGTGTTATTTTTCTCCAGGAAGCATTTCCTGGACGGCCGCTCGCTGCTGGGCAAGCTCCTCCCCTCTCAAGTTATGTGCCATATATTTATCTGGTAAGGAATGGTCTCCTGACTTACATACATAGCTCTGTACCTCCACTGATCCTGATGTGACCTTTCAGCTATTTGAGGTTATACCTGGGGATGGAGTACTCCAATTATGTAATGTCTATTCTGCCCAAGCTAGACTCACTCTTGAGGCTCTTCCTTCTCCAACAGTGCGTGGTATGGTTTATATGGGAAATTTTAATGCTCGGCATTTTGATTTGGGTGATGGTTCTGGCTCTATTAATCGTAATGGTGTTCGTCTCCTTTCATACATCCACAAGCATCATCTGACACACTGGGACACTGGCGGTGCCACTCATTGCCGGGGAGGTACTCTGGATTACATCCTCTCGTCTGGAATGATAGCATCTCAGGTCCTGTGCTCCTCCGTGCCAGACTTATTCTCTGATCACATCGCTCTTCGGTTTCATTATTCTCTACCTGCAGAGTCAAGTGCTTCAGCCACTCGTTTGTGTATTACTGTGCCCCCTAAATATTGCCCGACTTACATCTTATTTATGGCCCATGTATTCCTTACATTTGACATATCATCAGCTGAACAGTTGTACTCTGATCTTGTATCTGCTACTCATGACTTTTATAGGCTATACGTCTCCCGGCCACATCTCCAGCATCGCCATACTGCCACTCCTGGACACTGGATGCACGTATACAGGAGGCAAAGGAGGAGGCTGAACGTGATGGCCTATTGTTTCAAGCCAACCCAACCCCTGACCTCCTCCATCGTTACCAGATGTCTAGAGACTCTTTAATCGCCCTGCAGGAGTGTGCTCACACTGAGTCTTGGCAGCAGTTCACGGACAGCATCAACCAGCAAACAAGTGTGGCTTCTATATGGCACCTCATCCGTCGGGTTGTTATAAAGACACCGGCCACTCCCGCCGACTATGCCCAACAACTTGTCGATGCCTGGTCTGAACAATCTACCCCAGCCAGTCTACCCATCCACATACAAGATGCACTCGCTTCCCGTGCTGCTGTCCATCGGCTTCGTCTAATGTCTGCTCTGTTACAAGATGATGACGATGATGCAGAGGAGATAAATGAGGAGGAGTTGCTCCGTGCTCTCTCTCAGGGTAGAGCTTCTTCCCTTGGTGATGATGGTATTACTTGTGCTGTGCTGCGCCTACTTCAACAAGTTCCTGGGAACCCTCTACTTCGACTGTACAATCTTTGTCTTCGTGACGGTTGTGTACCACGAGCCTGGACCAGCACCACAATAATACCCATCCCTAAGCCCGGCACTGCGAGGTTCAGGCCTATTTTCCTGACTTCCTGTTTTTGTAAGGTTATGGTGAGAATCTTACTCAATCGTCTCATGTACAAACTGCAGGATCGCCTTTCTCCATGGCTGTTTGGTTTCCTTCCCCAGCGGAGCACACACCACTGCCTAGTCGACCTGTACTCTCGCCTTTCCAGGGACAGTGTGGTGGCCTTCATTGACCTTCGAAGTGCCTTTGATGTTGCTAATAGAGATGTCATTTTGGATCAACTGGTTGACTTTGGGATAAAGGGTAATCTACTACTGTGGATTAGAGGCTACCTGAGTAACAGGACCATCTGTGTTTTTTTCAGCGGTGCGCTCAGTCCTTTGCACAGTTTTCATCTTGGTACGCTTCAAGGGGGTGTTCTCAGCCCATTGTTATTTAATATTCTGATGCATCGGCTGCTCCCTTCTCTCCCTGATATACCTGGAACTACAATTATGTGCTATGCTGATGATATCTGTGTTCATTCTGCCTCACCAAGGGATCTCCAGCGGTTTCTTGACTCCTTCTCTGTGGCCTCCTCTCACTGTGGCATTATTGTCTCCCCAGATAAGAGCAGAATATTCACCTGCCGCCTTCCTCAAGCTCGGCCAGTGTTCACCATTGGAGGGACTGTCATTCCCATGTGTTCCCAGTACCGCTACCTGGGCGTGCCAGTCAATATTTGGCTGATTGTCCTTGCCAGGCCTCAAGACCATCCCATTGTCCAGGACTTATTGGGTCGTCTCCAGCGCCGACTTACACCACTTCAATGGCTCTCTAACAACTCCTCGGGCATCTGCATCCCAGTAGCCAGAACCATTTATATTGCTTTTATCCGTTCAGTTGTTGATTACCTCTCCCCTGCTTTGATTCAACTTCCTAGGGCTACTCTGGAAACTTTAAAAAAAATTCAGAATAGAGCAATGAAAATAATTATCGGGTGTCCAATGTCGACCAGGATAGTGAACATGCAGCATGAGTTGCGTCTTCCCCTATTAATCGAGATAATTTATTGTAATGTTACTTGCTTCACTGTCAAGTGCCTCCATTTCCCACATCTTTCACCCCATTACTCTCAGTTAGTCAGGACTTCTCTTAGACCAAACTCCCCTGTCCCTCCCATACTGCCTGCTGGACGTACTCTTATATGGTCTGTTTCCTCTATGCTCCGTAGTCTTAATATAGATATAATGGTTGCAGATGTCCCCCCAGGGCCCCCTCCATGGATGCTACCAACACCTGATGTGAGCTTCACACCTACTTCCAAGTCGGAACTGCCTTCTCTACAGCGGCAGTTGGCTTTGGAACACATAAAAACAGTGACGTCCTCCATCACAGATCCATACTGCCTCTACACTGATGGCTCATTGCAAGCGAATGGTACAGCAGGTTGTGCCGTTTTCTTGCGTGACCTGGAGTCACCTCCAGGGGGCTGGGTTGGCCATCGTCTCTGCAACCACTCTAGCTCAACATTGTGTGAACTGCATGCCATTCTGGATGTTGTTAGTGTTGTTTGTCAACGTGGAGTGAATGCTGCCATTTTTTGTGACTCTAAACCTGCCCTTCATTCCCTCTCTCGTGTTCAGCCCACACACTCTACTGTTATTCAGCAGATTTTATCGTTTTTGGCCTTACTGTGTCATCGTAACTTGACTGTCAAATTTTTATGGGTGCCACCCCATGTAGGTTTACGTCACAATGCTACAGTTGACAGACTTGCAAAGGAAGCCTGCCATCTGCCTCCTCGGGGTGTTGGACGTCCTCTCTCTCTGATATGTTACCTTTCTAGAGTTCGCTCCGCCGCTCTCCTCTCTGTACGGTGATGCAGGGATGCAGAGAGGCCCTTCAGCATCTCCATCACCAATTATGAGACTGTCTGCCATCACAAATATTCCTACCGTCGTCGAGGTCTCATGGTTCGGAGGCACAATTTAGTTTCTGCTCGTTTGAGGCTTGGCTACCGGCCACCATAGCAGATTGCTGGGATGCAGGGTGAGCCTCCCTTCACTGAGTGTTGCTTGTGTCCAGCGCCTCGTGCTAACACTATAGAACACTATTGCCTGGCCTGCCCCACTGTCCGACACTTGCTGCCCCAAGGCTTGCCACTTGATGTGGTTTGTCGACACCTGCTGAACCATCAGGTTTTGGAGGAACTTCTGGTACGCCACCCTCTTTTTGGTGGATTTAAGTAGGTCATAATGTAAATATTTGTCTGTATGCTAGTTCTTCATTCTGTTATGTTTTCGTGATGTGTGTGTGTGTGTGTGTGTGTGTGTGTGGTTGTAATAATTGAATTCTCATGAGTCCCGCCTACCCTTGTGTATTGTTGTCTGCCTGTTGACTGACGCTACGGCGCAATGAATTAAAAAAAAAAAAAAACACCACCTACATGGAAGGAGCTTGTTTCGTGGCATAGTCAGGAGGAATCAGAAGCCACCGCCAGGTCTCATATACGATCACAGGGTCCCTTAGGGCGTTAGTACACTCGCAATCCAAAATTTAATTCTCGATTAGGGTATTCGAAGAAATCTTGGTTACATATTTTGGATTGCTAGTGTACACTCGTGATACATAATTTCTGACCAGAATGTGAGGAGCAGAAAGCTTCGAATCGCATGGTATTGCTCATTTCCCCACCCAGTGCACCTATAGAGACTGAGTTCGAATGCAGGGTATGTGTGTGGTGCCTGTCGTTCGTCTCTGGTCAGGGATTACGTATCACGAGTGTACACTCGTGGTCAGAAATTGTGTCCGGATCCCCTGGCAAGATGAATCACAAACAGCCTAGCTTTGAATGTTCGAACGGTGCGTCTCCCTACAACACACAGTTGTTCGAATCATCAAAGCTCGGCTAATTGCGGTTCAACGTGCCAAGTGATCAGGACACAATTTCTGACTGCAAGTGTACATTGTTGGTAGTGTTACGGTTCTGCGAACCTATCTCGTGAAACACCAAAATTGACACACACACACAACTGGACTTTCCCTAGTTCCCTCGTTTAATCTATTCCTCCAATCAACATTTGCCAAAGTGATTCCCCCCTTCACCCCCCAAGATTTCGGACGGTATAAAAAAAAAAAAAAAAAAAAAAAAAAAAAAAAAAAAAGGGAGTCAGCCGGCAGAAAAGTCAGACTTTGAGACTGGGTCGTGGAGAGAGAGGTCGTATGTTTTTATGCTCTCTCCTCTAGCTGCCAGGGCCTGCCGCACCGGCAGTAGTTTCTTTTTTTTCGCCCTTCTAGTGACCACTAGGATTAGCTAGTATTCATTCCCTCCATAGCTGGTAGTAGATATAGTAGGTGTCTATATTTTTATATTGAGATCAACTTTGCCTCCTACCTATGGTGGACTCTCCCACTGATAGCTCTGGGTGTGACTCATCACAGACGGACCACCTTAGTGTGGGTTGAGAGGTTGATCTCAAACATTAGTTAATTAGGACTGGTATTATCCTTTTCTGGTGTTTTCTTTTCCTCTTCCCACTTCCCCCCATCCTTGGGGGAAGTGGTTACTATGTTGCCTTCCCTCCCAACCCCTCCTCCGTATAGCGGAGGAGGCGGCCATGACCGACCACCACCACGAAACGACGGACGAACCGAGACTCGAACACCCCTTGACATAGACGTGAAAAATGCCTCATTTGTTATGTCACATGCCACTGGTTCGGCCCCACTAGCCGGCCTCAATCCCTTCATTGTTCAAAAGGTAATTGATGGCTGGGCTGGTGAGGTTGAATCAGTTAAAAAACTTGCATCTGGAGACCTCCTAGTAAAAACTTTCAATTCTAAACAAGTAGCCACTTTGCTGAAATTACGTCAGATTCACAATTATGAAGTTGAAGCCAAGATTCCTCAAGCCATGAATTCCTGCAGGGGAGTAATCACCTGTAGGGATTTAATGATGATGGAAGAAACGGAAATAATTGAGGAAATGAGGAACCAAGATATTATTGATGCTAGATTCATAACTCGTTTAGAGGATGGTATGAGGAAGAAGACTGCAACACTAATTTTGACTTTTGGCAAAGTTTCACTTCCTGAAACTGTCAAAATCGGATATGAAATTGTTAAAGTAAGACCCTTTATCCCCAACCCTCTTAGATGCTTGAACTGTCAGATTTATGGACACGGTAATAGAACTTGTAAGGCTTCTTCTCCAGTGTGTGGCAGGTGCGCGACGCCTGGCCATGCTGAGGAAAAGTGCACATCAGTGGAGCTCTCCTACTTTCATTGTAAGGGTACTCACTCCACTTCCTCGAGGGATTGTCCCAAGTGGAAGCTGGAGAAGGAGGTCTGCTCGGTGAAGGCAGTGCGAGGTATCTCCTATCATGATGCGGGGAAGGCGGTGATGGGATCGCAAGCGACCCCATCACCCAATGTCTCGTATGCATCGGCGGTGATATCTCGACACGTGATGTGTACTATTAGTACTCAGACTGAGTCAGAGCCAAGCGAACAGGCTGATCACTCTACTTCTACACCTACTATTATTACCCCATCTAAGACTATTACCCCATCTACTAACTCCTATTCTCAGGCTGCAACTGCTTTGCAGTCAGAGAAACAAAAGAAGAAGTCAGACAAGTATGACAAAATTAACTACACCACCCTAAAACCAAACAAGTCACTTCCTTGCACACACCCTACTCCCACTTCATCGGGGGAGAGAAGGGATAGCTCTTCCTCGGTGGAGTCTGGGAGACTCACCATTGATGAGGAAGCAATGGATGTCTCCGGACGCAAGAAACGGGAAAGGTCCCCCGGTAGCCACTCGCCACGTGGCGGGCGGCACAAGAAGACTAAGCGCTCAGGCCGACCCCGTAACTCTTAAACCGCCATGTTCACTGTACTACAGTGGAATTGTAGAAGTCTTGGGAATAAATTGAACAACATATCAATATTATTACACACACACAGGCCAGACGTGTTCTGTTTACAGGAGACAGGGTTGGAGAATCACTCTGACCCAACACAATTTAAACATTACAACGCATACAGGAGAAACGATGGACACGGAGTAGCAATATACACACACAAATAACATCCACAGACACAAATAACATTAAACACTACTCTGGAAGCCGTTGCTTGCAGAGTGAAATTACACAACACATACATATCCATCTGCTCTCTTTACTGTCCGCCACGCTGCCCCATTGACAGTGATTCATTACACAATTTATTTAGACAACTGCATGGTAAAAAATTAATACTGGGCGATTTTAATGCCCATCACTGTCAGTGGGGAAGCTTAAGAACTGATGCTCGCGGAGGGCAGATGGCAGACATTATATTACAATCCAGCCTCAGCCTCCTGAACGATGGTCAAGCCACCAGGGTTGACGATCGTTCTGGCAACTTTTCGGCCATCGATTTGTCTCTGGCCTCCACGGATATACACCAGGATTTTTCTTGGCATCCTTAGTCCGACTCCCTTGGTAGTGACCACTTTCCCATCTGTCTCTCTTATTCAAATCATACTGTTTCGGCCCCTTTGGTTCCAAAATTCAATTTTAAGAGAGCAGATTGGGGGTCTTTCGGGAGGATCGTCGACCTAGATATGTCCGGGGAGACCATAGATGAAAAGATGCGAAATTTAACACAAAACATTTTACACGCAGCCGAGGTTGCTACTCCCAAAACCTCTATAATTCGAAATAAGCGTGAAGCACATTGGTGGTCAACGGATTGCCGAGAGGCATTAAGGAAGCGTAATGGGAGATACAAGATTTTTGACAAACAGCCCACTCAGAACAACTTTATAGCTTACAAACGGGCGAGGGCTGAGGCGAGGAGAGTAATTAATAGAGCTAAAAGGGACTCTTGGCGATCGTTTGTGTCCACGGTGAATCGTTTTACACCACTAACTAAAGTCTGGTCCACTATAAAGATATTAAATAACAAACGCCCGTATACTCCCATCACCACTCTTCAAGTGGACAACAACATCTACGACGATCCCGTGGACGTAGCAAACGTACTTGCCAGGAGTTTCTCAAAAGTAAGTAGTTCAGCCAATTACGACCAACGTTTTCTCCATCACAAACGTATGGCTGAACTACAAGAGATAGACTTTGCCACAGAAGACGTAGACTACCCATACAACCGGGAGTTTACGATAGACGAACTTCTCCTTGCCCTAAGATCCTGTAAAGACACCAGTCCTGGACCTGAAACCATCACGTACGGTATGATTCGGCATCTTGGCCAGGATAACCTGGTCAAGTTGCTAGCAGTGTATAATGAGATTTGGGTGTCTAACATCTTCCCAAACTCATGGCACTTTGCGTGGGTCATACCGATACCTAAACAGTCTGGTCGTCTTGTAAATCCCAGTTCATTTCGACCTATTGCGTTGACTTATTGCCTCTGTAAAGTCATGGAAAGAATGATCAATAATAGGCTACTTTTTGTTTTAGAAGCGAAGGGTTTATTGAGTGATCGACAATGTGGCTTCTGGAAACACCGGAGCACAGTTGATCACTTGATGAACCTGGAACATTGCATTTCAAAGGCATTTGCCAATAAAGAATTCATGGTAGGGGTGTTCTTGGACATCCATAAAGCCTATGACATGACATGGCGACACGGTATTCTGATAAAGCTACACGGTTATGGTTTAAGAGGTAATTTGCCCAGTTTCATCAACAACTTTTTGCGTGACAGAACCTTTTCTGTCACCCTTCCCTGTAATGTAACATCGGACATTTTTGTCCAAGAGAACGGAGTGCCACAGGGAAGCGTGCTTAGTCCAACACTTTTTAACATCATGATCAATGATATTCTGTCATCAGCTCTAGTTCCCAGGAATCTTAAATACTCGTTGTATGCTGATGATTGTGCAATGTGGCACTCGTCACGTAATGCACAGTTTTCAGTAGGACGGATTCAAGCAGCGCTTGATTCTGTCCACCAATGGGCCTTACAGTGGGGCTTTAAGTTTTCCGTTCCTAAGTGTACCGGAGTAATTTTTAGTAAACGCAGAGTACCTCAAATTAACGTAACGTTAGATGGCCAACCGGTACCATTTCATAATTCTGTTAAATTTTTAGGAATTCATTTTGACCAAAGATTAAATTTTACACATCATGTTAATAATTTGCTTGTTCGTTGTAAAATACCTTTAAATGTCCTTAAGTACCTATCAGGTTCCACATGGGGAGCCAACAGGAAATCTTTATTAATGGTTTATAAGACCCTTATTCGTACAAAGCTAGACTATGGCTCACAGGTGTATGGATCGGCATCAGATACAACATTAGGAAGATTGGATGTGTACCAGAATAAATGTCTACGTGTGTGTTTGGGAGCTCTGAAGTGTACACGTGTAGCTAGGATGGAGGTGGAGGCGAACATAACTCCTCTCCGACTTCGACGAGATCAACTCGCTATCAACACCGCCATGTCCACCATCAGGAAGTCGGAGATCGGAAACGTAGCCAGTGCCTCACTCCAACAACACCATTATCTCCACCACGGAAGACGGAGGCCACTGGCTGTACGCCTCCACCAGCTAGAACAACAACTACAAATAGACCTCGGGGACTGCGACAAGTTTACCATCAGCAAGATACCACCGTGGGAGACACCCAACTTCGGCGTCAACACATCGTGGTTACCATCATCGAAAGAAAAGGCGCCGGAGTTGGAGATACACCACCTGTTTGGTGGTATCATCCGCAGTCACCTGGGGTCTCATCACGTGTATACTGACGGCTCCAAGTCAGATGAATGTGTGGGTGCGAGTGTATGGTCGAGTGAATGTGATATTAGGTACAGATTGCCGATATATACATCTGTGTTTACAGCAGAACTTTTTGCAATTGACAAAGCTATAGACTATGCACTAAATTCTCGTTATAATTCAATAGTGATTTTCTCAGACTCCAAGTCAGCCCTTCAGGCAATTAACTCATGTCAAACTATTTCTAATGAAATCCAGGCTCGCATCATTAATAAGTTGCACTTATGCAACAAGTCCTTCACTCTGATCTGGGTGCCCGGGCATTGTCGTATTTATGGCAATGAACGGGCAGACTTACTTGCAAAATCGGCTGTAGAGCTCGAGGTTACTTGGGACGTCCCTCGTGATCTACAGTCGTGTCTATCCCTCGGAAAGAAATCAATTAATCTTCTGTGGCAAGGTCAGTGGACCAGACTTAACATCTCTACCATCAAGCATCAACTGGGTAATTGGGCCACTGCCAACCGGCCCAACCGTTTAGAAGAAAGAATACTGGCAAGATTAAGAACCAACTGCACCAGGATAACACACCTAGAACCATATATAGACAAACGTTTCCACCGCATTGTAACACCTGCAATGCGGTGTTATCTATCAGTCATATCATCCTGCATTGTCGGCGATTTGTGGGGGAACGTGCTTCCCTCATAAGTTACTGTGATGCAGTAAAAGTCCCCTTCACACTCTCAGCTCTCTTAGGTGATGGGGATGGTGGTGTGACTGATAAATTGATGACTTTCTTGAGGGAGACCGAACTGATCAGAGTGATGTGACTTTTTATTATTATTGTTGTTACCAATTTGTATGTATATTTTTCAATTATGAATGTTATAAATTATGTTTTGTATATATTGTAAATTATGATGTATTAGCTAGGTTTAGCGATAGTCTAATATAGGTTTAGCGATTTGTCTGTCTAGGTTTAGCGATTGGCTGGAATAGGTATTAGTCTAGTTAGCTATTGGTTGAGTAGGTACATAGATTAGTTTATTAGCTAGGATGTAAATTTTGTATAAAGTTACTAAAAGAAAAGAAAAACAATTAGTATATAAGTTTAATTTTAAGTTTAAATGTAATAGAAATAATTATGATAATAATAATAATAATAATAATAATTAAAATAAATGCATAAAATAATATACAAGAAGTTCAATTTAAAATAATAATAAATAAATAAAATAACAAATAAATTTCAAAAAATAAAATGAAATAAAAATAAATAAATAAAATAAAATAAAATAAAGGCCTTAATGACCAACACCAAGGTCGATAGGCCGGGGAAAAAAAAAAAAAAAAAAAAAAAAAGTCAGAGACTTTGAGACTGGGTCGTTGAGAGAGAGGTCGTATGTTTTATGCTCTCTCCTCTAGCTGCTAGGGCCTGCCGCACCGGCAGTAGTTTCTTCTTTTTTTTCGCCCTTCTAGTGACCACTAGGCTTAGCTAGTATTCATTCCCTCCATAGCTGGTAGTAGATATAGTAGGTGTCTATATCTTTATATTGAGATCAACTTTGCCTCCTACCTATGGTGGACTCTCCCACTGATAGCTCTGGGTGTGACTCATCACAGACGGACCACCTTAGTGTGGGTTGAGAGGTTGATCTCAGACATTAGTTAATTAGGGCTGGTATTATCCCTTTCTGGTGTTTTCTTTTCCTCTTCCCACTTCCCCCCATCCTTGGGGGAAGTGGTTACTATGTTGCCTTCCCTCCCAACCCCTCCTCCGCATAAAGGAGGAGGCGGCCATGACCGACCACCACCACGAAACGACGGACGAACCGAGATTCGAACACCCCTTGACATAGACGTAAAAAATGCCTCATTAGTTATGCTTCATGCCACTGGTTCGGCCCCACTAGCCAGCCTCAATCCCTTCATTGTTCAAAAGGTATTTGATGGCTGGGCTGGTGAGGTTGAATCAATTAAAAAACTTGCATCTGGAGACCTCCTAGTAAAAACTTTCAATTCTAAACAAGTGGCAAGTTTGCTGAAATTACGTCATATCCACAATTATGAAGTTGAAGCCAAGATTCCTCAAGCCATGAATTCCTGCAGGGGAGTAATCACCTGTAGGGATTTAATGATGATGGAAGAGACGGAAATAATTGAGGAAATGAGGAACCAAGATATCATTGATGCTAGATTTATTACACGTTTTGAGGATGGTATAAGGAAGAAGACTGCAACACTTATTTTGACTTTTGGCAAAGTTTCACTTCCTGAAACTGTCAAAATAGGTTATAAAATTGTTAAAGTAAGACCCTTTATCCCCAACCCTCTTAGATGCTTGAACTGTCAGATTTATGGACACGGAAATCGAACTTGTAAGGCTTCTTCTCCAGTGTGTGGCAGATGCGCGACGCCTGGCCATGCTGAGGAAAAGTGCACATCAGTGGAGCTCTCCTACTTTCATTGTAAGGGTACTCACTCCACTTCCTCGAGGGATTGTCCCAAGTGGAAGCTGGAGAAGGAGGTCTGCTCGGTGAAAGCAGTGCGAGGTATCTCCTATCATGATGCGAGGAAGGCGGTGATGGGATCGCAAGCGACCCCATCACCCAATGTCTCGTATGCATCGGCGGTGATATCTCGACCCGTGATGTGTACTATTAGTACTCAGACTGAGTCAGAGCCAAGCGAACAGGCTGATCACTCTACTTCTACACCTACTATTATTACCCCCTCTAAGACTATTACCCCATCTACTAACTCCTACTCTCGGGCTGCAGCTTCTTTGCAGTCAGAGAAACAACAAAAGAAGAAGTCAGACAAGAAAGATAAAGTAAACTACACCACCCTAAAACCAAAGTCACTTCCTTGCACACACCCTACTCCCACTTCATCGGGGGAGAGAAGGGATAGCTCTTCCTCGGTGGAGTCTGGGAGACTCACCATTGATGAGGAAGCAATGGATGTCTCCGGACGCAAGAACCGGGAAAGGTCCCCCGGTAGCCACTCGCCACGTGGCGGGCGGCACAAGAAGACTAAGCACTCAGGCCGACCCCGTAACTCTTAAACCGCCATGTTCACTGTACTACAGTGGAATTGTAGAAGTCTTGGGAATAAATTGAACAACATATCAATATTATTACTCACACACAGGCCAGACGTCGTCTGTTTACAGGAGACAGGGTTGGAGAATCACTCTGACCCAACACAATTAGTGCATTTGTCGCGGCTTCTAGCCGCTTAAATTGTATTTATTGGTTTGTGAAACCAGTACAGCTGGTTGCTATAGAATAGGCCCCTTCACAAGCCCAGGCCCCGTGTAGGCATAATCTGGGTTGGAAGGGTCAATTCCGTGACGTTCATCAGAAGTAAATAAAATTCAAATCTGGCGCTGTACTGATAGTGGAGCCACCTGGTGGTGGTGAGGTGAGGTATTAAGCCCCTCCTCCGCTGAATACCGCTCGTCCACTCCAATGAGAAAGAAGTGAGTGCCTGCCGCATCGGGAGGTGGGTGGGACAGTAGAAGCTGTACTGGTTTCACAAACCAATAAATACAATTTAAGCGGCTAGAAGCCGCGACAAATGCACTATTATTGGTATAGTGAAACCAGTACAGCTGGTTGCTAAGCATGCGATGCGGTAGGTGGGAGGTGAGGTGGAGGCAATCACGTGCTAGTTAAGAGTGGTTGAGAGCGGAGGGCAGGAAAGGTAACCGAGCCCGGTGAGGCAGCAGCTAACGCCCCTCCCGACACTGGCTAGGTGAAAAGCCGTGGTGGGGGAGAAGTAGCTTATACCATATAACCGTAGACCATTCTGTTATAGACCAGAATTGTTACACATAAAGTCTTTATAGGTAGACTCGAGGGTTCGGGTCTAGGAGAGGAGGGGGGAGGTTCCCATGGATCCTCCCCCCCCCCTTTTCCTCCCCCCCCCATTCCCCCCCCCCCCCTTATTCAAGTCTTCTGAGTTAGGGCTATGGCCCTCGCTCAGGTAATGTGATCCCGAGGGGATGAAGGAGGACACTAGGATCCAGATATCCTGTGTAATAATATCTCCTGTCACTCATCGTAGTTAATAATTGTTTGGAAAATGAATACACAAGAATTCCGTAACAATGTAATTTATTATAGACTCTCTTTCACCATATGTACACGTGAAGAATGGGGATGAGTATGAAGCTGTACCAGATGTGGATGAGGTATGGGATGATGTGACGGGACTTAAATCACCCGACCTTTTCTCTTCGGGCGGCCCCTCCCTCCCATGTGTCTCCCGCGGGGACCCTGGGGAATAGGAGGTGGAGTACCCATAGCCACACAGGGGGTAGGGGAGAGCGAGTGGAACAGGTACCTCGTCCTGAAGGAGGAAGTGGACGCCCAGCCCCCTAAATCCCTGACCCTCTCCACCGAGTGAGTCCTGAGGAAGGCGAGGGAGGCGGCCACGCCCCTAACGCTGTGAGCCCTCGGGGCGTGTCCGGGATCCCCGTTCTCTATCACTCGGCAGAGAAGGCGAGCGATTGACCTAGGGAAGAGAGGATTACCGGACCTAGAGTTGTAGAAGAGGTGGTCCGGAGAAACCCCTCTCGTCGCCTCCACGTATGCAACAAAGGCGTGGACTGGGCAGAGGGGGTGGAAATTTCCATCCCTCAGAAACGAGGGTACTGCGAGAGGGCCAATTCTGTCGTCAGCCTGCTCGTTCTTAGCTAGAAAAGCAGGGGAGGGGGAAATTGTTAAGGAAGTAAGGTTAGGGGTTACTGAAGAAAAGGCTGTGTGACGGGTCAGGGCTGCCAACTGAGAAGCCCTGTAACCTGTAGCTAAGGCGAGCAGGAAGAGAGCTTTCTGGAGGAGGTGACAAACCTCCAGAGGGACCCCCTCGAAGGTCAGGTAGGAAAGGACACGATGAAGGGACCAGGAGGGTGCCTGGGCCCGGTGAGGTGCGGTCCCCGCCCGAATCCCCATCCTCAGGAGAGAGAGAGGCCTCTCCGAAACCTTAATGTTAAAACCCAGGAGGAGGGGATCAGACAGGGCTGCGTGATGCGCAAGCACCGTCGCCGGGGCCCTGTTGGTGGAATCGGCGAGCCACGTGAGGAATTCCAGGACTGTGTCCTCCGAGATGACCCTGGAGGGGTGTCTTCGCAAGAAGTCCTGGAATCTTTTCCAGCATGATTCGTATTGTCGCACCGAAGACTGACGATGAGCCCTCAACATCTTGTCCACTGTCTCCTTAGTGAACCTTTTGCTGAGGACTCCCCGTAGAAACTCCAAGCGTGTAGTTTCAGTGACGCTTGGAGTGGTGCAGACAGGGTGCTGGAGAGGCACGCCGATCCCAACTGAAGGGGATGCGGGCACCACCGGGACAACTCTCCGAACCACGGCTGTGCTGGCCAGCGGGGGGCTATGAGGAGAACCCTCCCCCTGAAAGTGCGCAGCTTGAGGATCGCCTTCAGGAGGACTGAAGTGGCTGGGGGTGGGAAGAGGTAGAGATGACCCCACCTGTTCCAGTCCTCCGTGAAGGCGTCCGGGCCTCCCGCCTCTGTTCTGGATGAGAAAGTCAGGAACAGAGGGAGTAGGGCCGTGGATGGGGAGGCGAATAGGTCCACCTCCGGTGTCCCGTAGCGAAGGCAGAGAGACTCGAACACAAGGGGACGCAGTTGCCACTCGACTGACGTCCCCCTGAACCTGGATAGGGCGTCCGCCCAATCGTTCTCCCGCCCTGGCACGTAGCGGGCCGAGAGGTGGATGTCCCTCTTGGCCGCTATTGCGAAAATCTGTTCTGACAGGGACAGGAGAATTTCCGACCGTACTGTGCCCTGTTTCTGTAGGCACTGCACGGCCGCAACGTTGTCCATATCGAAGCGGACGCCTATCCTGGCAAACTGAGGGTGTCTGTTGAGCCATTCCTTCGCTACCATCAACTCCCGGGCGTTGATGTGCAGTAGCCTTTCCCCTTCCTTCCATCCCCCGCACCGTTGATGTCCCAGGCAAGACTGGTATCCCCAGCCTACGTCCGATGCGTCTGTCGCCACCGTAATCCCCGGGGGAGGGAACACCCAGGGGACCCGCTGACGCAGGGCACCGGGACGTAGCCAGGGGCGAAGGAGGCGGTGGAGAGAGGGGGACACTTGCCTGGGAAGGTCCCTGTGTGCGGGGGACAGGTGGAGGTTTACCTCCCGCGTCAGCCTCCTGTGTTTCAGTCGTCCCAGGGGCATTGCAGGGGCCGCGAAATTTAGGGACCCGAGCAATGATTCCCACTGGCGGCGAGAGAAAGTACGGGAAAAATGCGCCCGGCGGACGTGGCGGAGGGTCCGGCGGGCGTTGTCTGGAGCGAGAGAGAGGGTGGCCGAAAGAGAGTCCCACTCTATTCCTAGCCAACACAGCTTGCGAGTGGGGGTGAGAGAGGACTTGGGGATGTTCAACAGAAACCCCATTTCCTCTAGCACTCCCCTCGCTACCCGGACGTTGTTTGCTACCTGCTCCTTGGAAGGGGCGTGAAGCAACCAATCGTCCAGGTACATGAGGGTGGGGACACCCGCCTCTGCCAGACGGGATGCCACCACCCTCACGAGTTTTGTGAAGACTCGCGGAGCTAGAGAAAGACCGAAAGGGAGCCTGGTAAACTGGAACGTCTCGGTCCCCACCTGGAAGGCCAGAAAGCGGCGAAACCTGGGGTGGATCGGGACGTGCCAGTAAGCATCCTTGAGATCCAGGGATGCTAACCAGTCTCCCTTCCTCAGAACTGTGCGGACCTGAGCAACCGAAACCATCCTGAAATGTAAGGTTTTCACGAATTTGTTTAGCCTGCTCAGGTCCATCACCAATCTCGTTTTTCCCTGATCCTTTTTGGGGACCGTGAATAAACGAGAAAGAAAGACCCTTCCCGTCGCCCGCTCCACTACCCCTTTTTCCCGCATTTCCCGCACATGCGGGACGACCGAAAGTGACACTTTGGTTGAGGCAGGAGGTAGACGTAGTGGCTGTAACGGGAGAAGACAGGTGTCAGTGAGAGTACCGTTAATCCTAATCCCCCGGGGCCCGAGGGACCCGGGGTGGTTGGGGGGAGAATGACAGGAGAGGCAGAGATTTTGACCGCAAGGGAAAATCTGATTTTGACCTAACGGTAGCCCAAGGACGGGATTAGGCATAATTCATATGTCAGACAGTAAGGATGACAGTTACTCACCGGAACAGTAATCCAGGGCCATGACAGGCCCTGGCGAATTATCCTTGCTGCCCAGCCGTGGGTGGGCCAGGCTGCTGACCACCCTGTGAGGCAGCCCAGAGTGGGACCCTCAAGTGGCGCGGTCCTTCTGGGAGGGGTGGTTGAAGGAGGACTTGGGCTTCGAGAAGGGCTTGGAGACCTGTCCCCTTCCTCGAAAGGGCTGCTGGCCCCTCTGGGAGGGCCTGTTGTGTGCTCTCGGGGGAGTGGGATAGGAGGGCCTCGGTAGCCTGGAGGGCTGGGAGGGCCTCCGGGGCTGGTAGGCTGGTCTGGCTGGCTGTGGGGCACGTGGCCTACGGACAAACAGAATGATTAGGACCCAAAGTAGACCCGAAAATCCTTTCATTTCACCCCGTGACAACTCGGGTAAGACGAACACGAGAGGTACTTACTTGGAGGTGGAAGGCTTTGGTAAATTAATTACCGTTGGGAGGGAGGCGAAGATCGTGTCTGTCGCCGGTTGGTCAAAGAGGGCGGGGGACAAGGGGACAGCTCGTACCACTCCCCTCTGTGCCATTTCCGGCGCAGATTTAGCTGCCGCTTGGCGGGTTGCCAGTCTCGCCTCGGCGAACACCTTCGCCTCCTCCCGCATGAAGTGGGTAGCCATTGCCGCCACGCCCTCCATCACGGTGGCCATGGAAGAGAGGGTGTCACTGTAAGGGGTAAACAAGGAAAAAACCGAGCGAACCCGGGGATAAGTACCCGGGAGTAACAGGGAGACCCTCTACCCAGCATCCCTACAAACATGATACACGAGAAAGGTACTCACGCTAGCTGTACACCCGACATCTCGTGGTAGGAGTTTGTTAGGGCGTTGAGGCAGTCCCTAATCAATGAGGCGGCTGCTCCCGTGGAGATGGTGTGGGCCAGCTCCAGACGGGTAGCAGACTCCGCCTGCCTCAACTTACCATCGGGCTCCTTCAGCTGATAGGGGACCGGGGGCTCCTTCTCAGTCTTCCACAGGCACTCCCTCAAGCCCGGGGGAGCCCGGGAATGAGGGAGGATGACGGGGAAAGACGGAGGAGGGGGCTTCCTGGGCGCGTTGTTCCTCTGGTGGTCCAGGGACTTAAGGAGAAGGGCTGGAATATCCAGGTCCCCTTCACTCTTATCCCCCGGGAAGTACGCGTCCGGGGAAAGGAGGAGAGCCGTGTTACCGTGGGAGCGGTCAATCCTCCAAGCCCCGGACAAGTGTAGCTGGCTGTACTCCACCAGGAAACCCATCGCGTCCAGGGTAGCCGCAGAGGACACCCTAGCTGAAGTGGGTAAGGGCGCTGAGATAGGACGGACCTTGTAGAAGGGAATAGCCTCGCCCTTCTCATCCGCCCCCCACTTCACCACGACGTCATCCCTCCGGATCCATACGTCTGGTTGAGCTGTGTCCGGAGACCAGGCCACCAGTCTGCCCTCCTCCGAAGAGTGGGTCCAAGCAGGAGGGAGGAGAGACCAAGAGTAGGGAAGGTATCCGTCTCCCGAAGGAGGGGGTGACGGGGACGGGGGTGCGGAGGTAACCAACTCCTCAGCTACGTCCCCCGACGGAGACTCGAGCCCTGGGGAAACGGGAGGCACGAAAAGGACTCCCACATCCCCGGGAGGACTCGAGCCCTCGACGGGAGCAGCAGCGGGAGGCAGGGAAACAGGAGCGGGTTCCGTAGCGACAGCCTGAGGTTGCGCGACGGAAGCCCCAGGAAAAGCGTGAGGAATAAGGGTGTGGAAGATCTTAACTATCTTCCTCGACGAGGGGCTGTCCCCCCCCCGCTTACCCCTGCGGGAATTGCGGGCGGGCGAAGGAGAGCTCCCCGACGACGAAGAAGAGGAAGAGGACGACGAAGACGAGGAGGAAGGAGAACGGCGACGAGCACGGGACTTCCTGGAGTGGCGGGACCTTTTAGCCGAACGCTTGCGTCCTCTAGAGAGGCCTGAGGAGCCAGCTCTAGCAGGAGGCGAAGCTGGGGGTTCCCTGCTGGGCCCTTGTACCGGTGAGGCAGTCGGGAGAACCAGCGCGACAGACTCGCTCGCTTCCCGGGGGGATAAGCCCCGAGAAGGAGTCGTAGTACCGCCTAGGGAAGCAGGCTCAATCTCTCGGGCCTCAGGAGGTTCTAGCCCCTGAGACTCCGAGAGACAGGAAGAAGGGTAACGGGTCCTGAATAAACCCAGGTCCGCTCCCAAAATCGGGTCCACCCACGCCAAAGAAGAACCGTCTCGTTTGTGGGCCATTCTCCTAGCCCTCGTCCACGCCATACGAAGAGAAGCAAGGGCAGGGAGCTTGGAGCGGGCAGAAGGGGAGGTAACCCGACACAACTCAGCCCAGGGGCGGCACACACCACACGCCAAAGGGTCGTAACCCAAGGGAGTGAAGCAGGGTGCGTGAGGAGAACAGTGCAGGTGTCCGTCAGGCGAGACCCGCACGGTACATCCTGAGGCAGCACAAAGGGCACGAGTAGGCTGGGGGAGAAAAGAATACACAAACAAGGGTTAACACGTGCAAACACTGGAACACAAACCCATCCTCCCCGAAGGAAAGAAGCGCGGGACACGCCCGCTGAACCTGAGGACCAGAACACAATCCCCCACACTCGCGCAGCCGCCCAGGGAAAAACCCCGTAAAACCATAATCGTCCGCCACATGGAGCGGGTAAAAAAGGGCCCCCCCGGACCGATGAACCAGAAGGAGGGGTAGGAGGGGACCCGATAGCCTGAGAAGAAACACTCCAGGCTGAAAATAATGGAAAAACCCCAAAATAAAATAAAAAACCCCCGCCCGGGAGAGGAAGAGAGAACCAGGGCACAAATCTCACTCCCCCCTACCGAGAGGGGACACATAATAATCGGGGAAGGCAAGAGGAAGGGCTGCAAAGACCCCATGTGGTCACTACGTGGGGTGGGGAAGTCCCACGTGGCACCCACTAACCTCGCTAAAAAACCCAGAAAACCCCGATAAAATACACACGAAGAATGTACTAGTGGCAGGAGGGACAGTGAAATAGGGGACAGACGGAGAAAACTCCGAAAACAGGGGCTGAAAAGCCCCCTTCGCTTAAGGAAAGAACTAAGTCCTAACGAAGAAAAAACCGCCATAAACACCTAAAAACCCTCCTAGAAAACACACATTATACATCTGCAAAGCAGGCCAGCCACTAGAACACAAAAGAAAAATTAGCAGGAACACGCGACACAATACCATAGCGTAGCAGCGAGGAGCGTAGATGTTGACAGGCGTGTGTTCCGCGACAGAGTGGACGAGCGGTATTCAGCGGAGGAGGGGCTTAATACCTCACCTCACCACCACCAGGTGGCTCCACTATCAGTACAGCGCCAGATTTGAATTTTATTTACTTCTGATGAACGTCACGGAATTGACCCTTCCAACCCAGATTATGCCTACACGGGGCCTGGGCTTGTGAAGGGGCCTATTCTATAGCAACCAGCTGTACTGGTTTCACTATACCAATAATTAAACATTACAACGCATACAGGAGAAACGATGGACACGGAGTAGCAATATACACACACAAATCACATCCACAGACACAAATAACATTAAACACTACTCTGGAAGCCGTTGCTTGCAGAGTGAAATTACACAACACCTATATATCCATCTGCTCTCTTTACTGTCCGCCACGCGACCCCATTGACAGTGATTCATTACTTAACTTATTTGGTCAACTGCATGGTAAAAAATTAATACTGGGCGATTTTAATGCCCATCACTGTCAGTGGGGAAGCTTAAGAACTGATGCTGGCGGAGGGCAGATGGCAGACATTATACTACAATCCAACCTCTGCCTCCTGAACGATGGTCAAGCCACCAGGGTTAACGATCGTTCTGGCAACTTTTCGTCTATCGATTTGTCTCTGGCCTCCCCGGATATACACTAGGATTTTTCTTGGCATCCTGAGTCCAACTCCCATGGTAGTGACCACTTTCCCATCTGTCTCTCTTATTCAAATCATACTGTTTCGGCCCCTTTAGTTCCAAAATTCAATTTTAAGAGAGCAGATTGCGGGTCTTTCGGGAGGATCGTCGACCTAGATATATCCGGGGAGACCATAGATGAAAAGGTGCGAAATTTAACACAAAACATTCTACACGCAGCTGAGGTTGCTATTCCCAAAACCTCTATAATTCGAAATAAGCGTGAAGAACATTGGTGGTCAACGGATTGCCGAGAGGCATTAAGGAAACGTAATGGGAGATACAGGATTTTTGACAAACAGCCCACTCAGAACAACTTTATAGCTTACAAACGGGCGAGGGCTGAGGCGAGGAGAGTAATTAATAGAGCTAAAAGGGACTCTTGGCAGTCGTTTGTGTCCACAGTGAATCGTTTTACACCACTTACTAAAGTCTGGTCCACTATAAAGATATTAAATAACAAACGCCCGTATACCTCTATCACCACTCTTCAAGTGGACAATAACATCTACGACGATCCCGTGGACGTAGCAAACGTACTTGCCAGGAGTTTCTCAAAAGTAAGTAGTTCAGCCAATTACGACCAACGTTTTCTCCATCACAAACGTATGGCTGAACTACAAGAGATAGACTTTGCCACAGAAGACGTAGACTACCCATACAACCGGTAGTTTACGATAGACGAACTTCTCCTTGCCCTAAGATCCTGTAAAGACACCAGTCCTGGACCTGACACCATCACGTACGGTATGATCCGGCATCTTGGCCAGGATAACCTGGTCAAGTTGCTAGCAGTGTATAATGGGATTTGGGTGTCTAACACCTTCCCAAACTAATGGCACTTTGCGTGGATCATACCGATACCTAAACAGTCTGGTCGTCTTGTGAATCCCAGTTCATTTCGACCTATTGCGTTGACTTATTGCCTCTGTAAAGTCATGGAAAGAATGATCAATAATAGGCTACTTTTTGTTTTAGAAGCGAAGGGTTTATTGAGTGATCGACAATGTGGCTTCCGGAAACACCGGAGCACAGTTGATCACTTGATGAACCTGGAACATTGCATTTCAAAGGCATTTGCCAATAAAGAATTCATGGTAGGGGTGTTCTTGGACATCCATAAAGCCTATGACATGACATGGCGACACGGTATTCTGATGAAGCTTCACGGTTATGGTTTAAGAGGTAATTTGCCCATTTTCATCAACAACTTTTTGCGTGACAGAACTTTTTCTGTCACCCTTCCCTGTAACGTAACATCGAACATTTTTGTCCAAGAGAACGGGGTGCCACAGGGAAGCGTGCTTAGTCCTACACTTTTTAACATCATGATCAATGATATTCTGTCATCAGCTCTAGTTCCCAGGAATCTTAAATAATCGTTGTATGCTGATGAATGTGCAATGTGGCACTCGTCACGTAATGCACAATTTTCAGTAGGACGGATTCAAGCAGCGCTTGATTCTGTCCACCAATGGGCCTTACAGTGGGGCTTTAAGTTTTCCGTTCCTAAGTGTACCGGAGTAATTTTTAGTAAACGTAGAGTACCTCAAATTAACGTAACGTTAGATGGCCAACCGGTACCATTTCATAATTCTGTTAAATTTTTAGGAATTCATTTTGACCAAAGATTAAATTTTACACATCATGTTAATAATTTGCTTGTTCGTTGTGAAAAACCTTTAAATGTCCTTAAGTACCTATCAGGTACCACATGGGGAGCCGACAGGAAATCTTTATTAATGGTGTATAAGACCCTTATTCGTACAAAGCTAGACTATGGCTCGCAGGTGTATGGATCGGCATCAGATACAACACTAGGAAGATTAGATGTGTACCAGAATAAATGTTTACGTGTGTGTTTGGGAGCTCTGAAGTGTACACGTGTAGCTAGGATGGAGGTGGAAGCGAACATACCTCCTCTCCGACTTCGACGGGATCAACTCGCCATCAACACCGCAATGTCAACGATCCGAAAGTCGGAGATCGGCAACGTAGCCAGTGCCTCCCTTCAACAACATCACTACCTTCACCACGGAAGACGGAGGCCACTGGCTGTACGCCTCCACCAGCTAGAACAACAACTTCAAATAGACCTCGGGGACTGCGACAAGTTTACCATCAGCAAGATACCACCGTGGGAGACACCCAACTTCGGCGTCAACACATCGTGGTTACCATCATCGAAAGAAAAGGCGCCGGAGTTGGAGATACACCACCTGTTTGGTGGTATAGTCCGCAGTCACCTGGGGTCTCATCACGTGTACACTGACTGCTCCAAGTCAGATGAAAGTGTGGGTGCGAGTGTATGGTCGAGTGAATGTGATATTAGGTACAGATTGCCGATCCATACATCTGTGTTTACAGCTGAACTTTTCGCTATAGACAAAGCCATAGACTATGCACTAAATTCTCGTCATAATTCAATAGTGATTTTCTCAGACTCCAAGTCAGCCCTTCATGCAATTAACTCATGTCAAACTATTTCTAATGAAATCCAGGGTCGCATCATTAATAAGTTGCACTTATGCAACAAGTCCTTCACTCTGATCTGGGTGCCCGGGCATTGTCGTATCTATGGCAATGAACGGGCAGACTTACTTGCAAAATCGGCTGTAGAGCTCGAGGTTACTTGGGACGTCCCTCGTTATCTACAGTCGTGTCTATCCCTCGGAAAGAAATCAATTAATCTTCTGTGGCAAGGTCAGTGGACCAGACTTAACATCAACACCATCAAGCCTCAACTGTGTAATTGGGCCACTGCCAACCGGCCCAATCGACTAGAAGAAAGAATCCTTGCAAGATTACGAACCAACTGTACCAGGATAACACACCTAGAACCTTATATAGATAAATGTTTTCCACCGCATTGTAACACCTGCAATGCGGTGTTATCTATCAGTCATATCATCCTGCGTTGTCGGCGATTTGTGGGGGAACGTGCTTCCCTCATAAGTTACTGTGATGCAGTAAAAGTCCCCTTCACACTCTCAGCTCTCTTAGGTGATGGGGATGGTGGTGTGACTGATAAATTGATGACTTTCTTGAGGGAGACCGAACTGATCAGAGTGATGTAACTTTTTATTACTATTGTTGTTACCATTTTGTATGTCTATTTTTCAATTATGAATGTTATAAATTATGTTTTGTATATATTGTATATTATGATGTATTAGCTAGGTTTAGCGATTGTCTAATATAGGTTTAGCGATTTGTCTGTCTAGGTTTAGCGATTGGCTGGAATAGGTATTAGTCTAGTTAGCTATTGGTTGAGTAGTACATAGATTAGTTTATTAGCTAGGATGTAAAATTAAGGTACATTTTTATTTGTATAAAGTTACAAAACAAAACAATTAGTATATAAGTTTAATTTTAAGTTTGAATGTAACAATAATAATAATAATAATAATAATAATAATAATAATAATAATAATAGTAAATGCATAAAATAATATGCAAAAAGTTAAAATAAAATAATAATAAATAAATAAAATAACAAAAGTAAAAAAAAAAAAAAAATGAAATAAAAATAAATAAAATAAAATAAATTAAAGGCCTTAATGACCAAAATCAAGGTTGATAGGCCGGAAAAAAAAAAAAAAAAAAAAAAAAAATCAGTACATCCTACAGCGAGCTTGACTCTCCCACATACACTCCTGCCTAGACTCTGCCAGCACTTGAGTATTTCTACTATTTTCCTCTTTGTTCCCCTATATTCTATGTTCTGTGTTCATTACCGTTCCTCCACATATAGGTTACATGTGAATTTTGTGGTACCATTATTATGTATTTTCATGTCTGTAACTTCTGTATATAGTTTGCTTTTATATATAATTAAACTGTTATTCAGCCCTTCATTTACGAGTATAAATCCGGACCTACTCTTAAGTTTTATCACGTGGAGGTCATCTGGGCTCTTAAGACTTAATCATATCTAGACCTAAACGTGATAAGTGGCGACCTCGCCAGGATATTCCAGGGTAATTTCAACGTAATCCACGATATGAAGACCTTTCCGACCTATTAAAAAATTATTGGAAAAACCTTGCCAAGGCATATGATATTCCTTTTTCTACTCAAATAACTAAGGAAGTACTAAAGAATGTAGTAGTGGAACAGTTGGTGAGATAGGACAATCACCATTTATAATTACAATAGACCTCTTGAAAGGATATTATCAAATCCCTCTCACCCCACGTGCTAAGAAAGTGTCCGCATTTGTCACACCCTTCGGACTGTATCAATATAAGGTGCTTAGTTTTGGTCTCTCTAATGCCCCGGCAACATTCCAGAGAAAGATCAACTTCATCATTCAAGACCTTGAAGGTACAGCAGCTTATCTGGACGACCTAGTGGTGGTGGCTAACACGTGGGAGGAGCATGTGTCAAGACTTCAGTGTCTGTTCAAGAAGCTACAGGATGCAGGATTGACCATCAACCTAGCCAAATCAACTTTCAGCAGAGGCACGGTAACATATCTGGGTCATACAGTGGGTCAGGGAGTGGTGAGACCCAAGTCGGCGAACGTGGAAGCTATCCTGTCCTTCCCAACTCCGTCTACCCGCAAAGAACTCCTACGCTTCCTTGGTATGGCGGGGTTCTACCGACGCTTTTGCAGTAACTTCTCAACCTTTGCTGCACCACTGACTGACCTCACAAGCTCCTCGGTTCCCTTCCAATGGAATGACGTTTGTAACCAGTCGTTTGCACGCCTCAAGACCCTGCTAGCTTCTCATCCTGTAGTGCATGCCCCAGACTTCTCTCAACCTTTTCACCTTCAAATAGATGCAAGTGGAGTTGGAGTTGGTGCTGTCCTTCTTCAACCTGACCCCGTGAGTGGAATACTTCATCCAGTAGCCTATCATTCTGCTAAACTGAAGAAACACCAGATCGGTTACTCAACAATTGAAAAGGAGGCTCTAGCTCTGATATCTGCCCTACAGAAATTCCAATGCTACTTACGACATGCACCACACACCACACTGGTATTCTCAGACCATAACCCCCTGGCCTTCCTAAATTCCATGAAGAATAACAATCACAGTATCCTACGATGGGCCTTATGGACACAACCCTATAACCTCGTTGTGAAGCATATTAAAGGGGTGGACAACATCATCGCAGATTCCCTGTCCCGCTCTCCAATCTCTGATCCCGAAGATACTTCACCTCTTTCGTGAGTACTACAGAGGTCTTCGACGGTGGGGTGTTACGGTTCTGCGAACCTATCTCGTGAAACACCAAGATCGACACACACACACAACTGGACTTTCCCTCGTTCAATCTATCCTCCAATCAACATTTGCCAAAGTGATTCCCCCCTTCACCCCCCTAGATTTCGGACGGTATAAAAAGGGAGTCAGACGGCAGAAAAGTCTTCGTTTAGCACAGCAACAACAGACTACAGTATTGTTCGTGGAGTTACCTTGGTGTACCGAGGCCTCTTACCGGCAGTACTCTGTTGTTTCTTTGCCTTGGTAAAGTAATATTGTAAAGTAAATTTGCAGCGTTTAGCTGCACTGCTGTGTACACCTTCAGTGATTTTTTTTTTGCAGGAGGACAACCAGTAGTATATGGTAGATAGTAGTTAGTTGTTCCCCACACCAGACCCGCAGCACTCACTGCCTCAGGGGAAACCCTGTGGTAGAGGGGCCCAGTAGTCTGGTGCGTCATTTGGGCACCTCTTTTTCTTAAACTACTTTTTCTTCTATATTTTCCGTGCGACCTCCTGGGCCTACGGTTGTCTCTTGGCTGAGCAACGGTATTCGCTTGGGAGGTGGGTTCCTACTACACCACCCCTCGCATTAGGCAGGTTCGGTGGTGGGGAAGTTCCTTCTGCACAAACTCCGATCCCCTAGCTGGTACTGGAGAACGCCGCCAGGCTACCACTAGGGGGGGGGGGGGCGAGTAAAGGTAACTTTTACTCCCTAAATTATTGTCCATTTTTGGGGGGTTGATACAATAGTTAAGGGAGGTAGGTGAGTGTGCGAGGAGAGGGGTCGGACGTAGTCCGATGCCCCGGATGGATGACCCACCGACTAGCCTCCCTCCTCCTCAAGGAGGGAGGTTAACGACCAAGGACCAATCTAGGACAATGGCTGACAATAATGGAACCCCTACGGCAGACAGACAACGACACCTTGATGTTAAAATTCCTCCAATGAATGCTCGCTATGTAAATATTAGATGTGTAGATGAGGGTCAGTCTCTCAAGAATTTTAACCCCTTTATCATCAAAAAGGTCCTTGATGGTCAAGTGGGTGGCAGTCTTGCTGCTGCTAACAAGTTGCGTGATGGTAGTCTCCTGGTGAAAGTACTGAAGGCATCCCAGGTTAAGGATCTCCTTAAACTGACGCAAATTCATAACTTGAAGGTGAAAGCCACCATTCCAGTGGGGCCAAATACCTGTAAGGGCGTCATTTTCCATAGGGATTTGGCCGCTCTGGATGAGGCTGACATTTTGGAAGGAATGAAGGACCAAGGCGTTGTTGATGTATAAAGTATGACCAGGATGAGAGAGAACAAGAGAGAGAAATTTGGCTTGTGTTTCCTGACTTTTGCTTTAGCACAGATTCCGGAAACAGTAAAGATTGGATATGAAATTGTTCACGTTAGACCATACATTCAGAAACCGATGCGTTGTTTCCGTTGCCAGAAATTCGGACACACAGCATTGAGGTGCTTCAATAAAGATTCATTCATTTGTGGTAAATGTGCAGGTAGTCACGAGACTGAGTTGTGTTCAGAGACAGTCTTCAGGTGTGCTAATTGTGGCGGCCCCCACCAGGCAAGTGCAGGTGACTGCAGGAGCCTTAAAGTGGAGACTGAAGCAATGGCATACATGAGGGCTCATGATGTTAGTTATGGTGAGGCAAAGAGGAAGGTGGAGGGGGTTAACCAAACCCCCACAGTTTCCTATGCTGCAGCTATGACTGGCACCACTGCTCCTGTAACTACAGCAAATGTTAACGTGGGTATCCAAGCTAAAGATAATGAAATTAAAGACTTAAAGGATACTGTAAGTAAATTAACGCTGCTAGTAGAAAGTTTGACAAAGAAATTAGAAGTTGTTGAATCAACCCAGCAAAAGAAGCACCACAAAGCTGATGATACCGTATCAGCTTCAAAATCTCATGTTCTCGCTCAGGTGACTCCCATGAAGCCTACATCCGGGAGTCGTCCGGTTCGTCGCGAGACGAGCCGTTCGAGGACTGGCTCTGTACCTCATGGAGAGGAACAGGCGATGGAGACTACCGTCGCGAAACCTGCCCGCGGGAGGTCCCCGGGAAGTGCAGGGCAGCAGGGGAGGAAGAGGGTTTTCCCTCCCAGCACAAAAAGGTTCGGCCAGACGAACAAGGCTCCAAGAAACCCCATAAACAGCGATAATCTTCGCGCTAACCATACTCCAATGGAACTGTCGAAGTCTTAGAGCTAGATTAAATGAACTTAAACTTTTGGCTTGTTCTTACGCTGCCGATATTATTGCCCTTCAGGAAACTCATCTGAACGACCAAGTCGAAGACGAGGTTGTTCAGCTTCGGAACTACAGGTTAATTAGGAGGGACCGTGGGGGGAGGGGTGGAGGTGGAGTGGCAATCTACATCCGCCATAACCTCCCTTTCACTGATGTGCCCTGTAATTTTCCTCTGGAAAGTGTCGCTTGCAGAGTAAAATTCGGTGGCACCTACCTGACTATCTGTTCTGTCTACTGTCCTCCTGATACAGTAACTTATGATGATGGTTTTGATCTACAGGACAGTCTGCCCTGTAGAAAATTAATTGTAGGTGATTTTAATGCTCATCATACGTTATGGGGTTCCCTGCAGGATGACAGAAAGGGGGAACAGATGGCTAGGCTAATCAGTGATTCCAATTTGGTTCTTCTGAACGACGGTAGTCCGACGAGAGTTGATGATAATACTGGTAATTTTAGCGTTCTTGACCTATCTCTGGTCTCCCCATCAATTGCAGCCTCTTGCCAGTGGCTACCCATTGATGACTCATTGGGAAGCGACCATTTTCCTATTGTGATTAAATTTAAAAGCGACACTATTAAAAGAGCCTTCAGCACCTAAATTTAACGTAAAAGAAGCAGACTGGGTGTCCTTCACAAAGGGTGTCAATAGTGAAATTGTTGGAGAAACCATTGATGGTAAAGTAAAAAATATTCAAGATAATATCCTCAAAGCCGCAATGGCAACAATTCCTAAGACTTCGGTAGATAGCGCAAAGCATAGAGTTCCATGGTGGACGCCAGATTGCCGCAGGGTACTGTGTGAGAGGAATAGAGCCTACAGGCTTTTCAAAAATCACATTAGTGATGAGAACTTTCGCAAGTATAAACTTGCGAGAGCTAGGGCTCATCGAACCATCAGACAAGCCAAACGAGACTCCTGGCGATGCTTTGTCTCTAGTATTACCAGTGAAACATCAATTTCCCAAGTCTGGTCCACTGTAAGAAAATTAAATAAGAAAAAAATATCAAATAAAATTACCAACATCTCTTTTAATAACATCAATTATGACGAACCTAGAGACATTGCTAACGCCCTCGCCAGGCAGTTCTCTTTTGCTAGCAGCTCTGAAAATTACCATCCAGCTTTCCTGCCCATCAAGGAAGCATCAGAGCTGCAGCATATTGACTTTGCCACAGGAGATGAATTAGATTACAACAGTGATCTAACAATGCAAGAGCTTGTCCAAGCCCTAGGAGCCTGTAGTGGGACATCCCCAGGACCCGATGAGATTCGGTATGAGATGATAAAGCATCTTGATCATGATTCCATGATCAAGTTGTTGCAGGTGTTTAACGATCAGCTAGTGAACCTGGAAGTTCAAATTCAAGAGGCATTGGCCAAAAAACAATTTTTGATTGCAGTATTTTTAGACATTGAAAAAGCCTACGACATGACTTGGCGACATGGCCTCCTCAGGAAACTATATGCGATAGGATTACGTGGTAACCTGCCCTTTTATGTTAAGAATTTCATTTCTGACAGAACTTTCTCTGTCAAGCTTTTTTCGGACACAGTAACTTTCTCGGACATATTTGTCCAGGCAAATGGGGTCCCCCAGGGGAGTGTTCTGTCTCCGACCTTATTTCTATGTATGATCAATGACATTCTACCAGCTCCTCCTCGAAATGCTAAATACTCACTGTACGCCGACGACTGTGCGATATGGCACTCCAGCTGTAATGCAGAGTTTTCGGCAACTCGGATCCAATTGGCACTGGATTTGATTCACAATTGGGGTTTTAAGTTTTCAGTAAGAAAGAGTGTAGGGGTTATTTTCACTCATAGGAAGAAGCCAGACGTCAGGCTGACTATGGGTGTCAACCCCCTTCCTTTTCAAAATTCTACTAAATTTCTTGGACTGCATTTTGACAGTCGACTGACATGGCGAGTCCATGTCAGTCAGTTAAAATCTAAATGTTTAAAAGCACTCAATTTGCTGAAGTGCATTTCTGGTACTCAATGGGGAGCAGATAGGAAGTCATTGCTAATGCTATATAAATCCCTGATTAGATCTAGAGTAGATTATGGGTCAATAGCGTATGGTTTGGCATCTGAGTCTGTGTTGAAAGGTTTGGATGTTGTGCAGAATGCGTGTTTGCGTGTGTGTCTTGGAGCCCTACGCTGCACTCGAATCGAGCGTCTAGAGGTGGAGTCACAAGTGCCTCCCCTCCGATTGAGACGAGATCAACAACTGTTAGTATACTGTGCTAAGAAATCCAGGGTGCCGAGTCATCTTCCCGGGAATGCCTTGCTACGGCAACAGCACCCGGGGGGCCATGGCGCTAGGCCCCTGGCAGAGGGACCGAGTCGTCCGTCCGGGAACCCCTGCGCCCCAGGGGGCACTGGCGTGAGGCCAATGGGGATCAGGCCCCAAGTTCAGGTACCCGGGGACAGGGTTGCAAGTATGGATACGAAAGTATACTTTGGATACTTTTTGATGTTACTGATACGTTTTTACGACGCTGGACAAGAGGATACGAAATTGAATGAGGAGGACAAAAATGGATACGTTTTGCTATTTTTATTAAAGAATTGGATACTTTTTAATATTAATTTGCTTACAGTCATTATTTTTTACGAAAAAGTGAACACCAATCAGAACTCATAATTACTATATCGCTCCCAATTGAATGATAGGGTAACTGTTTCGTGAGCACCGAGCGGGGACTCTGCTGGGGAGTAAACATGCAGTGGGCTCGTTGTCATTTATTCATATTTTGTAGTGTAAGTGAACAGTATAATATTATATAAAACTAGTCTTGCATAGCACTATAGTCTTGCTCGCTTTAATTTACGGCTGTGGTGTGTCCCGCTATTTTGTACAGTTCCGCCACGTTTCCCCAACTTGCGATGTGAAACGGAAGCTATTTATGTACACAAGGCATCACAAATATAATAAATTCAGATATATACAACATCCACTTGTGTATTTAGATGGATTAATCAACAGTAATCTTATTATGCATAAAACATTTATACAGTTACACAGAAACATGGCATAAATATTGTACAGTGTTGCGAAAAGAAATTGTAGTAACTTTTAATGGAATTTAGAATTGTTTTCGGGTGGGTAATAATATCACAGTTATAGATATAACATAATAAGCTTGAAAAAGAAGAAATATGCCATTATCCAAAGTAAAAGAAATAATCAATATAATTTTTTTGAGTGTCGGCAATACTGACATAGCCAGACCCACACCTACACCCAGAACCCCCAGGTGTTGCTATAATTGTAAAATAAAATGATCACATTTACTAGCTTTTACCGTAATTTCAAGGGTGAGGAATAATCACATTCATAATCTGTAAGCTATTATGTAGAACAAAATAATAGTCATTTGCCAATACCAAAGTAAAAGAAAAAAATCACTCGTGAGCGGCAACACTTCCACACCCAGTTGGTGGCCTTCGACACAGGATAGCTTCCTGGCGGTGACCTCTTCAGTTTTCACTTTCTTTATGCCCTTTGCACAGACAGCATGGCAAAAAGTTCAACCCATTCCTCACATCTACACAGCCAGGCTAAAGAAATTGTCTTCAAATTAACAAATGAAAGCACAGTTATAAATAAAAGAAACGAGAGAGAGAGAGAGAACGGTACTGAAAATTTGGCGGCAACACTGTAAAGAGGTGAAAGCCACACCACATCCGTAAATTTAGGCGAGTTTAACTATAGTCAAATACAGGCTGCCATAATGCCATTGAGGACATGGAGAAATAAGTGTGCAATATTGTACTATCATAATTTGTGCTTCTTTAGTTTAAAGTTTTTTTTTATTAATAGTTTGTATTGCACTTAAATTAATACATTCTGTACAATGACGCTCTTTTGCCCTTTTGGGACGTGTTATTTTTAGGAGTGTAGATTCGCGCGCTCATAGGTTTAAATACTCAAATAAATAATGATCTTGGAAGACCCAAACAGTAGTTTAAGTTTCGCTCCAAATTTGTAGTGTACAACCCAAGGCCAAGAGATATTTCCGACTGACGACAGGAAGTTATTTTTACGCAGTAAAACAGCAGAAGTATACCATTCACCGTGAGTCTGTCACCAGGCAGCAAATAGCAACTTGGCTGCCAACCGTATGATGTCTAAAAAGACGGTAAGAATGATTACTTATTTTAAAGCACATTCCTCATTAACTATAATGCATTTTTTTAAAGAAATATTATTTACTTTTGGATACTATTTTACATTATTTGGATACGTTTTGTATATTTTGGATACGTTTTTGGATACATTTATATTTTCCCCACTTGCAACACTGCCCGGGGAGCCGAGTCATCCTCCCGGTAATGCCTTGGTGAGGCATTTCCAGCCAGGGGGCCATGGCGATAGGCCCACGGAAGGGCCGAGTTATCCGCCTGGGCGTCGCACGGCCTCGGAGGGCACTGGCGTGAGGTCCCTCAGAGCAGGACTCCACGACCTCGTAGAGTGTGTCGGTATAGAATTATCAACAATCGATTCCCTGGTTTTAGTAAATATTGCACCCTGGGTAACACCCCCCCTTCACTATTGTGGATTCCTGGCTGCCAGGGGTTAAATCCCGGGTGCCGGAGGTGGAGGCACACCAGAGGTTTCGTGAGATAATTGTTCCACATCTTTCATATTTCCATCTGTATACCGACGGCTCCAAGACGGATGAATGTGTGGGTGCAGGTGTATAGTCGACTGAATGTCAGTTAAGATTCAGACTGCCGATTCATACATCTATTTTTCTTGCTGAACTTTTTGCTATTAATAAAGCTTTGGATTTTGCCCTATCGACGACCCACGATAGGATAGTTATTTTTACAGATTCATTAAGTTCACTTCAAGCTATTAAATCCTTAAATACAACTAACAACGAAATACAGGGTAATATCATTAGTAAGCTGTTTTGTGCCAATAAATCAATCAAGCTAATATGGGTACCTTCACATTATGGTATCTATGGCAATGAACAGGCTGATACACTAGCCGGGTCAACTGTTGATCTGGACCTTAGCATAGTCCGTACGGATCTCAGGTGTTTTGTTTCCCTCATTAAGTCTCGAATTCATCTCCTGTGGCAAAGGCAGTGGACCGGATTAGACATCAGAAATAAAGTAAGAACTGTTATTGAACCCTGGGCTACGTCATCATGGCGTAGTCGCAGGGACGAGGTGGTGTTGGCCCGTCTCAGGGTAAACTCCACATGGCTAACACATCTCGAACCCTATGTTAATAGAAATTTTCCCCCCATGTGCCCATCATGCACATCCATAATGTCAATAAACCATTTATTAATCTTTTGTAATAAATTTGAAAATCAAAGAATTAAAATTAAAAAATATTTTCAAATTAAAAATATTGCTTTCACCATCGAAAATATTCTATCAGATGATAAGAATATTATAAACAAACTGCTGAGTTTTCTGAGGGAGACAAAACTTTATGACCTTATATAGATTGATATAATAAAATGGATCCAATGGCTTAATGATCTTTGGCTATATGCCTCTGGTCGATAGCCAAGAAATCCAACAAGCAAGCAAGCAAGAAAAGTCAGTACATCCTACAGCGAGCTTGACTCTCCCACATACACTCCTGCCTAGACTCCCTGCCAGCACTTGAGTATCTCTACTATTTTCATCTTTGTTCCCCTATATTCTATGTTCTGTGTTCATTACCGTTCCTCCACATATAGGTTAAATGTGAATTTTGTGGTACTATTATTATGTATTCTCATGTCTGTAACTTCTGTATATAGTTTGCTTTTGTATATAATTAAACTGTTATTCAGCCCTTCATTTACCAGTATAAATCCGAACCTACTCTTAAGTTTTATCACGTGGAAGTCATCTGGGCTCTTAAGACTTAATCATATCTAGACCTAAACGTGATAGTAGTAAATCTATTAGAGTTTGGACTTGTTGGTATGTTTGCAATACTGACTTCACCATAGTGTTTCAGGCTCATTTCGAAGCATTGAATGGTTTTGTTATTCTATTAGTATGAACTTATATTATGATTTCGAAACAGTGAATGCATGGTTATGCTATTTTATGAGTATGAACTGTTATTATGATTTCGAAGCTGTGAATGGTTTTGCTATTTTATTAGTATGAGCGGTTATTATTATGATTTCGAAGCAGTGAATGGCTTTGCTATTCTATTTGTATGAGCATATATTATGATTTCGAAACAGTGAATGCATGGTTATGCTATTTTATGAGTATGAACTGTTATTATGATTTCGAAGCTGTGAATGGTTTTGCTATTTTATTAGTATGAGCTGTTATTATTATGATTTCGAAGCAGTGAATGGCTTTGCTATTCTATTTGTAGGAGCTGTTATTATTATGATCTCGATGCAGCTAGTACCGGCTCCTTGTCCTTGCCATGAATGAACGTTTACAAACCAAATTTTTACTTAAGAGTGAACTTTGCTTTTGTGAATAGCGGCTCTGTTTCTTGGCTTATAATAATTATACTTTGGAGGAATCAAGGCATTTTAATGTACAATCACGAGCAATAATAAGTATTCAGGTGTGCTTCGAAAATATATAAACAGTAAATATAATTATGCATAATAAGATCTCCATTGGAATTAGTTCGTTGGTGAATTGGACTGTTCAAAGTTTCAACTAAAGCTGTATACTTATTATAGTCTGTCTCAGGAAACTTGAGGGAAAGATTTTAAGAAAGCCTTTGCCAAGATCGGAACACAAGTGACAGTGTGAAGGATTAAAAGGTCCCCTCGGGAGTCTGAACATGCCTCCTTCCATGTCTCCTTCCCTTTTCCTTTCCTACACACACACTGTGCTGAAATGTGTAGCCTTTGTTTATCCGTTTATCTAGCAGGGAGCAAAATAAGTTGAAAAATTATGCTTGGGTTGTAGAGATAAAACTAACCATGGGATATTCTTCCAGATAGTCTCATTGGAAGGAATATGTCTGAATAAATGAGTGAAGCACGTGGCTCAAGCCAGAACAGAGAAGGGCGGTGTGGCGGATGAGAAGGGGGGGGGGGGATTAACTGGGGTTGACCGATGTCAGGTTTGAGGAGGGTTGAAGGATGGGAGTGGGCAGGTGGGAAGGTTAATGTTAATCAGGTTTCATCTTTAGTATTTTCCATGGAGATAACATAATCGTGCTGTTTTAGGATTGCTATAATAAAATAGTTATGAAAAGATATAAACTGATTTGTAATAGCTTTAATAGTAACATGTCCAAGTAAATATTTACATACTCTTAAATTTGAAAATACAATTCTCTCTCTCTCTCTCTCTCTCTCTCTCTCTCTCTCTCTCTCTCTCTCTCTCTCTCACACACACATTTTTACATGTGTTAATATTTCTCAGTAGGGACAGTATAGAAAAAATAGATGATAAATACGTTTCATAATCTATTGTAGCTAATACAAACACCAAAATCTAATCAAATACAATTACATTGGCCTTAACTAAGTAAAATAATGTATATTTAAGACTAAGATTAATGCATAAATTAATACATAAAAACGACGGTGTCTGAATATGAACTATTATGTAACATTCAACTCAAATCAAGTGTGTGTGTGTGTGTGTGTGTGTGTTGGAGGCGGAGGTGTGAAGTGATTTGATAAGGATTAAAATATTCTCGTTTTCTATACACAGCCAGAATGAAGGCTTTTTCCTGTATATATGCTATTTTCACAGCACAATTTCTATGCTTATATGTCATTTCTCGAAAACTTCTACTGAGAACTTTCGATACTTATACATATGAAGAAATTTTAGAAACAAAAACGATTCGCCTACATTAAGTCTAAGCCCTGAATTTTGGCAAGAAAGTTAAGCATTTTTGCCACTGAAATGAGAGAGGTCGCTGATATTGACCCTAATGTACCCCCACCATAGAGACTACTATTCCGTCCCATATTTGGTAGACAGAGAGCTGCCTCAGTTTGGGGCAATCGACGTCACCAGCCAGGCCCGATATGCGCGATGAGCAGACCTGGTATTCTAGATCTTGATATGTTCCTGCTCTAATTTTCTCATATGCTCCATACATTTTTGCCAATTTTCTGGTGTCACTTTCGCCACTGCATTCTGGTTATTTCTTCCACCACACGCATTTTCTGATTATTATTAGAATACACTATGTTGTTTCTGATGCGACACTCCACGCTGCCCAAGTCGTCACTGATACCGAAGTAGTCGAATAGACAGATGTCGAAGAGGGCAGGATGGTAGGAGCTGTTTGGGTCCTTCCTCACATACACCACTGTCCGTTTGTACGTGGAGGCTGCCATTGTGTGTGTGTGTGTGTGTGTGTGTGTGGAGGGGGAGGGTGTGTGTGTGTGTAGGGGGATGGAGAGTGTGTGTATGAAGGGGATGGAGGGGGAGAGTGTGTGTGTGTGTAGAGGGAGGGAGTGTGTATGTGCAGAAGGATGGAGAGTGTGTGTGTTTAGGGAATGGAGGGGGTGAGTGTGTGTGTGTGTGTAGAGGGGATGGGGATGTGCTTCCTTGTTGTTATTATTGATTGAGTTGTTGTTGTTGTTGTTGTTGTTTGTGTTGTGATTGTTGGTGGTGGTGGTGGTGTTATGTTGTTATTGTTACTTTTGATGTTATTGTTGATCGCTCTTGCTGTTTTTTATAATAATAATTATTACTATCATAGTGATTTATGGCATTCTTTTATAGTTATTTTATTTTTGTTTCAATCGATCGAGGCCAATTTTTGTCACCCCCTCAACGGAGCACATTCACACCACCTCCACAAACCAACACCAACACCAGCATACTGAGAGTCAAAGCATTTCCAAGATGGCCGCTCGCTGCTGGACAAGCTCCTCCCCTCTCAGGTTACGTGCCATATGTTCATCTGGTAAGGAATGGTCTCCTGACTTACATACATAGCTCCTTGCCACATCGCCTTCTTCGTACCTCCACTGATCCTGACATGACCTTTCAGCTATTTGAGATCCTACCTGGGAATGGAGTACTACAATTATGTAATGTCTATTCTGCCCCAGTTAGACTCACTCTTGAGGCTCTTCCTTCTCCAACAGTGCGTGGTATGGTGTATATGGGAGATTTTAATGCTCGGCATTCTGATTTGGGTAATGGTTCTGGCTCTATTAATCGTAATGGTGTTCGACTCCTTTCATACATCCGCAAGCATCATCTGACGCGGTGGGACACTGGCGGTGCCACTCATTGCCGGGGAGGTACTCTGGATTACATCCTCTCGTCTGGCCTGATAGTATCTCATGTCATGTGCTCCTCCGTGCCAGACTTATTCTCTGATCACATCGCTCTTCGGTTTCATTATTCTCTAGCTGCTGGGTCAAGTGCTTCAGCCACTCGTTTGCGTATTGCTGTGCCCCCTAAATATTGCCCGACTTACATCTTATTTATGGCCCATGTATTCCCTACATTTGACATGTCATCAGCTGAACATTGTACTCTGATCTTGTATCTGCTACTCATGACTTTTATAGGCTATACGTCTCCCGGCCACACCTCCAGCATCACCATACTGCCCACTCCTGGACGCTGGATGCACGTATACAGGAGGCAAAGGAGGAGGATGAACGTGATGGCCTTTTGTTTCAAGCCAACCTAACCCCTGACCTACTCCATTGTTACCAGATGTCTAGGGACACTTTAGTTGCCCTGCAGGAGTGTGCTCACACTGAGTCTTGGCAGCGGTTCACGGACAGCATCAACCAGCAAACAAGTGTGGCTTCTATGTGGCACCTCATCCGTCGGGTTGTTAAAAAGACGCTGGCCACTGCTCGTCATCACACTCCCGCCGACTATGACCAACAACTTGTCGATGCCTGGTCAGAACAATCTACCCCAGCCAGTCTACCCATCCACATACAAGATGCACTCACTTCCCGTGCTGCTGTCCATCGGCTACGTCTAATGTCTTCTCTGTTGCAAGATGATGACGATGATGCAGAGGAGATAACTGAGGAGGAGTTACGCCGTGCTCTCTCTCGGGGTTTTGCTTCTTCCCCTGGTGATCATGGTATTACTTATGCTGTGCTGCGCCTACTTCAAAAAGTTCCTGGGAACCCTCTACTTCTACTGTACAATCTTTGTCTTCGTGATGGTTGTGTACCACGAGCCTGGACCAGCAGCACAATAATACCCATCCCTAAGCCTGGCCTATTTCCCTTACTTCCTGTTTTTGTAAGGTTATGGAGAGAATCTTACTCAATTGTCTCATGTACAGATTGCAGGATCGCCTTTCTCCATGGCTGTTTGGTTTCCTTCCCCAGCGAAGCACACACCACTGCCTAGTCGACTTGTACTCTCGCCTTTCCAGGGACAGTGTGGTGGCCTTCATTGACCTTCGAAGTGCCTTCGATGTTGTTAATAGACACGTCATTTTGGATCAACTGGTTGACTTTGGGATAAAGGGTAATCTATTACGGTGGATTCGGCGCAACCTGAGTAATAGGACCTCCCGTGAGTTTTCCAGTGGTGCGCTCAGTCCTTTGCGCAGTTTTCATCTTGGTACGCCTCAAGGGGGTGTTATCAGCCCATTGTTATTTAATATTCTGATGCATCGGTTGCTCACTTCTGTCCCTGATATTCCTGGAACTACAATTACATGCTATGCTGATGATATCTGTGTTCATTCTACCTCACCAAGGGATCTCCAGCGGTTTCTTGACTCCTTCTCTGTGGCCTCCTCTCACTGTGGCATTATTGTCTCCCCAGATAAGAGCAGAATATTCACCTGCAGCCTTCCTCAAGCTCGGCCAGTGGTCACCATTGGAGGGACTGTCATTCCCATGTGTTCCCAGTACCGCTACCTGGGCGCACCAGTCAATATTTGGCCGATTGTCCCTGCCAGACCTCAAGACCATCCCATTGTTCAGGACTTGTTGTGTCGTCTGCAGCGCCGACTTACACCACTTCAATGACTCACTAACAACTCCTCGGGCATCTCCATCCCAGTAGCCAGAACCATGTATATTGCTTTTATCCGTTCAGTTGTTGATTACCTCTCCCCTGCTCTGATTCAACTTCCCAGGGCTACTCTTGAAACTTTAGAAAAATTTCAGAATAGAGCAATGAGAATAATTCTCGGTTGTCCAATGTCGACCAGGATAGTGAATATGCAGCGTGAGTTGCGTCTTCCCCCATTAGTGGAGAGAATTTATTGTAATGTTACTTGCTTCACTGTCAAGTGCCTCCATTTCCCACATCTTTCACTCCATTACTCTCAGTTATTCAGGACTTCTCTTAGACCAAACTCCCCTGTCCCTCCCATACTGCCTGCTGGACGTACTCTTATAAGGTCTGTTTCCTCTATGCTCCGTAGTCTTAATATAGATATAATGGTTGCAGATATCCCCCCAGGGCCCCCTCCGTGGATGCTACCAACACCTGATGTGAGCTTCACACCTACTTCCAAGTCGGAACTGCCTTCTCTACAGCGGCAGTTGGCTCTGGAACACATAGAAACAGTGACGTCCTCCATCACAGATCCATACTGCCTCTACACTGATGGCTCATTGCAAGTGGATGGTACAACAGGTTGTGCCGTTTTCTCACCTGACATGGTGTCACCTCCAGGGGGCTGGGTTGGCCGTCGTCTCTTTAACCACTCTAGCTCAACATTGTGTGATCTGTATGCCATTCTGGATGCTGTTACTCTTGTTTGTCAACGTGGAGTGAATGCTGCCATTTTTTGTGACTCCAGACCTGCCCTTCATTCCCTCTCTAGTGTTCAGCCCACACACTCTACTGTTATTCAGCAAATTTTATCTTTTTTGGCCTTATTGCGTCATCGTAACTTGACTGTCAAATTTTCATGGGTGCCATCCCATGTAGGTTTACGTCCCAATGGTACAGTTGACAGACTCGCAAAGGAAGCCTGCCATCTGCCTCCATGTGGTGTAGGACGTCCTCTCTCCCTGACATGTTACCTCTCTAGAGTCCGCTCCGCCGCTCTCCTCCCTGTACGGCGACGCAGGGATAGAGCACTATTGCCTAGCCTGCCCCACTGTCCGACACTTGCTGCCCCGGGGCCTGCCACTTGATATGGTTTGTCGACACCTGCTGAACCACCAGGTTCTGGAGGAACTTCTGGTACGCAACCCTCGTTTTGGTGGATTTAAGTAGGTCATAATGTAAATATTTGTCTGTATGCTTGTGCTTCATTTTGGTATGTTTTCGTGATGTGTGTGTGTGTGTGTGTGTGTGTGTGGTTGTAGTCATTGGATTTTCATGGGTCATGCCTACCCGTATGTATTGTTGCCTGCCTGTTGATTGACGCTTCGGCGCAATTAATTAAAAAAAAAAAAACACACACACACACACACACACTCCCTCCACACACACACACACTCACCCCCTCCATCCCCCTACACACACACACACACACATACTCTCCGTCCCCCTACACATACACACACTCTCTTTCTCTATCTCTCTTTCTGCGTCTCCCCCTACATCTTATTAGACTTTGGACTTGTTCGTATGTTTGCAATACTGACCTCATCATAGTGTTTCAGGTTCATTTCGAAGCAGTGAATAATTTAGCTATTCTATTTGTATGAGCTGTTATTAAGATTTCGAAGCAGTGTCGGGTCCTAGTCCTTGCCATGAATATATGCTTACGAACAAAATTTTAAGTTAAGAGAAAAGACGAAGATTTAGGGCTTTATGCCTATCGACTCATGGTGTTGGTCATTAAGGCAGTCAGTCTTGTTACAACAACACATCTTCCCCCAGCCTACAAGGTTGCTATCCTTGCTCTTACAGCCGGGTATCTATACTTACTGCTAGGTGAACAGGGACATAGGGGGCTGGGAAAATTGTCCAACAATTCCACTGACCCGGGAATCGAACCCGGGATCTCTCGCGTGCTGGGCGAGTGTGCTAACCATTACACCATCAGCACCCCCTAAGTTAAGAGACATAATAAGAGTGTGTCATCAAATATTTTATCGGCACCCTTACACTTACATCACCTTACGTTATATTATATTATTATCACACGAGGCATTCTGGACCCTGCTTATAATTATTGTATTCAAGCCGTCTGTTATAATAGTAATCGTTGTCAAAAATATAAAATAATTTAAAAACAGTAATGTGGGGTTAGTGTGCCGAATCATTTTTACGTGCTTGTACTTTACAGTCACGAGCAATAATATCATGTCCCCCAGGGTGATTTGTTTTGATTAGGGGAGATTTTGTTGTTGTTGGTGAAATGAAAGATGTGTGATTCCTCCTTCAAACTGTGCAACGAAACATATCTCCCCATAAGTCTCATTGAGGGCATCTGTTTTCTGACATAGTTATTGAGGATTCAGTATATCCTTCCAATTTACCCACAAGAGAATCTAACGTCCCTTAAGGACCCTGTGATCGTGTATGAGACTTGATGGCTTCTGATTTCTCCTGATTATACCACGAAACAAACTTCTTCCATATAGGTGTGTGTGTGTGTGTGTGTGTGTTTCATGGCAATATTTGAAGGACTCGTTTATCTCCAATTTTCTGACTACATCACATGTAGGGTCCCTTAAAAGTTGGGAATCATCTGACATTGTATTGGGTGGTAAATCTGGAGCAAATGATTCCTCCAAACTATTCCAGGCAACAGGATACCATTAGTTTTCTTCATGTGGGTCTGTTTCCTATCATACTTTGGAGGAATCAAGGCACTCCAGTCTATCAAAAGTATACTATCCCGTTAACAGTGAGCCATTTACAAGGTTTATTCAATCTCATAATAATATACTTTAGTTCGTTTAAGGGGGTAATTCGTTTTTAGTATATTGGAGTGCCTTGAATCCTCCAAAGTATGCTAGGAAACAGGACCAGAAGAGCAAATATTATGGTGTTCTGTTGCTTGGAATAGTTTGGAGGATTCAGTTTCTCCAGAAGTACCAACACAAACTTCCCCCTTAAGGACCCCGTGATCGTGTATGGGACTTGGTGGCTTTTGATTCCTCCTGACTATACCACGAAACAAGCTTCTTCCATATAGGTGGTGTTTCGTGGCAATATTTGAAGGACTTATTTACCTCCAATATTCTGACTACATCACAAGGTCCCTTGAAATATTATACTCCTTCACCATCAGGCTATTCAAAACAAACTTACATTAAGGGGAATAAATGTTTGTGTTGGTGAATCTGGAGCAACTGAATCCTCAAAACTATTCCAGGCAATAGAACACACCATTATTATTGCTCTTCTGGTTCTGTTTCCTGTCATACTTTGGAGGAATCAAGGCACTCCAATGTAACAAATGTTAATTACCCCCTTAATACTAATTATTATGGCTGGTGACTACAATTGCCAGCACTTATAACTGGTACAGGAGAAAGGGAACGACTGGCAATACTGACTGTACCGGTTATAAGTGTTGCCAATTGTACACACGCACCATCAAGGTCAGTAGGTTTAGTTGGTTAGTTTCTCAGCTTAGAGACGCGTAGTGGATCAATGTTGCCATATACGAGTGTAGTGGATCAATGTTGCCATATACGAGTACAGTTGGAAGCAGGAATTGGTAGTCTGCCGAGGTGGTGGAAAATGTTCAACTGCTCCTCCTCCCAGTATGATATATATATATATATATATATATATATATATATATATATATATATATATATATATATATATATACACAGCGTATATATATACACAGCATATATATATATATATATATATATATATATATATATATATATATATATATATATATATATATATATATATATATATATATATATATATATATATATATTTATTTATTTATTTTTCACGACTAATAAGATAAACAAGGGGCAAATATTATGATGTGTGATGGTGACTATAAGCAAATACAAAACAATAGTCACTGGCTACCTACTACTAGAGAGATATAAAGGGACAAACATTTTCCACTTACAATGGGCTGTACACTCGAGCTTGTAAATTCGCGACCACGTCCCCAAATGTTTATGTCATCTGAGCTGGTAACGCTGTGTGGGGAAGGTGTCATTGTAGGTGAAAGATTGTATCATGTCCCTCTACAAATGTTTATGTCATCTGAGCTGGTAACGCTGTGTGGGGAAGGTGTCATTGTAGGTGAAAGATTGTGTCATGTCCCTCTACAAATGTTTATGTCATCTGAGCTGGTAAGGCTGTGTGGGGAAGGTGTCATTGTAGGTGAAAGATTGTATCATGTCGCTCTTCTATGTTCCACCTACTCTGATTCCTCCTTATATAAATGTTACCAGCTCAAATGGCATAAACATCTTAGTACGTGGTCGCAAATTTACGAGCTCGGGTGTACAGTTGGACACAGGAATTGGTGGTACAGCCCGGGTGAAAGATACTTGTCCCATTTTAGTAACCAGTGTCTATTACCAGGTACTTGCTTTTTATTACCATCCTCAATACTGACTTCTGCCCCTGGTGTATCCTTTTTGGCACTAAGGAACTTGATATTGGGCGAAATTGATCATCTTTCACCTGGGCTGTACCACCCATTCATGTGTCCAACTGTACATACTTTTGCTTGAATAGTTCAGCCTCACATCACCTATCGATTCCACGAGTATAGTAACCGGGTGTTGATTTAGGCTTGTACTCACTTCGTAGTAAAGGCGTGTTAATATAGGCTTGTATTAATTTTGTAGTAAACCAGTGTTGATTTAGGCTTGTACTCACTTCGTAATAAACTAGTGTTGATTTAGGCATGTATTCATTTTGTAGTAAACCAATGTATATATAGACTTGTACTCACTTCATAGTAACGGCGTGTTGATAAAGGCTTGTATTCATTTTATAGTAACTAAGTGTTAATATAGGTTTGTATTTACTTTGTAGTAACCACGTGTTGATTTAGGCTTGTACTCACTTCGTAATAAACCAATGTTGATTTAGGCTTGTATTCAATTCGTATTAACCATGTATTGATTTAGGCTTGTACTCACTTGGTATATTTATTCTCTCATCGCATTTATTTCATTCAGTGTAAATTGGGTACATTATATATGTTGGTAAATCTGGAGCAACTGATATCTCCAAACAACTCCAAGCAACAGGCCACCATTATTATTGTTAATCGGGTTCTGTTTGTTACCTGGCATACTTAGGAGGAATTAAAGTGTGCTAATTAATTTATGTACAGGCAGCAGCATAAATTCGCGTCCATCTCATGTACAGTCGGCGGCACAAACGTCGTGTCGCTACATCTGTCAAGTTATGAAGTACTGTATGGTAATATAAGCTTCCCAGGCTCGTAAACTAAAAAATTAAAAAGGTTTATTAATTTACCTCCTGGATATTATAATTCTGTGTGGTGAAATGTGTTGGTTCGATGATTACACTTTATGTTATCCTTTAAAAGGCGCTGAGGGAGGCGACACGATATTTCCCGCTGACTGTACACTCGCAATCCAAAATTTGTATCCAGGTCTTGTTGAAGTTTCGAATCATTTGACATACTAGTGAACCAATTACAACGCTTATCCTGTTTCATATTTGCTTGAACTCACTTAAAACTTGATCAGGCTATTCGAAGCAAACCTTGATACATATTTTGGATTGTGAGTGGTTTTTTTTTTATTATTATTATTATTATTATTATTATTATTATTATTATTATTATTATTATTCATTGCACCGTGGCATCAATCAACAAGCAGACAACAATACATAAGGGTAGGCGGGACCCATGAGAATCCAATGACATCAACCACACATACACACACACACCACGAAAACTTAACAGAATGAAGAACAAGCATACAGACAAATATTTACATTAAGACCTACTTAAATCCACTAAAACGAGGGTGGCGTACCAGAAGTTCCTCCAAAACCTGATGGTTCAGCAGGTGTCGACAAACCACATCAAGTGGCAGGCCCCAGGGCAGCAAGTGTCGGACAGTGGGGCAGGTCAGGCAATAGTGCTCTATAGTGTTAGCACGAGGCACTCGACACAAGCGTCACTCAGTGAAGGGAGGCTCACCCTGCATCCCAGCAACCTGCCACGGTGGCCGGTAGCCAAGTCTCAAACGAGCAGAGACTACATTGTGCCTCCGAACCATGAGGCCCCGACGATGGTAGGAATATTTGTGATGGCAGACATACTCGTAGTGGGTGATGGAGATGCTGAAGGGCCACTCTGCATCCCTGCGTCGCCGAACAGGGTTTAGAGCGGCGGAGTGGACTCTAGAGAGGTAACATGTCAGGGAGAGAGGACGTCCAGCACCACGAGAAGGCAGGTTGCAGGCTTCCTTTGTGAGTCTGTCAACTGTACCATTGTGACGTAAACCTACATGGGATGGCAACCATAAAAATTTGACAGTCAAGTTACGATGACGCAATAAGGCCAAAAAACAACAAAATCTGCTGAACAACAGTAGAGTGTGTGGGCTGAACACTAGAGAGAGAATGAAGAGCAGGTTTGGAGTCACAAAAAATGGCAGCATTCACTCCACGTTGACAAACACAATGTTGAGCTAGAGTGGTTACAGAGACAACGGCCAACCCAGCCCCCTGGAGATGACTCCAAGTAAGGTGAGAAAACGGCACAACCTGTTGTACCATCCACCTGCAATGAGCCATCAGTGTAGAGGCAGTATGGATCTGTGATGGAGGACGTCACTGTTTTTACATGTTCCAGAGCCAACTGCCAAGGCGAGAGTACAGCCTGTATACATGCATCAAACGTCCAGAAGTGGGCAGTATGGCGATGCTGGAGTTGTGGCCGGGAGATGTATAGCTGTAACACCCCTATTTTTATAAATATTATTATTTAGAATATTTACGGGTATTAGAGTAGGCTTTTAGTATGAGATGGTACGGAGTAGCCATGCCGAGATTATCGGAGACGAGGATAATCTCGGTGGTGGGCTTCTTCTGAAAATTTTACATATGATGAAAAGTAGAAATAATGTTATAGTTAGAAGTTATGTGAGAACCATAGAAATCATTATTATAGTTAGGTAAATAGGTGAAAAAGAGGAATTGAAACCTAAGTAGATTGATAGGGATAGAAAAATACGTGTTGATTAGGAGATTAAATTAAAATAATATTAATTGGAGTACAGGGAATAACCTGCAATTATAATTATAATTGATAATTACGACCTAACACTCCTATGAGGTACCTGCATTATAACTGTAACTTACTTAGAAGAATTATTTTAGTAAGATGGGCTATTATTTTAGTTAATTAAGATGGTCCATAAGAAGAGTCGCGGAACAATACATACCTTGTATATGTATACTACAGTAATATAATACTTTAAGCAGGGAAGAAGGCAATGTATTTGAGTACAGGAATATGTTTAAATTATGGTATGTAACTAAATATACACCAGTAAAGGTGAACCTATGAAAATGCTAGGACATGAAATACGAGGCACTACTTTGTTTAACAAGTGGAGGTGGAAGGAGAAGTGAAGAGGGAGAAGCCTTCAGTATTTCCTTCTCATTCTGCTTCCGGCTTTGGTGATAACGGGTAAGAGCTCAAACTAGCTCTCGTTATATATATATTGTATTGTAAATATTGTGAGTGGTGAATCGATTAGTCCAGTGATTGAATTTAAAGAACTGAAGAATGTTGTGTGTTCACGTAAGGACATAGTAACTAATGTTTTTTTTTTTTTTTGTCTGATTCTGCTTCCGGCTTTGGTGATAACCGCTGGGAGAAGCCGCCATTTAGTAACAAACCCTTGAGCAACTTGACACACATGTGGTGAATAATACTAATAATAATTGCTGGCAATTTACAATTCGTATAATATTATTAGGATATTGATGTTAGGATGTATTAGGATATTGATGTTAGGATGTAATAGGATATTGATGTTTAGGAAGTGATTTTTTTAAATACCGTATTGTGGTCATGGTTTTTGGTATGTGGATTTAAGTGTTTAGATCTGTCAACTAGCGAGACACGGAATTCTTCCTGTCCTAGATGACAGTAGGAACTGTTATTAAGGGAGGGGGGATATTTGATTGTAATAATTGTTTTTATTTTTAATTGTGTGTTATATAGTGATGATAGATTATAAATTAAAGTATTAAAGTACAAATAGAAATAAACATTTAAGGGGACAAAAATCACGCTTTTACACTGGTGCCAGCTATGGTGGGATAAATCAGACCCAGAGAAATTGTTTTAGTCGAGATCCGTGGAATTGGGTCCTATGTTTAACATAGCAATAGTAGGACACAGTCAAGTTCCTCGAGAACTGATGGTTGACGGTGCTCAGGTAGTTAACGTTTATCGATCACCCGATGCCCGTGCCCAATCATTTTATAGTGATGAGAGACTGCAAAGTGTGAGTCGGTGGAGGCATGATCTCGCTATATTGTGGTTGGGAAGTAATGATATAAAGGAAGAAACACAACCGCGTACGTTAGCCAACGAAATTTTAGAAATAGCAGAATATATTGAACAAGAGTGTGGATCAAAAGTAATAATAGTAGAAATAGAAAGTAGAATTTATACATCAGGTAGACCAATTCCAAGTGAAAGATATAGAAATGTCCAGAAGTCAGTTAATAAAATTGTGGCTAATAGTAGGAAATTTGATTATATTAATTTTAACAGTAAAGAAGTGGAACAGCATTTTGCACGTGATGGGGTACATTTTGATAGTGAGGGACAAAGGAAAATACAAAGAAGATTGAAAGAAGTAATAGGAAGATGGAAAGAGAGATTATGGATGTAAAGTAATGTAACGTAAAAAAAAAAAAAGTAAAGTCATCTAGTTTTAAGGACCCCCATGATGTAGTCAGAAAATTGAAGGTTAGAGAGTCCTTCGAACATTGCCATGAAACACTTCCTGCATTAAAGGTGTTTGTTTTGTGGTATAGTCAGGAGGAATCAGAAGTTACCAAAACACCTCCTGCATTAAAGGTGTTTGTTTTGTGGTATAGTCAGGAGGAATCAGAAGTTACCAGCTCTCATATACAATTACTGGGTCCTTAAACAGAATAAAGCTCACAAGATACACCACAGATATCATAAGCCTAAGGGTCTAGTACTGACAGGCAACTACAACATTTTAGAAGTTATTTACAAAGAAAGTACAGTACTGTAATACATGGAGAAACCTTGTAAATATAGGCTGGTCAAGTACTCCTCTATGGACCTATCATAAACCAGGATTAAAAATGGAAACTCTAAATAAATACTACTTTAAGTGAAATATGTAATTGTCAGGCACATCTGAGAATTAATCTCATTTATTATCCATAATATTTATGGATTATATGAACTACAGTATGTACTGGTATTGTAACTATGAAATAGCTAAATACGGTAACAATTATATTACTCCTGAATGTCAACACTTAGTCATGTTGTACTCTGGAACTAACAACAGAGGTGAGAATTATTTTCACTCTTATGAATGCAGGAAAGATTATATTATATTAAAGAAAAAATTTAAGCACAGTTTCTATAACTGATATTGACAGTAAATTGGAAAAGGCTAAACCTTTCCAAACTAATTTTGATGACAATGCAGAATACAGACTACAGTATTCCATAATCACTTTAACTTACTTTTCAGTTCAGTTCAATAATAATTTCCAAGTGGCAGCCAACAAATGCCATAGCCACTAAGGGTTGATTCCAAAGTGGTATTGGTTTGTTAGCTTCCCAACTAACCACACTTGTAAGGCTTCATTATTTTCCAAAAGCTGAGTATCCACATTCACAAAATCTATCCAACAGTTAGATAATTATAATCACTGTATAGTTTACTCACCAAATTCATTAAATAATTCACCCAGAAGTCATTAACACGGCTAACATTCTTTTGTTTGCATGCTTACAAACCACAACGAACAACTGTGGAATGGACCCTAAGTTACAGTGAGAGAACATCACAGATCATTGGTTGGCATAACTGTGTACAATACTTCATATTAATAAAAAGAATATAAACTGTATAGTAACTGCCTTAACATTTTATAACTCAATACCATACAGTATAATAAATTTACTTGATCTTTCTATCAAGAGTTTGATGTACAGTCGGCGGCAAAAGTCGTGTCCCCTCACTCAGCACGTCTTCAAATATAATATAAAGGTTAATCATCGAATAAACACATTCACCATATAGAAATACGATATCCAGGAGGTAAATTAATATACTTCTTTGGTTTTTCAGTTTAGGAGCCCATGAAGATTATATTTCCATACTTTCTTTATGACTCGGCAGATGTAGCGACAGGACATTTGCCGCTGACTGTACAAAAAATATATTTTCAACAGCAAATAACTTATCAAAACCAATTCTGAGTACTGTACGACCGTAATACTAAATGCCACATCTGTACTGTATTTCAATTAGCTAGTCAAAGTTATCCAGTATTGGTAAGGATATTGTACAGACTATCTTCTGTAATGATCTCATGATTGCCATTTACAGCGGAGGCGGTAATTCATGTGTGTCACTTTTGGCTGCAGTAACATCAACTATCATGTATCCATCATTACACTATTTGTTTACAGGAACAAATATAAAAAATATAAATTTAAAGCTTTCAAATTAAAAGCTCCTTTGCTAAAAGTTCAGAATAGCCCATAACAAAGTTTTACAAGAAAGTTATTCCTGGTTTAGTATTTTCACTACATTAATATAATAACAATTTTGGTAACATTGTGTCTGAGCATTAAAAATATGCTACTCAAAATATAAAGGCAAGTAAATGTCACCAAAAGCAGGTTGATTATAGTAGAAAATGCTGTTGAGAAATGACAGGCAAGTTGATGAAATCCCAAACTACTGACAAAACAATAACATTAACAAGTACATAAACAGTAAGAATAATAATGACATTCACACTGACAACATCACTATGGCTATTCATGCTGCTGAAAGAATAACATACTTGGCAGGATATATAGTAAAAGTCAGGAAAATTGTTAATAGGAATATCAAGTGTCTATGTCATAATAAGGAAGGACTGCTTTGGCATCCATCCATGCCAACAACTTATAAAACACTTAAAGTAGTAGTGTACAGTCGCGAGCCAAAGTTTCGTTACCCCCTTGGCTGACAGGAAGGTTGGTAACGAGACAGGGTGAGGTTCATTTTCCATGACTTTCGGTTTATGGTTTGTGAAAATGAACCTCACACTGTTTCGTTACCAACTCGATACACCAGTTTGTCCGATTGTTCAGCATATGTTTAACACTGTCTTCACCTTCCTGTCAGCCAAGGGGGTAACGAAACTTTGGTTCGCGACTGTACACACAACAAAAAAACTATCGTTACACCTTCTGCGCGGTACAAAATGACACCATGAATGAAGGTTTTTTATAACAGATGCGGCCACAACATAATACATACGCTGGGACACCACTGTGAGAAGGCTGTTATCAAAAACCTTCATTCGTGGTGTCATTTTGTATCGCACAGAAGGTGTAACAATAGTTGTTTTGTTGTGTGTACATATTTATTTTTATGCTCAAAATTCATGTGTTGTGGTAGTTGCTGTATGTATAAGATGTCTTTTTTGTATAGCTATGTTGCAAAGTTAAGAGGGTCAGGTAATGTCAGCTAACAAGAGGTCATTGATTCCTTTAAGATGTACTGTTGCAGAATATAGTCCTTGACCAGGGTTTAAGGGGAAGTCTGGTCAAGGACTATGTGCCGCCACTGTACCACAAAACAGACCAACTACACCTAGGAAAAGAGCTCCTATACTATTTTTTTCAACCTGACAAGAAAAGTACTGGCTCTCTCAATTAATTTCTTACCTTCTTCGGTAAATATAATGCAATCAAAGATGAATTACACCTAAAATTCACTCAACTAGGTTTTTATCTGCATCTTATAAACACCGAAATGTATGTGAAACCTGAACCTAAGGCTATATTACTGATAAGGATAGTTACTGTACAGTTAGTGTTAAGTGTTTAGAGTTGAGTCTACAGTACAGTAAGATACTAAGAAGAGATTACATTATGCAAATTTATCTGTACCTCTGAACAAGTAATTAAACAACTCCCTGTATATATTGAATTCAGATGTTATAGGAGACAGAAATGCAATAATCTTTCTAATGAATTTTTTAATATAACGTCAGCTCCTTGCCCCCAAATGGTTTTTTATATTCAATATATCAAGGGTTTACTGTTCAATGTTTCCATCTGACTTTGGCTCTCCTTGCTCTCTCCTCTGCCTAAATTCTCCATCACCCTCCTTGTCTATCTCCTCACCTTTCTCACAGCCCAATCGATATTTGTTTCCTGATTATGATTTTGTCATTCTTGAAGAGAGCCCTAGTAAGGCTGAAACATTGTTTGTGTACTCTGAACAATACTGTACACTTGTTTTGGAATTGATTTGGGCTTTATGTACCATTCTAAATTCACCAGTCTGAATTTCAAATCCCCACCATCTATGCTGAGGTAGCCCTTTCAATTGACATAGTTTAGAGGAACCAGTAGCATCTAATTTTCAGACTGCATATTCTGTACTACCCTTTTGGGCCATATAACTGCTTCAAATTCCAGTTTCTACCACTGACAGTGTACAGTACATTTTTTATGCTTGTGATTATTGATTTCAATAGCTAGATATTATAGATATACAGTAGCTGATCTATACAAAATTCATCCCTCTATTTTCTCTTTTCCCCCCACCCAAAAAAATAGGTTTTACAATTGCCATAAAAATACACTTTACTGTACAGTGTATAAACTCCTTTCAACTGCCATCACTGCTAACTCATACCACAATATCCTCCTTTACATTAATCCTATTCACTTGCTCTTTTATCTCACTGAGATTGCCAGCCTTGTGGCCTCATTTTGAAATGCAGCATATCATTTTATTATTCTACACCTTACCCTATAATACAGTACTCTGATGTTTATCACACTTCAAAGAGGCAAGATCATTTTAACATCAAAGTTAGTTTTCCCTCTACTTTCACTAAATTTGTTCTACTTCAGTAGTTCCATTTATAAAAACTATCATAAAACAATGAAATTTACTTTTGTGTTTAATCTAGTGTTTCCTTTCTGTTCAATATGTGACAATTATGTCCTGTATTGTCACGAGTCGATGATTGACCATTGGCATAATAATAATTGTAATGATTATATTGTAGCATAGAGATAGGGCTTATTTGAGCAGAGGAGTACACATTGATCATGCCAAGACGGATTAATTAACCTGATTTAACACAGTTTCACAGTATATATATATATATATATATATATATATATATATATATATATATATATATATATATATATATATATATATATATATATATATATATATATATATATATATATATATATATATATATATATATATATATATAACTTTTCTATTAAGTACTGCACTAATGTTCATGAATCATTTATTTATATAAGTACTATATGCAGCACTTCTTTAATTATTTCATTTGTAATACTCAAACTTCATCAAGAAAAGCTACTAATTTTAAAAAGTAAATCAAATTCTGTAATCTCACAGCAACATGACACACAAAAACAATTAATATAGCAATTATTATGATTCACAGTAAATAGTTACCAAGAGGTAGAAAGATTCATCCTCTTATATGGTAAGCTATGAACTTAAAAAATTAATACTCTCCATTTTAGTTACTTTCAAATCCTTAAATGGAAAATCTATTGGTACTCCATTTCTTTCTCATTAAAACGGTGAATAATTGCCTTATGACAATATAACCATCTAATTAACCCATTTGTTTATAATATAGAATTTGGCCAAATTGACCTGCTGATATAACATAAGTTTAAATCATTACCGGTATAGGGTATAAAACTATGTTAAGGTCATTTCATTGGGCTGGTTAGATGAGAGGTTAAAATAATACACCTTTCCTTAATAATTTTTCTAGAATCTAAACACCAAAAACTAAGCATGAACACTAAAATAAACTAACAAAATCTCTTATGCACTAAAATGATATATTGACAGCAAAACCAAAGCTTGAATTACAATACACACAGAATAATCCTGTCTTCATTTAACTATGAACAGTCATCATGCGATGGGATGACTTACCAGTCTTATTTCAATGGCTGTCTTATTTTTCATGTCTAACTTAAAAGCTATCTAAAAATAGCCATTTTATCCTGATTTCCTGCACGTCCCTCAGTAATCTACTTATACTTTTAACAGTCTCTGTGACAGCCCTCAACGTAATGTCTTTGACTTTGGCAGGCACTACACAAATTAATTAAAGGACCTAAATATTACTATCCTTTCTGACACTTCCTGTAATATTATCAGTAGTTCTTTATTTATCCGTGCATATAGCGGCTCTTCTTTTCTTTCCTGTGGAAGGGTTTTCAGCAAGGCTGTCAGACATGATGGCTAATAATATAATTATATCTGTGTTGGGGTGCTGAAATAGTAGTGAGTGAATAATGGTACGGTAGTAATACAGCAGCAGCACTCCTTATCATATCAGGTGTGGGTTGTTTACAAAACTCAGCTGATATGATACTTGCTCCCTATTGGTTGTAACCACTTTAAATTTTATGTGTAATATAGCTGAGAATATCGGCAGTGGATCGTCCGTGTTTGAATCCATATTGTTTATCGTTTATCAGTTTATTGGTTTCAAGATGTTTGGTTATGTGATTTTTTATTACGATTTCAAATACTTTACCCAGAGTGGAAGTAATAGTTATTGGTCTGTAATTAGTTGGATCAGATGAGGTACAGTTGCCAACGAATGGATCGAGGACAAGCAGCTCAGAAACATTGTGGTAGGATGCCTTCCACACTTGGTAATACTGTCGCTCATCTATAGATCATTTTCTTGGGGTTTACTCGTCTGGTAGATCGAAACCGGTCTGGGGATTTTGTTGGCACAAGAGTGCTCAAAGATTTATTGGTGTTTTGTTACCATATTAGGTTTGTGTTGCGTTGCACATTGTGTTTTAACTAATATAGGGTGAAACTAGTACCAAAGCATGGTTATGTAGCACTAAGAGGAGAAAATATGTTCGAGAAGCGAGCCATTGAGCGAGGAAAAGGAACATGATAAAGATTCATATTATGAACGATAGTGTTTCCAAGTGTGAAACGCTTACTACCCCCACATTTCTAAGCTACTTGTCCTCGACCCATTTGTCGGCAATTGTACTGTACCTTTTTGGGGCACTGGATGGATATTTGCTTCTTTTCAGGTTTTAGGGAAAGAGGCAGTTCAAAGGAGCATTCTTTTAGGACAACGGAAGGGATTTCATCTGGGCCAGGGGCTTTGTCAGTGATTAAGTTATCTACAATTTTTTTTAACTTGTTTGGTCTAGATCTTCAAAGTGGGAATTTCTGGGGAATCAATATTGAGTATGGGAACATTCTGTTGAGTTAGTGGAGAATATACTGGCAAGGATGTTGGCTTTTCCATGTGGGTCACTTACTAGTGTACCTATTGAAGATTTTAAAGTTGGTGTAAATGATGCTTTGTTGAAATTGGAATTGAAAGAATTAAGAGTTGGCCAAAATATTTTATTGTCATTGGGATTATTTAATCATTGTTTTGCCTATTTATGAAGGAAGTTAGATTTGGCCAGACCTGTTACCACTTTAGCATGATTTCTAACAATTTTGAAATAATTATATGATTCTAATGTTCGTGATTTTGTGTATGCATTATAAGCTATTGCTTTTTCTGATGTTGCTCGGGCGCAATTATGGTCAAACCATTTTGGGGAGTCAGATCTTTTGTTGTATTTCTGGGATGGTTCCATTCCGATTTTAATGAAATCAGTGATATGGTTTAGAGTGTGAATTGAATCATTTCTAAATCGCTCCCATTCAGCCCTGTCATAGTGCCACTTTGTCACTGTGACGCGTTCGGAGTGGGTAGAAGTTTGGGACATAGAAAAAGAGGCCTTTATGAGGCAGTGGTCAGAAGTACCGAGTGATGACAATACTTCTGTAACATAGTCATCTGGGTTATTAGATAAGAAAAAATCTAGTAAGTATGGGGTATGGTCAGGGTTGTCTTGTATGCGAGTTGGTTGCTTTATAAGTTGAGTGAGATTAAATAAGTCAGCGAACAGCTCACATTCAAGCCCAGAATCATCAGTTCTAGCTGTATGAATGAACCATTCAACATTATGGACGTTAAAATCACCCAAAATTAAAATTTCAGAGGTGTGGTTAATATCAAGGTTTCCAAGTTGAGATGATAAAAGAGTCAAAGAGGCTTGGATCTGGAGTGGCATTTGGGGATCGGTAAACACAACAGATGTGTTTGGTTTGATTTGAAGATTGTAGTTTGTAAATGGAATAATCAAAGTTGATTAGACTGTCCAAGGCGAGTTCAGATTTAGTGAAGCAACAAATAATGCCCTTAGACCTAAAGTTATGGTGAAATTGGTAGCTGGGCAAGTTGAAGATGGAGGGATCAGTAGTAGGTGAAGTTTGGGTTTCTGTGAGATAAAGTAGGCTGGGGAATTGGGCTTCTAGGAACTGGTGAACGGAATTAAGATTTGAAAGAAGTCCACGAATGTTAGCAAAGTAAATAATATACAAAGATATACTACCAGGAGTGTGGGTGACAGAGAGGATACTCACCTTGGTGGAGCTGTAGCAGAACAGGAGTCTAGGAGAGTGTGTCACCCAATCAGAAGAGAGCTTATCAATGATGTCTACACCCCAGTAGAACACAAGTTTTGCACTGACTTTATTATTATTACTATTATAATTAGTGTGTGTGTGTTATCACACAATTAGTGTTCTGAAAATCATCATCATTGTACGTGTGTATTACCACATAATTATTGTTCTGATACTATTATTTTATTATTTTTATTTTTAGTTTCTGTATTACCACATAATTATTGTCCTGTGTTATTATTATTATTATTTTAATTATTATTATTATTATTATTATTAGTGTGTGTATTATCAAATCATTATTGTCCTGTGGTATTATTATTATTATTATTATAATTATTATTATTGTTATTATTATTATTATTGTTATTATTATTATTATTGTTATTATTTTCATTATTATGTATGTAATTCAACAAGTTATTCTGTCAAAATCTTTGAAACAATACAACCATCAAGGTAAATAAAGGAGATCTAAAGTCATTAATAATATTTTAATTATATTTATTGAATAACAAGAAAAGTACAGGATATAAGTAATAAAATGAACTACTTAATGTGAGATTATCTTGGTGAATTGGAAGGTGTTTGATTCCTCCAAACTATGCCACCAAACACATCCCCTATTAGTACCATTGAGGGCATCTGTTTGTATGTATGTATGTATATGTATGTGTGTATGTATATGTATGTGTATGTATGTATGTATGTAAGAGAGAGATAAAGATCCCCTATTAGTACCATTGAGGGCATCTGTTTGTATGTATGTATATGTATGTGTGTATGTATATCTACGTGTATGTATGTAAGAGAGAGATAGAGATTTCCTATTAGTACCATTGAGGGCATCTGTTTGTATGTATGTATGTATGTATATGTATGTGTGTATGTATATGTACATGTATGTGTGTATGTATGTAAGAGAGAGATAGAGATCCCCTATTAGTACCATTGAGGGCATCTGTTTCCTGGCATAGTTTGGAGAAATCACACACCTTCCAGTTTAACAACAACAAAATATAACTTTAAATGGTGCCAGATCCCACCTAACTTAATTAATGAAGGGTATAGTGCAGTGTTGGTAACTCTGGAGCAACCGATTCCTACAAACTATTCCATGCAACAAGCCATTATTATTATTATGTATATATAGAAAGGTATTATACTAATATATATATATATATATATATATATATATATATATATATATATATATATATATATATATATATATATATATATATATAATAAAGGAATTACACTAATGTAAAATGTATAAAATATTTGTATCCCCTGTGGATATTGTATTAAGGAATTACAATACAATATATAGTAAATAATTATATAGTAAGTAATTATATAGTAAGTAATTATATAGTAAGTAATTATTAAGTAATTAATTATATAGTAATTTATAAAGTTAAAGGAGAGGACTTGTATTTAGTAAATTGGAGTGCTACTGATTCCTCCAAACTATGTCAGGAAACAAATCACCATAATGTTACTAATAGAGGATCTGTTTCTCTCTCTCTCTCTCTAACACACAAACACACACACTCTCTCTCTCTCTCTTACACACACACTTTCTCTCACACACACACTTTCTCTCTCTCTTACACACACACACACACTTTCTCTCTCTCTCTCTCTTACACACACACACACACTTTCTCTCTCTCTTACACACACACACTTTCTCTCTCTTTCACACACACACACGCACAATCTCTCTCCCTTACACACACACACACTCTCTCTTTCACACACACACACTTTCTCTCTCTCTCTCTCTCTCACACACATACACACACACACACACACTTTCTCTCACCTACACAAACACACACTCTCTCTCTCTCTCTCTCTTGGAGTATTCAGTAGCCTTCCAATTTACTCTCAAGATTTTCTCCCCATAAGACCCATTAATATTATAAAACAAAAACATTTTAACATTAAAATACATTATATAATAATTATATTGTAAATTAGCAACAAAGTATAAGATAATGCAATTAATAAAACCATGTTAACGTTTATAACTTCTAAATGTGTGTGTGTGTGTGTGTATGTGTATATATATTCCTTATGTAAATATATATATTACTTGTGTGTGTATATAGTACTTATGTGTGTATATATATATATTCCTTATGTGTATATATATTACTTGTGTGTATAGTGTGTGTATATATAATACTTGTCTGTGTAGTGTGTGTGTATATAGTACTTGTGTGTGTATATATATTCCTTATGTGTATATATATTACTTGTGTGTGTAGTGTAAGTGTATATAATACTTGTGTGTGTATATATATTCCTTATGTGTGTGTATATATTACCTGTGTGTGTCTATATATAATACTTGTGTGTGTATATTTACTCCTTGTGTGGGTAGTGTAGTGTACACACAGTATGTTGTGTGGGTGTGTAAATTTACTGTTCATGTGTGTAGTGTGTACTAATTGTAGTGTGTGTACTAAGATGAATAGGCATCCACCCTAACACCACAGTGCACCACAGTGACTTGTGTGATGTCACTGAGTTGGGCTACTTCCTGCAACACTTTCAGTCCACTGTTCCACAAATAGCCAATGACAATGCCAAATTGTGGACTCTTACCATTGGTGTTGATGATAAACTCACCACTCTCTTCGGTATGACTCATAAACATTACTGTCCCCTCATCACAACAACCATCAGACAACATTCTTTTTAGACCAAAATCATAGTTCCCACCAAACACACACTCACCCGCCTTCCCCTTGTTCCAAACTCTGGTTAACCGAGTATTGAAGAAGGAGGATCCTCGCTGGCCGGTGCAGAGATCAACAAACTGTCTGGCCTCTGTTATGTTGTGATTCACCTGGATGTAGACTCTCTCCCTCCTCCCACTCCAAGCCATGTCAAGGAAGGTGAAGTTATAGGTAGGGTTCAGTCTCTTTACCATCTCACTCACCTGTAAGACACAACCATTATTACTGACCCTATCAACCACACCTTTCATATACAGTACACACTCCTACTCATTCACCCTAATACTCACCACTCACCACCATAACACACACTCTTAGACCCACTACACACACTAACATGACACACACCCTTATACTCACTACACACACCACCATGACACACACCCTTATACTCACTACACACCCTTATACTCACTACACACACCCTTATACTCACTACACAGCACCTTATACTCACTACACACACACTTATACTCACTACACACACCCTTATACTCACTACACACCACCATGACACACACCCTTATACTCACTACACACCACCATGACACACACCCTTATACTCAATACACACATCATCACACACCCTTATAATCACCACACCACCATAACTCAGTCTTAAACTCACCACACCCTAACCTTCACATCCTCCTACTTACTACACACACCCTTATACTCAGTACACACACCCTTATACTTACTACACACACCCATCTATCTACTATACACACCCTTATACTCACTATATACACCACTATAACACACACACCTACTCACTACACACCACACCCTTATACTTACTACATACACCACTATAATTCACACACACACCTACTCACTACATATACCACTATAACACACACACACCTACTCACTACACACACCACCATAACTCACACACTCACTATACACACTCTTATACTCACTACATACACCACTATAACTCACACACACACCTACTCACAATTACACTCATAACTTTTTCAGAAATACCACATGACCACAACCACACCTCTCCCACTACATATCAAACACACACCACATCTCACCAATACCCCCACATTCAGTGGTTGAAATTAGACTTGGTAATATATGAAGTATGAACTTACTGGCAGGGTGAGGGTCTCAGGGAGTAGATTTTGGTTCTGGAGGCAGTGGAAGAAAAACCACTTTTGATCTAGGGTCACGTTGAAGTAGATGTGGTCATTCTGGTTCTCCCTATTATCTGGCTTCACTTCCTCAAGTTCCTCAAACTGTAGAGAAAGGAAAGCAACTGTGTAGTGATAATACATGATGTTGGAATGGACAGTACTGTAGAGACAATATAATACAATAATGTGTTTAGAGTACACACTACAGATAAGACTGTCCAAATTGTGGATAAAGGATAAACTGTATATTATCAGTGAACCGTGTGACTGCCATAACAACACTAGCCTACTACTACTACTGGTGATGGTAGTGAGGTGGCACAGTACAGGTAGTGAGTTGGAACAATAGAAATGGGATTGTGAAGGTAACAAGATGAGTAAAAATTCTAATAATAATAATATATATGACTAACAATATAACCTTACTTTGTTGTCATTTAAAAGGATATCGACTTTGTCCATAATAGGTAGAGTCATATCACTCAGTTGGTTAGTGTGTTGTGTAGCATCAGCCTCACCATCAACCATCATCAAAGCCTTATTTGTCACATCACGGACCTGTTGATATATAAAATATTGTTGTTTTAACTTTATGTAAAGTGGAAGCTTTAATAATGAGTGAAAGTAAAATATAAAAACAAATGCCTGCTGGACCAGAAAGACCTTGTAGTCACAAAGGACAAGAAGACAGAGAGGAGGGACTACAAGTAAGAAGGAATAAAAAGGAAATGAGGGATAGTTGAAGAAATGAGATGGAATGGTTGGGGTCCAAAGGGGCGCCCAAACCCTTAAAGTACCGATCATATCACTGTAGGCAATACCTACCTATGGGTTACTTTCACAATGAATATTGAAATGGTCTCAGTATAGGCCAGATGAATATTGATTAACTTGAGTATATATTAAACTACTTAATTAACAATTCTTTGTACTTAACCTTTTTTTGTTAATAAAAGATTGAAAAAGATTATTAATGAAAAAATATGAAGGTAAATTTCCATGAATTAACTCCATTACATCAAAATTTACAATGTATTCTGTTATAGAGGACAATTCGAATGATTTCATAAACAACATAAGGAAATCCCACATTGGTACATTAAATATATTGGTCAATACACTTGTATTTTACCACTATGGAGTTTCTACACTGGGTCTCAAAACACAAATGACATAGAGAAAAATGTAAGAAAGGAAATAAAAACTTGCATTCGTAATTTAGCAAGTTCAAATTTGAAATATCACTCAAACCTCGAACATCAATTAAAGAGTTACAACATATATATACCAAGTACTGTATTACACAATTTTACTTTATTATTGGCTTATTAAATATAAAAATTATTCATTGATAATTAATTCTGTTCTCAATTAGGGTTACCTGATAATAACAGTATTGTAAAATGAATCCAAACTAATGTTGTTGATGAAGAGGTTGTTGTGCTGTAAGACATATATTTAAGAAAGCTGAGGTAATATACTGTATGGATGGCCTTAACAATACTAATATTAAAAACTTAGTGTATGGATGGTGTATATAGAAGAACTGTATGTGTGTGGAATATGTATAACGTAACATCAGATATGTAAATCTATATCAGAGTATGAAGTAAGAACTGACCGACCATCTTAACAACATAGTGCCGATTCCACAGTGCTTTGTTTTGGTTTGCGAACACCCTAAAGAAAGATATTGAACTATGTAAATGACTACTGAGTGACTCATTGGTTGAATTTGATGACTCCACTATCAAACTATGGTAATAATGGAACTACCCGACAGATTTTGTGGATATGGATACTGAGTTTGTTGGATATAATTAAGACTGACATGTGTGGTTGGTTGGGGAGCATCATAACAAACCAAAGCCACTGTGGAATTGGCCCTAAAACTGACAAGTGTGGTTGAGGAGAATCATAACAAACCAAAGCCACTATGGAATTAGCCCGAAGACTGACAAGTGAGGTTGTCGAGAAACATAACAAACCAAAGCCACTGTGGAATTGGCCCTAAAACTGACAAGTGTGGTTAGGGAGAATCATAACAAACCAAAGCCACTGTGGAATTGGCCCATTGAGAGAGTAAATGTTTAGGATGGTTTTAAATACCTTCTTGCTAGTGGTGACTGTAATGACATCTGGGAAGAGTTCTTGGCACTTCTTCATCCATTCCTGATCTTCGTCCGTGCAGTGGCAAGCTTGGTTGACAACTTTTAAAGCCTCCTCTCCATTGGTGATGCCCTGGATCCTCCTTTGTGTAGCCTTCATCTTTTCCACTATTTCTTTTCCATTTCCTACAAGGGTTTTTACCCTACAGTCTTCCTGGTCAAGGAGGTCCAAGGCAGACTTGTTTTGTGTTATCAGTTTCTCAATATTTTGGATGTGTTGTTCTTGCCAATCCGCCAGTTGTTTCCTGTACTGTATAAGATGGGACTGTAAATTTTCACTGTCCTCTACTACAGAATCCATAATGGTATTCTGTTCCAGTACAAGGTTCTTCAGTGAAGGCGTGATGGTGGTACCAGGCCCCATTGTGTTTTGGGAGGGTTTAGGTAAAGTTAATGACTTATGGTGCTTTACCAAAGTCTCAAAGGCATAGTTGACAGGAAATTGATTAATATTCTCTGTCTTAAATACACTCCGACAACTTGGACAAGTAAGGTTCCTTGTTGTCATCATCACCTTTATACATTCTGTACAAAAGGTGTGACCACAGGGGAGTGAGCGAGGCCGGCGCTCTGTGTCATCAAACAGAGTATAACAAACACCACACTCTGCTGGGTTGTTCTGTGGTGGAAACATGTCACTACTTAGAACCAGTTTTACATACAACTCACTAAATAGAATACAGTACACACAAGTCAACAAACTTACTGAAGAGTTAAAAGTAAACATTACCTTATAGATTAATAATGCAAAACAACACTTCAATTTCTAATTAATTTCCTCCTTTGTATTCCTTGTAGATATTATATTATAATACATATATTATATAAAGTTACCTGTTGTAAACCTCCATCATTGCCTTCAGCCCCTGGAGCTGTAGGTTCCTGTTTGATACCTGTGTCCTTGGTGTCCATACCTGAGGGAGGAAGGTGGTTACATTCTTGGCAGTTCACATGATAAAGAAATGGAAAAAAGTGGATGGTATATATGAAGATAATTCAAAGTCAGTCTGACTGACAACACACATATGATGGTAAGGAAGCCCTTACGTTACTACTCGGGTGAACAGACTCCAGAATACATGGTACAGTTTATTGGTAATACAAGGGGATGCAGAACATGTAAGTATACGGGAGGCCAGCCTGTCGTGTAGTGTCGTGGAGAGTCCGTAGTTGCTGTGGAGCGTCTGTAGTTGCCGTGAAGAGTGGTGAAGGCTTGAACAACACGTGTTGTTGGAGCGAGAACACATGTTTGTGGCAGGTGGACGACGGCAGCGAGACAGGGCAGGACCTCTTAGTACTGGAGCTAGTGGTATAGTCTGTTTTCCAGCGGCTGGCAGCCCCCTTTTATCTTGTCGGCCACTGTCCCGGATGTAGCGTCCCTCACGTGACTTTCCCACCTGGTGCAGGTGTGCGGCTTGGTGAAACATTGCCCTGGAAGGACTGTGGTCAGACTGCCCGAGTTCCCAAGGGAGGATTAACCTGACTGGCCAGGGGATTAGTGTACTCGCCACGTCTGTAGGCTGGATGGTGGTAGAGGTGCGGCCCAGACGAAGGGTAGAGGTGCGGCAACGACAAAGGGAAGGAGTGATGCACATGGCACCACTACAGTACCCCCCTCCCCCCTACGGAATGAATTTTTTTTTTCAAGGGGGAGGGTAGGGTGTACAATGCATAATCATACAATAGACATAGAAAAAAAATAACAATATATAATACGTCAAAGGGCAAATATAATTAGATATCACAACTCGAATAATGAATGAATGCCATACAGAAATGTAAGGGTATAGTGTGGATTGTAGGAGTGGGAGCCAAGGTAAGTGTGTGTCAATTAGTAGTAGGGGGAGTGTGTGTCAAGAGGTGTGTGGAGTGCATGAGTGTCTGCGTTGTGTACCACTGCCACGTATTTCGCCAGGCATCTTATAATACGCCCCGAACAAGACGTGAATCTATCAGGGACCATAACGGGCTCATCGTCCCACCTCTCCTGTTGTGGAGGCGGAGGTGTATCCGGGTGAGGTGAAGGCGAGCGCTGGCGAGGAGGGCTGGTGGGACAAGGAGAAGTGGCTGGTATGATGTGGATGACAGGAAGCAGTTCCTGAGTGAGACTAGAAACACATAATTCAATGGAGGCAGGTGTGTGTTGGGCTTGTAGAGGCAGGGATAAAGGTAGGGTGGGTACAGGTACAGGGGAGGTAACAGGATGGGGAGGGGGGGAGCGTGGGACTGACGGTAGAGGTAGAGTTCAGGTAGGTCAGGATCAGGTGTGGTGATGTTAGGAGGAGAGGCAGGACTGGGGCTAAGGGAGGAGATAGGTTCCTGGGGGTAAGGTGTATCAGGGAGGGGGGAAGGAGGTGGAATGACAGGTACAGGGATGTAGTCGGTGATAGGAGTGGAGGGGGTATGGAGGGAGGAGGTGACGTAACTGGTGAAGGAAGGGTAGGAATGGTAAGGTGAATTAGTTGACGTGTGGGAGGAGGTACCTGCGCCGTGGGGTGTCAGTAGTGGAGGCGTGAGTAGGTAGGGTGGAGTGTGGGTGAGGAATGAGGTATGTTGTAGAGGTTGCAGGTGGTTGTGTAGGTATGTATGGTGTTGCGTATGGTGTAGGCAAAAGCGGTGGCCGGTGTGATGAGGTAAGTATATGGGGCATGTATAAGGCGTGGCGAATGGGAGGTGTGGTGTGAGTATGCGTGGGTGTGGCTGGATGCGCATGGGCTGCAGCAAGTGGCGCGGTGTGGGCAGGTTTTACCAGCTCCCAGGACGTGACGTAAAGCTTACCGCATACCTGTAGCGTAACAGGTGTGTCCGCCCTGGAGAGTACGGGATGTGGGCCAATGTACACCTGCAGGAGTGGAGCTCGATGGGAGTCCATGCGTAGGAGTAATGAAGGAGCGGTGTTGAGGTCAGGTGGTAAGTACGTGTGCCTTGTTTGTCGGCGCGTAGGTGTAGGTGAGGCATTAGCAAGTCCGTTTGAGGGCAGGAAGGAAGCTGAGGTGTGGAGGTGTCTGTCTCGGCAGACACGAGCTGGCCAGGGAGACGAAGGTCCTCGCCGAAGACGAGCTCCGCTGGTGAATGTTTGAGGTCCTCCTTCAGCGTAGTCCGGATGGTAAGGAGGACGAGAGGAAGCGCGTTAGTCCATTGATCTGGCTGGAGTGCTCAGAACGCATCCTTCAAGCGGCGATGAAATATTTCGACCATACCATTGCTCGCAGGGTGGTAAGCGGTGGTCTGTTGTCGGTGCGTCTCCAATAATTTCAGCATGTCCTGACAAGCCTTGGATTCAAACTGAGTGCCTTGGTCAGTAACGATTACTGCTGGGGGACCAAAGTTAGAAACCCAGTTGCTGAGGAAGTGGCAGGCGGTGCCTTCAGCGGTGATGTCAAATGTCGGGATGGCCGTACACCACTGTGTCGTCCTATCCACACACGTCAGGAGGTAACGGTATCCTCAGGATGAGGGGAGAGGGCCAACGATGTTGACATACACCGTGTGAAATCTGCTAGAAGGAACGGTGAACTCGTGTAATGGTGGGCGTGTATATCGCCCCACCTTAGCGCGCTGACAGGGAAGGCACGCTGACATCCAATCCTTGATCTAATTTCTCATTCCGGGCCAGACTGCACGCCGACAAATAAGGTGGAGTGTACCTGCAATCCCCAGGTGGTTGATAAAGTGATAATGGTTGAATACAGTTTCTCTGAAAAGCTCAGGAATATAAGGGCATGGAGTGCTGCAGGATGTGTCACACCAGACTTGCGTTGTAGTGTCAGGTGCCGTTATGCGTTCAAGGCCAGTGTCGCCCACCAGGAGTTCCAGGAGATGAGTGTCTGTTTGTTGGGCGCGAGCGAGTGCAGTGTAGTCCAGAGGAGGAATGCGTTGTATCGTCGCGATGAGTGGTTGTGACAGCAGTGCCCTTGAGAGTGCGTCAGCCACGGCATTGTCTTCTCCCCGCATGTGCCGGATATCAGTGGTAAATTCTGAAATGAAAGCGAGGTGGCAAGTGACACGCGGTGACCAGCTAGCACCCAGTTGGTTCATTGCTGTCGTCAAAGGTTTGTGGTCCGAGCGTATGTGCAAAGCCCTACCTCCCAAGAAGTGGCGGAAGTGTTTCACGGCATCATGCATGGCCACCAACTCCCTGTTAAAGGCGCTGTATTTCCTCTGTGGTGGCTCGAGATGTTTACTGAAGAACGGGATGGGTTTCAGCACGCCATCTACTTCCTGCTGTAGAACCGCTCCTACGGCGTCGTTGGAGCGTCAGTGTACATGGAAGTAGGTGTGTGGGGCATGGGGTATGCAAGGAGAGTGGAGTCAGCCAGTTTCTTTTTAACCTCTCTGAAGGTGGACTCTGCTGCAGGGGTCCAAATGAGGTTTTTTGGGGAAGCCTTCTTCAAACCTTTCAGGAGGTTGTGGAGTGGGGCGAGTGTCGATGTGGCTTGGGAGATAAAGCAATGGTAGTAATTAACCACCCCTAAGAACTCCCTACGTTTCCTGGCAGTGGTAGGAAGCGGAAACTCACGAACGGCCTCCACCCTCTGTGGGAGGAGTTATTCCCTTCGGGGTGATGAGGTGGCCGAGAAAATCTAGGTGGTCTGCCCCGATAATGCACTTTGATGGGTGTATCTTGAATCCGTTGTCTTGCAGGTGGGTGAACTGTTCCCGAAGATGTTGCTGGTGCTGTGAATGGTTGCCTGAAGCAATGAGGATGTCGTCGATATACACCACTACATAATCAAGGCGCGAAGCACCTTATCCATATACCTCTGGAATGTCTGCGCCACGTTCCGTAGGCCGAAGTTCATTACAGGGAATTTGTATAGACTGAAGGGTGTTGTAATGGCAGTTTTCTTGATATCCTGCTCTACCACAGGGATTGGGTGGAAAGCCCAGACGAGGTCAATTTTAGAAAATATTACACACCCTTGGAGCTTCGAGTGAAAGTCAAGGACGTGCGGAATAGGGTACCTGTCAGGGATTGTAACTGCATTGCGAGCCCTGTAATTTCCGCATGCCCTCCATTTTCCTTCCTGTTGATTGGGTACCATGTGGATTGGTGACAAACAAATGCTGTCAGATGGTCTGGCTACATCTTGTTTGATCATCACATGGAACTCCCGTTTGGCAGCCTCGAGTCGTTCTGGGGGCATACGTCGTGGCTTGGCAAAAACAGGAAGACCCGCCCGTTGTTGTAATGGTGTGGCGAATACCTGAGTCATGGATTTGTGGCGAAGTGTCAGTAGAGAGTAGGAGGGGAAATAAAATGTTCGAGTGTGTGATGTGTGTAATGGTAGGTGTTATGCGGCGGCAGTGTTTGGTGGGGATAGTAGCTCCCGAAGGTTGGTGTATGAGTCTGTTACATTTGGCGTCGATTAGCAAGTCTTGAGCCGAGAGAAAATCCAGACCCAGTATCGGTGCTTGAACTTCCGCCACGACAAAGGGCCAGACCATGTACTTGTCCTTTAATAGGATGACACCCCTACTCCTGGTACTGTAGTTGGCGATAGGAGATTGATTTGCTGCGAGGAGGTCATAAGCGGTAGGAGCCTGTCTCTTGCGGTCCTTTTCCATGGGAGGCCCGAGGGGTTGGGTAGAATGCGGGGTGTTGACGTGTTGGGCGTGTTCTTGCCACCACCTCACTCGTTTCCCTGGTTGGCGCGGGGAGGCTGGTGGGTGGCAAGGGACGCCCATTGGCATGGTGGGCGGCAAGTACGGGCAAAGGTGCCGAAACATTGGTGGTAGTGGCAAAGTTGCGTATGTGATGTGTTATTATTGTGATGATGGGATGCAGGGAATGATTGGGATGGTGGTTTGTACTGTTGCAGGTGTGTTGTGTTGTGAGATGTAGGGTAATGTGGTAAAGGTGGGAGAATTCGTGGGGTGGGGGTGAAGTGTTGATGGTAATATTGTGATGGGGATGAGTACTGAGGAAGGGAAGACCTGAGTGGGCATAACTGTCCGGGTGTTGTTGTTCATCATAGGTTGGTGAGCATGAGTGGAGGCATGTGTATGAAGTTGATGATGTGGGTTAGTGGAGGCGTGTTGTGAAGTGGGCATATGTTGTTGGGGAAGTGTAGAACTGGAGTGGTATTGTTGATTCGAGGGTGATGTGTTGGGTACGTGTGGTTGAAGGGTCATAGATGGCGTAGCGGTGGGTGAGTTTGTCGTAACGGTGGGTGTGTATAACTGTTGGTGAGGGTGTGACAGGTGTTGGTAGTGGGATGAGGAAGAAGGTGATAAGTGTTGTGTAGCGGGTGCTGTAGATGCGGGCGTTATGCTGGTCATGTTGAAGTGGTGGTGCTGCTGTGGTGGGTCACCCTCCGCATAGACATTCATAATGGCATCGGCATATTTGACGTATTGCTGTATTGGTAGTTGTAAGTGGGCTTGTAGGTGAAGTTGAACAGTCGCAGGGAAGAGCGTGGAATGCCGCATCTTAAGTATTGAATCTGAGAAGTGGTTGCCCGCCTTCTCATTTAGCTGCTGCATGTGACATAAGACCGCAGACGGGCGGTGGCCATCCAGTTGGACATCCTCGAGGGCCCTCAGGAATTCATGCTCTGACATACCATGCGAAGAGACAATAGCCTCCTTCAGTGCTTCGTAAGATGGGTGAGTGCAGTAGGGATAGCGTCGAACACATCCTCCGGGAGTACTCGGAGGATGGCCTGGAATTTTTGCTCACTCGTGAAGTTCGAGGAGCACCAGAGGGTTTCCATATGGCAAAACCACGAATGTACATTGAGTGAGGAGGGAACGTATACTGTCTGTGAAGTGGCGTTATGTGAGGTGGACGTAGTGTGTGTGGAAGTGGAAGAGTGCTGTGGGGGGGAGTGTAAGGAAGTGTTAGGTGAAGGTGGGCTAGCTACACCTTGCAAGGCCTGTGATGTGGCGTCCATGGTGTAGGCGGGAAGTACTGTATGTGGTGAGGTAATGTACGCAGATATGAAAATCGCACCCGGGGGTGGTGTGAGATATGGGTGAAGGTGTGGGGGCACAAGCTCAGAAATGGGCCCGAGAGCAAAATACAAATAAAATACAAAAGAATGTGAAAATAATGGGGGTAAGTAGCACTTGGGGTGGTATCACCGAGAGAAAGCGTAGAAAGTTAGTTTAAAATGTACTTAACTTGTTGGCATTGAGTGGGTACTTAAGGATATGCATAGAGGCGAAAACGTGGATGGAGGCCGTGTTGTGGGGCATCAGCAGCGATGCACGTAGAATCCTTGTAGAGCACAGCACTTGGTTATAGATGAGTACGTGGGCACATAGTGAAGAGATAGTGGTGGTGTGCTGCACGTAGAGTAAATGTAGGCCCGGCACGTGGATGTTGTGTAGCACGTGGGCACGTAGTGGTGTGGGGGTAAGGCAGCGATGCACATAGAGTCGATGCAGGGCACGGCACGTAGGTCTAGTGGAGCATTTGGGGACGTCATGAGGAGATAAGTCTGTGATGCACATAGGGTGTTGGAGAGGACAATAAGGCATCCCAAAGGTAGGTGAGCGTGTGTGCAAGGACGATGGTGGGCACTGAAATAAACGAAGGGAAGAAACGCACATGGTGTATGGGAGGAGAGAAAGGGGTCGAGGAGGTAGAAAATAAATGTAGGGCGAATGAATGGAATGGTAGGTAGAGCAACGAAACGGGACATGCGTAGAAAAGAGCGAGAGTTACAAAGAACAACGAAAGTGGGTATTGTAAAGTGGACAAAAATTATGTTAAGGCAAAAGTGGGTTTGATAGAACACTGGGGAAAGTGAACACAGTAACGAATACAAGCAAAAATTGGAGGTAAAAAATGTGTACATGTAAAGGGTACCTTCGAAGTGAAGCGATGAGGTTGAAGTAGGTGAAGTGGTGATGCGAGGCGTAGCTGCAGGGCCTCTGCGAACGTTGGAAGTGGTCTGGTGAAGAGGTTGATGTGCACATAGCATGGTGGAGCTTGGGAGCATGTACGTATTACCTTGTACCAGTGTAACAGAGTTGAAAAGCTGGGGTCACCAATTATAACGGTAAGGAAGCCCTTATGTTACTACCCAGGTGAACAGACTCCAGAATACATGGTACAGTTTATTGGTAATACAAGGAGATGCAGTACATGTAAGTATACGGGAGGCCAGCCGTTCGTGAAGAGTCCGTAGTTGCAGTGGAGCGTCTGTAGTTGCCGTGAAGAGTGGTGAAGGCTTGAACAACACGTTGATCGGAGCGAGAACGCGTGTTTGTGGCAGGTGGACAACGGAAGTGAGACAGGGCAGGACCTCTTAGTACTGGAGCTAATGGTATAGTCTGTCTTCCAGCGGCTGGCGGCCCCCTTTTATCTCGTCGGACATTGCCCCAGAAGGACTGTGGTTAGACCGCCTGAGTCCCCAAGGGAGGATTAACCTGTCTGGCCAGGGGATTAGTGTACTCGCCACGTCTGTAGGCTGGATGGTGGTAGAGGTGCGGCCCAGACAAAGAGTAGAGGTGCGGCAACAACAAAGGGAAGGAGTGACACACATGGCACCACTACAAACACAATAATACCTCCCTCCCTTCCTATTGTATTCAGAATAACTATTTTTTTTTTTTTTTTTTTTAGATGCAACTAGGCATCTGGTAGCGCAACAGCTAGGGTCATATAATGCCCAACAAAAAATGATCATCTAAATAATTAATAAAATATGTACTTACATTAAATAGGCTTCATTACCCTGAAAGGGATAGGCAGCATGATTAAAAGAACACAAACTAAAAAGCACATTTTTACTAAAAACCTGTCAACTCAAGTAAAATATATAAAAGAATCAAAACTAAAAAATATCGAACTATCTAAAAACCATAAATATCATAAAATCACAATTTGTGGAGGAGGCCAGCCTCCTCCACATAAGAGAGGGTGTTCTCTCCCACACTACAAGCCTCCTCCCCGAGCACCTGGGAGAGACTTTAAGAACCGTCACCCACCCTGTACTCGGAGATGTGCCTACGACGAGGGTTCCCAAAGCTGGGACACTTAACATTAACATGCCGCACTGTCAGAGAGACCAGACAATCTTAACTGTAGGGAGGAGGTGCCCTCTCCATTATAAAGCCAAGAGTCAATAGCGTGTGGCCAATGCGGAGATGGACAATAGCTGTCTACCATCGGTGGGACAGGCCGCTGTAGCTCCACAAACCAAGGTGCTGGCGGATGCCACCAGGAACAAACGGCAGCATCTATGTAGGGTCGAAGGTCCACTGCAGGTACGGGATGATACCTGGCAGGATCCTGAGAACTGGAGGCCGCAGCCTTAGCCAGGGCATCAGCCAGCTCATTCCCATCGACACTCACATGAGCCGGAACCCAACAAAATGTACCAGTAACTCTGCGGCCACGACGACCCAGAAGGACAAGCCACTCAAGAATGGCCAACACCCGGGGATGGGAAGTTATAATTGCCCAAGGCCTGCAAGGCACTACAGGAATCACTAAAAATAGTAAAAGAAGGCTGTGGGAGAGTAAAAATCAATTGGAGGGCATATAAAATGGCCGAGAGCTCGGCAGTAATAAATGGACATTTTTTAATTTTTTTCCATATCTCAACCTCGGGGCTGTAGGCTATCAGTAGCCTGTGACTCTTGCGAGGCCCCGAGATTACTGGGTGTCGCACCAGATGAGGCAGTGGAACTTCGTGGTGATGTTGGTACCGCAGCTTCTCTTCTGCCCCACCAGATGACGACACCTTATTTATACAAGTCACTATCAGTAGAGAGCAGCTACACCCTCAACAGGTTAAGAGCCTGGAGGCAAGAGACCTTAAGTAAAGTAGGGAACCCAAGTCAAACGTTTGTCAAAAAGGAGACCCAAAAAACGATTCTCCTCGACACAACGTATCCGATGACCATACATGAATAAGTCCGGATCAGGTTGGATGCCTCGGATGCAGCAGGATGCCATATTGCCATGTAGTGTCATACGCTTTCTCTAAATCAAATAATACACAGACAAGGTGTTAATGTCGTGCAAAGGCCTCACATGCAGCAGCTTCCAACCTGACCAGAGCGTCTGTAGTGGGACGGTGTTTACGAAAGCCAGACTGGGACAGAGACAGAAAATCACCCCGTTCCAAGAAGTATACCAGTCTGACATTCGCCATCTTCTCAAATAGTTTACAGAGACAGGAGGTCAAGGCAACTGGTCGATAATTGAGGGCAACACTAGAGTCCTTACCCGGCTTGGGGAAAGGAAGGATGCAACCCTCCACCCAGAAGGGAAGACACCCTCCAGCCAGATTCTGTTATATAAAGCTAAAATAAATGAGATCGCCTCCTCACCCAAGTGTCACAACATTGCATATGGGATGTTGTCTGGCCCAGGAGAAGTGTCGCCACAGAGAGAGAGAGCAGAATGCAGGTCTCTCAGTGTGAATATATGGTTATAACTTTCATTCTCGTTCCCTGAGAAATCCAGGACAGTGCATTCCTTGGCTCTTAACTCATGCTTGACAGCCAGAGGTCGAGAGTCACAGCTGGAGACTCTAGCAAAAGATTCCACCATGGTATTGGCCACTGTCAAACCATCCATAATCTTAATTCCATTGACCTTAAGAACAGGTGGAGAACTAGGAGAAAACTTCCCCGCCATCTTACAGACTCTCCTGAATACTTGGGTGAGTGAGTTTTAGTATTAATTGAAGACACATAGGCCTTCCAAAAGATGGACATTGTGCCTCTTTTAAAACTCGTCTAGCCCGAGCCCTTGCTCGTCGAAAGTCCTCTAAAAGAGTTGGGTCCCCACGATTGCAACAAAGGCGAGAGAAAGCAGCGCGCTTCTCCCACACAGCAGTAGTGCAGGACGTTTGGGAAAGTGGCCAGAAATTTTAACGATAAAATTGAGAGCAGCAGAGTGGAGAATATCAGTGAAATATGTTACAGCCTCATCAGTGCTACCAAATCTGCTACAGAAAAGACCGATGAAGTTAGCTCTCTAAAAAAACTGCCAGTTAGCCTTCTCTAAACTCCACCTAGGAAGACGAGACTGTGGTTCATACCTGTTATTTTCCAAGAGTATAGGGAAGTGGTCACTAGCATATAAATCGGGCAACACACTCCAAGTAAAATCCCATAAAGCACTGGGTAAGCAGAGGGAAATGTCAATGGCGGTAAGTCCCAGGAGGGCTATTAAAATGTGTCATATTTTCTGTATTTAAAACCCCTAATCCCTCATCCTCAATTAAAGAAGCCAATAAAACACCCCTGGGGTTGACCAAACTGTCACCCCACAGAGGATGACAACCATTAAAATCACCCAATAAAATAAAGAGAGAGGGAAAGTTTAAAGTGGCAGCCCAGACCCCTGAGATACAACCTTAGAGATATCATCTGTAACACATATTAAAGTTTAGTAGTCTTGTAAACTGTGAAATTGACCATGTGCCAGAATTTAACTAGCAGCTTACTTAACAAGCAACAGTAATTGGTTGTTATATTTTGGATATAGATCCAACTAGTGAGATACCGAATGAAACCAATGCAAAACTTAAGCTTGATATCTCCTGATTATAGATTGAACTATGCCAGACATTTTGATAGGTGGAACCACCCTGACAGACATACATAACAATGGAGGTTCATTGGAGGATTTGAAACTGGATCCAATATAGGAGATACCAGGTAACTTTTCATGCTATAGAATCAGTGTGCATCCTAGAATACTGTGGTGGGAATGACAGACATTTTAAGGGGTAGAAAAGCCCCGACAGACACACTCAAAATGTGCTGGATACCGAGGTAGGCTACGAGGCAGGAACGCCTGTATCTAGTTGCCAGTTAACGTAAAAATTCCATTTTTTTTTTTCGATACGTCAGCAATATTTTAATGTGAAATATTTTTAAATAAAAAGAGGTTTTGTTAGGTGAAAGTATTTAGATAATAAAATAGTATGCCCTTATGGAAATAATATATTCAAGGTAAACCTGTCACATTATAAGGCAAATCATTATAAAGTAATCACATTATAAAGTCAATCATTGACTGTTACATTCAAAGAAATAATTTATATATAATCATCATACACTGAAATATTGACTGTTACATCCAAATAAATAATATACAATCATCATACACTGAAGTATTGACTGTCATATCCAAATAAATAATATACAAACATCATACCATACACTGAAGCATTGTTTGTCATATCCAATGAAACAAGATACAATCATCATACCATACACTGCAGCATTGACTGTCATATCCAATGAAACAAGATACAATCATCATACCATACACTGAAGCATTGACTGTCATATCCAAAGAAATAATATACAATCATCATACACTGAAGCATTGTCTGTCATATCCAAAGATTCCACTGAAGGACCTTGAACAGTGTTACTTTAGTACTGATTTTTGGGAAGCTTCATAGAGGTACTTCCCACTACCACCTTGACCTGAGGGCTTACTCAAACGACAAGTTTTATCTAATCCTGGGCCACTAGAAGAAGAGCAAACCCAAGGAGTAGTACTTGGGGCAGTAAATGGGATCCGTAGATGAGTCCCTGAAACATCTGATATGTTAGAAGAAGGTGAAGGTATTTGAGCAGGGATATTCTTTGAAACAATTACATTGGTATTGTCCTGTACAGTAGTATTATTACTGACACAGGCAGATACATCAACATCAATAATACAGGTGGAAGAATCACTCCGCTGCTCAAGCGGAAGAGAAACTGAATCTTTTGAAGTCACAACATTCGAGGCACCCACATTTACTTCACGCCCCTCCGATGTTCCTAAAGGAAGCTTGCGAGGGGGAACATCTGTTGAATCAAGAGATTCATCAGAGCCACAAGAAGGCTTCTGGTGAAATTGAGAGGAAACTATGGATGAGTCCTCAGAGACGGCTGCCTTGCAAGGAGGAACATCTATGGAGTCAAGTGTCTCAGAGGAACCACGAAGGTGTCTCTGTGGCAGTTTAGGTGACTTAAGTTTCCTTTTTGGAGAGCGTGTGGCAGCGTGAACCTCTACCACATGGACACCTTTAGCTATAGTCTGAGAATTGTCATCAGTTGAATAGTCACCAGAATGAGTGTCTGATACAGGTTCCAAGACAGAGAAACTATTATGTAGTAAAACCTTAGAAACGTTCTCACTAGAGCAAGAAGCAGCTGCTTCTTCAGAGAGTTGAGAGGGTGCTGCAACCGATTTAGGGCGAAGAGAGGAGGCATATGTCTTCACACAACCATCCTTCTGTTGCCTGAAGTTGAGTGGCAGTCTGGCACTACCAATGCTGATGAATTGGGTGTTAGCCAAGTGGGGGATATCCTGCTCAAGGAGGCACAGCTCCGGACAGATCAATGGTCCACACCCCATCCATCAGCGACTTGGTTTGGGCCTCATCTGATCTGGTAACAGTTGCAGGTGGAGGGAGGGGGGGATGTTAGTGAGAGAGGAGGAGAGAAATGTGGGCGGAGCTATATAGGAGGGTAAGGAATGATCAGGTAGATAAACGTGTGTCAGGAGGAATGAATGAAGTATACACTGTGAACGGTATCAAATCACCAACAGTTTAAAGCAGGGTTCTTCAATCTTTTTCAGTCGTGACCCAGTTTTTACTATGACATCATTCTCGCGACCCATACAGAAAGATATTTTACAAATTATCAGAATTATCAACCAGAATTATAAACACTGCCTCACCTACCCTCCCTCTCTCTCTCACACACTCATTCAAGAAGGCTAATATTTGTGCAATGATTTTGTTTTATTTATAATTAAATATATGAATATTCGATTATAAAAATATGTTAGGTGGATTCATGTATGAACTTCATATTTATTTTATTGCCACGAATATTATTATTCTATTTTATTCATGTATTTATTTTTGTGAGCCTGCAACGCAGTTTGGAGGAATTCGGGACCCGTAATTTGAAGAACCCTGGTTTAAAGAAGTGCATACTGCATTAACGTAAGTGGATATAGAAGAGAAGAAATGTGATGATTTGAGGCGAGGGTGAGGGGGAAGAGGGTAAGAAAAATGAAGGTGATTAGTTGAAAAGTAATAACAAACAAATATAATTAGAATATCTGTTACATTATATCCTTTAAATAAAGGCACTGTCTTTTGTTCACCATCGTAGTGGGATAGACTACTGAATATATATTATCCTTTGGATATTAGACAGCTATCCCTATATTCCTTTTATCCCTCGTGCTTGCCCCGTAGGGGAGTATTGCCTGTAATGATGTGGGCAATACTTTAAGGGTTTTGGCGCCCCTTCGGCCCCAGCCACTAGCTTTTAGTTCTTCAACTATCCCTCTCTTCTTTCTATTTCCTTACTGCTTGCTGTCTAACCTCTCTATCACCGTTTTCTGGCTCTTTATGACCTCGCTGTTGCGGCGCCTAATATCAATCAATCAATCAACCTCTACATTTTGAGAACCAAAATACGATCAACAACATAATCTCAGCCGCAGTTTTTCGAATCATATAATTGGACTATAAGTGAAAAGGGAGAAAGGCCTATGTCATTAAAACTTTTTAAGAACGAATGAGAAGGTTGAAAATATGAGAAAGAAAAGATAAACGGTAAGAAAGGAGGGAAGGACAAGCGAGAGAGGGATTAGACAGTAGGGAGGATGTGTAAGGTTGCCAGTTACTTGAGAGATACTGTAATATATATAGCCTATGCATAAAATTAGACCAAGTTTATTGAAAACGTCATATAGCGGCGCCTGTTCAAGTTTAACATTGATTATTTTAAATGAAATGCATATTTAGAAGAAAAAATCCTGGTAAATAGCTTAATGAATTTGTTGACAAATATGATTATTAAAAAAGTTAGAAAATTAAACCGTTCTCTACAAAAAAAAAAAAAAAAGGAGCTGGGCTTGGGAGAAGGTGATAAATAGGATGGACTACAAGCACAAGGGATTTGATTGATATTAGGTGGCGCAACAGCAAGGTCAAATAGCACCAGGAAAAGGTGATAGAGAGGTGTGACAGCAAGCAAGAAGGAAATAGGAAGTTAGGTGGGACAGTTGAAGAAAGGTAAGCTAGTGGCTGGGGCCGAAGGGGCGCCAAAACCCTTAAAGTATTGCCCACATCATTACAGGCAATACTCCCCTACGGGGCAAGCACGAGGGATAAAAGGAATACAGGGATAGCTGTCTAATATCCAAAGGATAATATATATTCAGTAGTCTATCCCACTACGATGGTGAACAAAAGACAGTGCCTTTATTTAAAGGATATAATGTAACAGATATTCTAATTATATTTGTTTTTTATTACATTTCAACTAATCACCTTCATTTTTCTTACCCTCTTCCCCCTCACCCTCGCCTCAAATCATCACATTTCTTCTCTTCTATATCCACTTACGTTAATGCAGTATGCACTTCTTTAACCCCTTAGGACCGACTTATTATTTTTTTTTTTCACCCCCAGCCGACTTCTGGGGGTCAATTTTCAACTTTCATGTAGGCAAATTTTGTTCTTACAGAATGAAAGAGCTTGAATTTACACACCAGGAACTGAAAACGGGAGCCTCGTAGGTGTACGCGTTTGCGTATGACAGAGCTTCAAAGTCCGAAAATAAATAAAATAGTATCCCCTGAAACGCATGAAAGAAAACCACATACGCTCTGCGTACATCTCTAAACATGTAAATAAACACTTAATCAATGCGTCTAAGTGGTTTTCAATGATAATAAACGTATTTCAGTGTAATTTTGTCTGTCTAGACTCTCCTGGAGTATAGTAGACAGCAGAGAGATACGAGAAACATAAGAAAACACCATGTAGTGGAAAGGTGGGGTCCTTGTTGGTGGGGGTAGGTCTAGGCACCACCCACCAGACACCACTACCACAGTCAAACCTTTTCTCAAGGACGTTAGCTTTCCATCGTTACCAACGCCAGCTCGCTAGCTACTCGCTACAGTTTTTTATAGGTACAGTCTGTTACAGTTCCGACTGGGCCACCCAGTATCGAGAGATCGTAGATGTGGCAGCAGTGTGTGTGTGTGCTCGAAAATTATACGGATCGTCAACACTCTCCCTCTGTAGTGAACATGACTCTGCCTCAAAGTTCATTCCATAGATGGCGCTGTGTAGTTGTGGAAGGAATGTGGACTGCAGGGTTGAAGTTTCGGGAAACATCTATGCTCGTGCCAATGAGTCATGAGCTCTCAGGCAGAGTGGTTGAGGAATGCTATTATGGAAATTTAACAACTATATTACACAATGAGCAGGTGAAGTTAAGGTAAAGTTGTTCGTAGCCTGAACAGTGAATATTTTTTCTAAATGGAATTCATGTTTAGCATGCAACATTGCATTGTTTTCTTGTTTTTCTACCAACTCGAGCAGATCGAGCAGATAGGTTGTTTGCTTTGGCCATCATATTTTGGTAGGCATTATTTGATGTTCACCTCTGATTTTGTATTTTATTTGTAAGTCACTTTACAATGTATTACATGCATAGTAAAATTCCTTCATTACTAATTACTCTCTCTCTCTCTCTCTCTCTCTCTCTCTATCTCTCTCTCTCTCGTTAAAGTATACTGTAATCTCTCTCTCTCTCTCTCTCTCTCTCTCTCTCTCTCTCTCTCTCTCAAATGAACACTATCTTATCTTATCCAGTCTATTTAGATATGAAATCGTATGGAGATTTAGGACCAATTCCACAGTTGTTCGTTGTAGTTTGTTAGCGCCCAAACGAAAGAATCTAAACTGTGTAAATTACTTTTGACTGATTTATTGGATTAATCTGATGAGTAAAGTTTACAGATATTGTAATAATACTAGTGCTTGATAGTTTTGGTGAATACTCAGCTTTTGGGAAATAACGAAAGCTTACGAGTGTGTTTGGGGAGGAATCTGACAAACAAAATGACTATGCGGGACCGGCCCTGACTCCTTGACATTCCACGTTAAACACATAAGTGTCGAAATATGTGATCTTTTGCCAATGATAGATTCTTCTTCACCTCCTTCTAACTTTTTCACTTTTCTTATCCTGTTCTTTCTTCACCTTTCCCTCATCTCCACCTCTTCTCCCTTTCTCCTTTAGACCCCGTAGGGGGGTATTGCCGGTAGTGATAGAGGGCAATACTTTAAGGGTTTTGGCGCCCCTTCGGCCCCAGCCAATCTCTTTCAGTTATTCAACTGTTTCTTTTCTTTCTATTTCCTTCCTGCTTGCTGTCCCACCTTTTCTATCACCTTCTTCTGGCGCTATATGATCTCGATGTTGCAGCGCCAAAAATCAATCAATCAATCAATCAATTTGCCAATGATAATCAACTGGCATTGATTGTTATATTAACTGGGTTATGTTTGTTTAGAAGCCACACCTGAATGGGGAAGAGGGATCACTCTTGGCGACCAAACGTGTGTTTAACCTCCTAAAAGATTACCCCGATTTTTGCTAATTAACCTTTTGTAGTGAAAAATAGTGTGTGCATAACAGTAGGTGTTTTACTAAATTTGCACATCGTTCACATAATGATTGATTTATTCCAGAGATAACGGTGTGTGGCTGTGGGGAAGAGAAGGGCGAAGTTTCGGAAAGTAGGTGGGCAAGGTGAAGTTCACTGGAAGGCACAGGTTGAGCAGACGGATACGTAGGGTCATTACTTTAGCTAGGAATGTAGTTTGCCAGTCAGTATTTGATGAGCGTTTCAGAGTAACGACTCCTTATCATGATAAAATCCTAAAGATTTTTATTACTTTGTTTATTGTATCACCCGTTACCATAAATCCTACGAATTATGAAATTACTCCGAAACTATCCCTCTCTCATATTCTGTGTATCTTTTTATCGAGTCATCAAGTAATGAATAGATAACGTTAGCTACACAAATTAAAGAAGAATGTGTCTAAATTGACATTACCGATATCATGCTGTATGTGTAATAATCCTAAAGAAAATTAGCTCCTAGTAAAAGTCAGACAGAACAAGTGATTAAACCAAGATTTACTTGCATTATAAATAAATATAAAATATTCGCGTCCGTGCCCGAGATCACATCTTAAAACACACTGCACACTCAGAGGGACCCCTATTCGGAGGCATATTTTTCAATTCTGACCTGGTCAATGCAATCCGTTCAGTTAGGTTAGATTAAGTATGGTTGGGTTGAAATGCAGTCAAGTAGGTAAAATGAGCTGGGAAAGACAATGAGACTATTTAAAAAATTTCCTATGGTTACTTTTATTCCCATATGTTAGGAGCAATTTTCCTTAATTTTGTCCCAGCACTTCTTGCTCTCCAGCCAAATTCGAGAAATATGCTAACCAGCTGTAAAATCGGCGGTTGAACCCTCGTTGGCCGGGGGAAAGATAAAACTCTGGTTATTCTCTACTTTCGTCAACTTTACAGGTTCATAATTTCAATAGACAGGAACACTCTATAAATGTAAATAGCCAAAGTAGGAGTTATACAATCCTTGACAACCCAACAACATTTATTTAAACAAAATAATTTTTTATTTACATTGACAATTAATATCCAGTCCAGCCACCTTCCTTCTCTATGACGGCACGCAGTCTATCGGGCACAGAGGCCACAATGCGTCGAATTTGTTAGGTTTGTTGCGGAACATCTCCCACTGAGCCTGGGTATGAGCCATTAGTCCCTCCGGTCTCCGCTCCACCATCTCTGGCTCCCAGCAGTTGACCATATTAGCCCACATGTTCTCTATGGGGTTCCAACGAAGTTCACCTTGCCCACCTAGGCTACTTTCTGAGACTTCGCCCTTCCCTTCTCCACATAAATCCATCATTATGTGAACGGTGTGCAAATTTGGTAGATCACCTACTACTATGCACACATTAATGTATCTATTAGCAAAACTTGGGGTAATCTATTAGTAGGTTAAACACACGTTTGGTCGTTAGGAGTGATCCCTCTTCAAACAAACAAACATAACCCAGTTAACAATCAATGCGAGTTGATTATCACTGGCAAAACGATCGCTTATTTCGACACTACTAATTTGTTTATTAACGTAGAATGTCAGGGAGCCAGGACTGATTCCACAGTCATTTTGTCAGAGTCCTCCCCAAACACACTTGTAAGGCTTCGTTATTTCTCAAAAGCTGATTATTCCTATTCACCAAAACTATTAATTGAGCATTTGTATTATTACAATAGCTGCATACTTTACTCATCAGATGCTTCCAATAAATCAGACACAAGTCATTTACACAGTTTAGTTTCTTTCGTTTGGGTGCTAACAAATCACAACGAACAACTGTGGAATTGGTCCTCACTCTCTGTTCGATTTCATTAGTATAGAGATAGGATAAGATAAGATGGTGTTTATTTCAAAGTGAGAGAGAGAGAGAGAGAGAGAGAGAGAGAGAGAGAGAGAGAGAGAGAGAATTACAGTTGACTTTAACATTTTTATTACGAGAGAGAGAAAGTATTTAGCAATGAAGGAATTTTACTATGCATGTAATACCTGACTTACAAATAAAATACGAAATCAAAGGTGATCTCAAATTATGCTTACCAAAATATGATGGACAAAGAAAACAACCTATCTGCCCGATCCTAGTTGGTAGAAAAACAAGATAACAATCGTGGCAACGAGACGTGAGCTCTGTCAGAACGGCTGAGCAATGTTGCATGCCAAACATGATAACCATTAAGAAGAAATATTCACTGTTCAGGACACGAACAACTTTACCTTAGCTTCACCTGATCATTGTGTAATATAGTTGTTAAATTTCCATAATAGCATTCCTCAACCACTCTGCCTGAGAGCTCATGACTCATTGGCACGAGCATAGATGTTTCCCGAAACTTCAACCCTGCAGTCCACATTCCTTCCACAACTACACAGCGCCATCTATGGAATGAACTTTGAGGCAGGGTCATGTTCACTACAGAGGGAGAGTGTTGACGATCCGTATAATTTTCGAGCACACACACACACTGCTGCCACATCTACGATCTCTCGATACTGGGTGGCCCAGTCGGAACTGTAACAGACTGTACGTCGACATGTCGGTGATTCGGAGCGAACCATTAATTTTTGTATCACCGATATGTCGGTCAATCGGTCCTAAGGGGTTAAACCAGGGTTCTTCAAATTAAGGGTCCCGAATTCCTCCAAACTGCGTCGCAGGCTCACAAAAATAAATACATGAATAAAATAGAATAATAATATTCGTGACAATAAAATAAATATGAAGTTCATACATGAATCCACCTAACATATTTTTATAATCGAATATTCATATATTTAATTATAAATAAAACAAAATCATTGCACAAATATTAGCCTTCTTGAATGAGTGTGTGAGAGAGAGAGGGAGGATAGGTGAAGCAGTGTTTATAATTCTGGTTAGAAAGCCTTTTAATCATAAATATTATGTTTCATCGTCTGGCCTTGTATTTTCTTAGGCTGATAATTCTGATAATTTGTAAAATATCTTTCTGTATGGGTCGCGAGAATGATATCATAGTAAAAACTGGGTCACGACTGAAAAAGATTGAAGAACCCTGCTTTAAACTGTTGGTGATTCGATACCGTTCACAGTGTATACTTCATTCATTTCTCCTGACACACGTCTCTCTACCAGGGTCTACCTGATCATTCGTTACCCTCCTATATAACTCCGCCCACATTTCTCTCCTCCTCTCTCACTAACATCCCCCCCTCCCTCAACCTGCAACTGTTACCAGATCAGATGAGGCCCAAACCAAGTCGCTGGTGGAAGAAGTGTGGACCCTTGATCTGTCCGGAGCTGTACATCTTACCATGGCGAGAACGTAAGGGGTGAGCATCTCTGCAGTAAAAGCAGTAACTCTCTAACTGACACTCAGAAGTAGTATGTGAGTCAAGAGCAGAATAATTGCCACACCAAGACCGGTTGTTGCAGTTCCTCCTTCTATGACCAAACTCATAACAGCAAAGACACTGTAAAGGATGCTCAAAAAAAGGCTCAACCTCAAAAGAGGTGGGGTTAATGTTAATGCAATATGGAAAATGTGAGCCAAAGAAAGTGAGGATGATCAATATTTTTACTACCTTTCATCTTTGTTACTCGTTGGACACTATCTGGACACATAGCGAGAATGTCCTCTTCAGAGAATTCATACAGGTCCTCATTGTATATATGCCCCTTGCTATAATTAAATGGTCGATGTGGTTTGATGGATTCAAACATGCCATGAGAAGGACAGGGGAAATTGAGGAGCATCATGGCCTGTGTAAGATCTTTGGCTCTGATTAAAACGCCCTTACCATATTTTTTTATGTGGCCCATCGGTAATAATCCAATTTCTTTCTCCAGATACCGGGAAGCATGGATAAGGTTACCACGCCCCTTCCTGTAGTAAGCCACAAACCAAAAGGGTGTAAGAACCCTTTTGGTTTGTGGCTTACTACAGGAAGGGCCATGTCCTTAGGGACATGCTCTACAGAGTCCTCAAAGATGTAAGGGCAGTAGTCATTGTCACTGTCAACAACATTTATGGACTGCATCATCTGAACTTTGCAGTGAATATCCCCCACAATCAGAGAATCTTTTGCCTCAAAAGCTGCTTTGGCAGCAGCATTTGTATTGAAAGTAATATAGCACCGATTAGATCTACAGTCACTGTCATAAGTGATTCGGATATGAAGAACCACTCCAAAACACTTAAATATGGAGTGGATAGCACCATAGGAAAGGGATACAAGTACATTTGTCAACATTGTCAACAACAACAACAACATTAACGTGTCCAAACCGCTAACAGGGTTTGTCGACACAACACCTGACCTGCTGGGTCTTCTCTTATTTGCAGCCTTCTGCATACCACCATGAGCAGAGAGTAACGTCTCAAGGGCCTGGTCGACCACCGCTCAAGGAAGAAATAGGGGCTTTTTGTTATCCATATAATATTAATTCTGTTATATTGGCCCCAGGAGCCAAAAGTTACTACCGACTGGGTAGATGAGGGGACCGGGCGCTGGTCACCATGGGCGGGGTACCTCTTCCCCCACGGAGCCACTTGTTTTAAAAAGCTGCCCCAATGGCTCGAAAGTTTAGCCATGACGGTGCTGAGACCCCCTTTCCCAACATCTCCCGGCCCAGACACCCAACCATCCAACACAGGACAGCCCCTAGAGGATAGTCCCTCTGGAAGGCAACACTGTTGGCTCGTACTGGTAGCTTATTGCATGGGAACCATTTTGTCTGGTCTCTCACTGGTGACCTTACTAGCATGGGAAGCCCTCTCTTCCCGAAATTGGGGCAGAGCAGGGGCCGGAGCCCCTTCTAGTCTAGCAAACAAGGTCTCAGAGACACGCAAGCCCCCCCACCATGTCAAGGCGGTTCCCCTTGTAGGGGTTCAGTTAAGGTAAACTGGTGTATAAGACAAGGGGTCTGATATGGTCTTCCTAATTCTATAACAAATTGAAGCTCCGGTTAAGACCAAAGGATGCCAAGGGTAGGTTACGAAGTATGCCAAGGTTAGGTCTCGAATGATACCAAGGTTAGGTCTCAAAGTATGCCAAGGTTAGGTTCCGAAGGATGCCAAGGTTAGGTCCCGAAGTATGCCAAGATTAGGTTCCAAAGAATGCCCCCTTCTAGGTTAGGTTAGGTCAGGTCGGGTAAGGTCTTTTTAATTCTGTAACAAATCGATGCTCTGGTTAAGACCGAAGGATGCCCGATCCAGGTTGGGCTAGACTAAACTTGGCTCGAGTTTTTCATTTTTCAATATTTATGCTCGTTGAAAATTGGAAAACCTGAGCCAACTTTTGCCAAAACTTGGCTCGGGTTTTCCATTTTTTGACATTTATGGCATGTCATGAGTGCGAACTAGAAAGGCAAATATAATATATTATGAGTTTTCCACCCACCAAAAAACCCCGATTTCCCAGGCTCTCCCCCAAGATTATTGGATGGGAGGGAGGGGGGCTATCTCTAATATGAAGCATTTCCTAAAGAAACAGAGGTCAATATCACTCAAATCACACTAAAACCTTTTAGGAGTTATATATTATTTCTATGAAATCCTGTTGTGGCAACTTGTAAAAATTTACCAGGTAAAGAAACGTGTACGAAGATGGACGACTACACTACATTACTATAGTCTTTATGAAATATACTGAGCGCTGAGGCGTTGGCCACTTCCGAGATTTACCTGACTGCTACGTTGTCAGATCTCGTCTGGACAATTAAGGGATTAGATCCTCATTAAAAATGACAGCCAGCCCTCACCAACCCACCGCCTGTTCTCTCTCTCTCTCTCTCTCTCTCTCATCTGTTCCCTATATATCGCTTGCTGTTAACAACAAAACATAAAAGTAAATCTTTCCTTTTCTGTTGACACATTATGTTGTATTATAAATGCGACACTTTTCTGAGGGTATAACATAATTTTTCGTTTGTTTCGACTCTTTTCCTCACCACCACTGCTCGTGATGGTGCAATGATAGGTCCTCTATTTGCTTTTTCTTCTATAAAGTACTTATTTACTTTATAAATAAGTTCTCTCTCTCGACTATGTAAAACATGATAGCGAGTAGCAGAGGTGTGCTCCATCTTGAGTGGCAGCCAGAGGAAAAGTGACAGTAGTGACCTGAGTTGACGGGTCGAGCTTACGCACTTATCCTTGAGTACACTCACCCTAGGTGCACTGGCAACGTCGGTCGAATATTCTGCCCAGTGTTGTGATACATATATATATTATCATTGTTAATATGAGAAGTGAATATTTTCATATACCTACATGACCTTAGTAGTGAAGTAAATGTACACGTAGTAATTTGGATTAATTTAGCATCAGTAAATAGCTGATATGAGAGAGTGAGTAAAGTGTATTGATCTGACTTGGCAACATTGCGGGAGGGAAAAACCTCCCAACAGCCAACGCCTCAGCACTCAGTATATTTCAAAAAGACTATAACGAGTCTCAACATATGCTAGGCTAATATCGTTTTTATAAATATAGTTAAGTAGAAGGAACAAATGAGAATGGTGAATATCTGGTGGACATCTGTGCTAAGAGGGGGTTGTTCTTGGCCAACACCTTCTTTCAGCACAAGATGGTCCACAGGTATACATGGAAGAGAAGAGATGAGAGAGGAGAGCAAAAGAGTTTGATTGATTATGTGGCAGTGGATGAAAGGTTGAGGAAGGATGTGTATAACGCAAAAGTGGTGAGAGGAATGGTCCATTGTTCCCACCATTTTGCAGTGTTGGTGAGGATGAAGGTTAGGGTTAAGTGGGAGTATGGTAGGAGGGATGAAGGGGTGAGGAATAAGATGGAGGTGGCTAGTGGGTAATTAGATGTAGAAGAGTATAGGGAGGAATATAAGAGGAGGGTGGGTGAGGTGCTGGGGGGATGTAAGGATGGGGATAGGGGAGGGAGTGGGAGTGAATGCGGTGTATGAAATGTTTAAGATGATAGTATTGAGGACAGCAGCAGAGGTAGTAGGATATAAGACACAGAAGAGGGGCAAGAAAGGGAGTGCTTGGTGGACAGAAGAAGTGAAAGATGCCGTAGAGGAGAAGAGAAAGGCATATAGGAGAACACTACAGAGGAATGTGCCGGAAGAAGTGAGAGAGAGATGGAAAAGAGAATATAATGTGTGTAAGAGACAAGTGAAAAGGATGGTGAGTGAGAGTAAAAGGAGAGTGGATGAGGAGTTTGGTATGAAGCTGAGTGAAAAGTTTAAAGAGAACAAGAAATTATTCTGGAAGGAGGTGAAAAGAGAAAGAGAAGGAAAGTCTGGTAGTGTGAGAATGAAGAGAGAGGATGGAGTTACTGTGAGTGGAAGTGAGGAAGTGAAAGAAGTGTGGAAGAGGCATTTTGATGGTTTGATAAATGGAGGGACGGGAGGGAAGGCGGTGATGACATGCATGGGGATGGAGGCAGGTGGTAGACGACAGGATGTACAGGGAGAATTAGGAAGGAAAGAGGTTAGGAAAGCAATAGGAAAGTTGAAGATAGGAAAGGCACCGGGAGTGGATGGGATAACTGCTGAAATGTTAAAGTGTGGGGGGGAGGTAGTGGTGGAGTGGATGTTGCTTATATGTACATTGGCCTGGAGGCAGGGAGAGGTGCCAGAGGATTGGAGGAGAGCCATAATTGTACCTCTGTATAAGGGAAAGGGGAGTAAGGATGAGTGTGGTAGCTATAGGGGAATAAGGCTTCTTAGTGTACCGGGGAAGGTTTACAGGAAGGTTCTTACTGAAAGACTGATTGAAGTAACAGGGAATAAAGTTAGTGAGGAGTAGGGAGGGTTCAGAAAGGGTAGAGGATGTGTGGACCAAATATTTGCATTAAAATCAATAGTGGAGAAATATATTGGGAAGGGTAAGAAGTTGTATGCTGCTTTCATGGACTTGGAGAAGGCATACGATAGAGTTGGTAGGAAAGCTATGACAGAGGTGTTGAGAATTTATGGTGTTGGGGGGCCTTTGCTGAAAGGCATTGAGGCTTTTTATGCAGATGCAAAAGCATGTGTACAGGTAGAGGGTGATCTAAGTGAGAGTTTTAATATTAGTGTAGGGCTGAGACAGGGATGTGTTATGTCACCATGGTTGTTCAATATATATATGGATGGTTGTATGAGAGAAGTGAAAGCCAAAGTGAATGGTCTGGGGGTGAAGTTGAGGGTGAATGAAGCAAACTGGTCCCTGGTGGCAAGTTTGTTTGCGGATGACACTGTGCTGATGGCTGAGAATGAAAGGAATTTACAGAGTGGTGGACGAATTTCAGTCTGTGTGTAAACGAAGGAAACTGAAGGTGAATGTGGGTAAAAGTAAAGTGATGGTATTTGAAAGAGCAGAAACTGAAGGGATTGACTTTGCTACACCTTACAGAGTGGCTGTACCAACTGGGACGAAGTGTGAGATAACTCTGAGGGGCGAGAGGATGGAGGAAGTGAAGGAGTTTAAGTACCTGGGTACAGTTATGTGTAAACATGGAAGTATGGAAGGAGAAATTAGGGAGAGAGCAGTGAAGGGTAGACAGGTCATAGGATCACTGGGGAGGATTATGAAGGGTAGAAGTGTGAGTATAGAAGTGAAAAGGGGACTATGAAATAGTATAATCCTGCCAACACTGACATATGCGTTGGAGACATAGACATGGAGTAGGGCGCATCAGTCTAGAATAGGTGCTGTGGAAATGAGTTACTTGAGACGAGCATGTGGACTTACTAGATGGGATGGAGAAAGTAATGAGTGTATATGAGAGATGTGGTATGAGTGAGAAGGCAATTGGTATTGAGTGTGGAGTGGTTGAGAGAGTGAAACGTGATACATTGAGATGGTTTGGACATGTGGAGAGAATGCAAGGCGAGGAATTTGTAAAGGAGGTGTATGGAAGTGAAGTTGTGGGACCTGGTGTGAGAGGCAGACCACCGGTCAGATGGCAGAACAGAGTGGAAGAGTATGTAAAGGAGAGAAACGTGAGGGGCAGAGTAGGGCTTGAACAAGTAAGGAGGGTGTTGGAACAGGGAGAACTGGAGACACTTCTGCCGTGGCCACCCCCTTGGGGGGAGTTCCTGGAGGGAACGAGGCGTCGGAGCTATAGATAGATAGATAGTAAAAGTCCCTTAATCCGGAGGGCAGGGCGGTTTGAGACTTCCGAATTAGCGAAAATTCTGTGTTATCGAAAAATACCTCTAAAATATGTATAAAATACATTTATTACTTTTAAATACAGGTTTCCCTGTCACACGTAATTTATGAGGTAGGGAGGGGGTGGTGGGAGGATCGCAGCTGTTGCCAGGTCTACTTGACGAAATTTTCCTAACTTACGTGTTTTTCAATTGTTAATGCTTTGTCCAGGATAAATGGATAGTTGGATAAGAATTATCATTACAATGGGAACCAGCATCAAGGGTTGATTCCACAGTGACTTTGATTTGTTATGATCCTCCCCAACCAACCACACTTGTCAGTCTTAGGGCACTTGTCAGTCTTAGGGCCTATTCCACAGTGACTTTGATTTGTTGTGATCCTTTCCAACCAACCACACTTGTCAGTCTTGATTATATCCAACAAACTCAGTCTCCAGGTAGTTCCTTATTACCAAAGTTTGATAGTGGAGTCATCCAATAATTCACTAAGGAGTCATTTACACAGTTCAGTTTCTTTTGTTAGGGTGCTTACAAACCAAAACAAACCACTGTGGAACCAGCATCACATCCACATGGATTGTTTTGGTAAGAATGGTTGCTAAGACATATTTCACAAACAAAACAATTTACAATATAATTGGTATTATTACAGAAGTACTGTGTTCTTGGCTAGGGCCATGCAGTGTTACCACATCCGGCTTACTTAATCGAGAGATAGTGGAGAAATGAGGAGTGGGCTTCTCTTGTGTGATCCCCACCTCCATCCTACAATGTATCCCGGGAATTTGTCCCGGTCACTTTATGATAGTTTACACCGGTTATATCCCAGTAGTTTGCCCATGTTAGGTCCCGGTAGTTTGCCCAGGTTAGGTCCCGGTAGTCTGCTATGGTCTAGGTTAGATTAGGTCAGACTAATTTCCAAATTATGTTTGTATCTCGAAAACGGGGCATCTCCGAGAGAAACACAATAGATGAAAAGTGTCTTAGAATGGTCCAAAATAGTGGGTAATTATACGAAAATATACAATATAGTTAACTCAGTACTTCTGTAAATAATTAAGGTTAAAATTACTCACCAATTAATTGATTGAAGATGAACGACGATTATCCTAGTCCTGGAAGACCTTGTAGACTACGATGAAACACACTGACTGTAGGTTTGAGGTAACATAACCATTATTATATTATATACATTCCTTTGAACCTTTTATCATTTTACAAGATGACAAAATGTAAGTTGATATTGTATTAATGATGAACATTAGCTATAATTTAACCACATGGGAATATTATAACTTGGTTTACGATAAATAACAAACACCAACCTTCCTTCTAGACTCCCGTATGATGTTTTAATACACTGCAAGCCCAAGGACAAAACACAAGTTTCTTAGAATGTTGTTCAAAATTACCTTAGATTATGAGGAAATTTTTTTAGATTCCCCCAGATTTCAATTACTTCACATTATTGTATTTATGGGTTATTTGTTATCTTTCCTTATAAGCAAATATTTGTGATTATTTTCTAATGAGATATTATAGTAAATACAAGGGACAAGTTTGAAAATGGCACTATATCATATCAGAAAGATTATATTTTAGAATTACCTTAAAATTCTCTTTACCTCAGAATTGGCTTATATGAGGTGAGATTACGCTAATCTGAGGTAATTACCTCACAAATGAGATCCCTGGCTGTGACTAAGGTGTGAGTGATAACCCTGGCTAGTTGTCAGTGGGTTGTCCCGTCCACGACGTGTCCAATAATGAGTCATAATACAGTCATTGTCAGTCAATATATTGGACTAGTTTGGGGGAATTGGATACTTTTAAACCTACAGTAAAATAAGTTAATAATTCTATATACATATATTGGGCAATTTTTGTTTGGAATTTGATACTTTTGAAGCAACAGTATAATTCCCACTACTTTTGTTCAGATAAAGCTGGCAACCTTCAACTCAGTGCCAGACAACAGCTGTTTGGGAACAGATGACAGTGTTGCCAACCATGAGGAATTTTATACAGATTTAGAGAATCTAAAATGCAAATGGGAAAAATTGCTCGTAATTTGGGTAATGTTTTGTACTTTATGAAAATTTGTGACAGTAGTAAGGTGATAGTAGACTGTTGGTATATTAGAGCACCTTGATTCCTCCATAATATGCCAAGAAACAGAACCAGGTTAACATATATGTTACTTGGAATAGTTTAGAGGAATCAATTGTTTCAGATTTAACATTACTGTACATATTTTCCATTTAAACATTTAATTTGCACCAAATAAACTGTGATTAATGTATACAATATGGGTTTATAACATTCTAATATAAAATATATATTACAATATCATATACAATATAATGTTTTCTACAAAATAGAAGTAAATAATATTATATGGGTATTTGTGGTGAATTTTTACCTGTTGATTTATGGAATTATGGAGTAAATGGGTTGGTAACACTGAGGGATGATATCACACCAATGTTGCCAAATGTGGGTAATTGTGTGGAATAGCCACAGAGCTACAAACATAGAGCGATCGACCCTGTGTTATTAGATAGGGGAGGAGTGTCACCAGTCACCACAGTCGATCGCTCTATGTGTATAGTTCTGAGCTATGAACTCCCGTACGTACTTGTATAGTATGTTTCTATCCACAGTTATTGACATTTCCCTGATTTGTAAAGCATTGTATCTTGTTATTTAATTATGCAGGTTTTGTTAAATCAATTAACAAGGCTCAGATGATGTCCATACGGAAAATTATGCAAAGAAATTAAACTTAAACTGGTTTATTAAACAAGACAAATATATATAACTGTACTCTGTCTCCCTCTCCCTCCACTTACCTTACATACATACATACATATTACTCTAGTGTGACATTCATACATACATACATATTACTCTAGTGTGACATACATACATATTACTCTAGTGTGACATACATACATACAGTCGTGGTCAATAATAATCATCCACATATGGGTAACTTTAACAATTTACTGTGTAATGTTTTCATATTCACATATTATTTTATTGTTTTAAGCAGTGTGTAACTGTTTGTATTAAATTAAACGATGGCACTATACCTATTTATTGGAATGTTTATCAGTTAAGGAACAGAGGGAAGCTGTCAAAATCTTACGTGAGTTAATTACTCCTATATGGATTATTATTTTTTACCACGGCTGTACATACATACATACATATTACTCTAGTGTGACATACATACATACATATTATTATAGTGTGACATATATACATACATACATATTACTCTAGTGTGACATACATACATACACACATTCTAGTGTGACATGCATATATACACACATATTACTCTAGTGTGACATACATACATTCATACTGAACAATGTGAACATAAAATACTGATCATAATAGAGATTAAGTACGTTGTATATATATATTATAAGAAGGTGACTGTGGATGAGAGCCAATGATAGTTTTGTTTATCTAACTCATTTCACCTATTAACCGAAATGTATTTATATTTAATCAGCCATTCACTGAAAAAACGTTTAAAAAAATACTTATTCATATATTGTGAGTCACTATAATGTAGTTAATATACCATATCATCAATGAAAGACCGAATAAATTAAATAATATCTTACCCTGGCATAAGCTACCAGGGCTGGCGGGTTGAGGGGAAGGGCACGTATCATGGCCGCCAACCCACTTCCGGTGGTGACACGCCAGGGGAGGGGTTAAGCGCTCTATGTTTGTAGCTCTGTGGGAATAGCGGGTTGGTAAAATTGAGGGAGGATATCACACCAGTGTTGCCAAGTATGGTGAATGTTCCCTAGACACGGAGAAATTATATAAAGATTGCTCTAGAATAAATGGAGAAATTTCTACCAGATGAAATATCAACAAGAAGATAAATATAAAATTATCTTCAAGAGTAAACAGGGAATATTTAAGGTAAAAAGAAAATTTCTGTTGTTTACGCTGGGGAAATATCAAGAAGAAGGTAAATATACAATTATATTCAGGAATAAACAGGGAATTTGTGAGGTAAAAAGGAAAGTTGATGGTAAATATACAATTATATTCGTGAGTAAACAGGGAATATTTAAGGTAAAAAGAAAAATTATGTTGTTTACGCTGGGGAAATATCAAGAAGAAGATAAATATACAATTATACAAGTTATACAGGAGTAAACAAACAAACAAAAAATTGTGAGGTAAAAAGGAAAGTTCTCATGTTAATTAAAGCTGGGGAAAAATTTCGTCCAACGGATCTGGTACCACTGTATTTCTTCAAGCAGACCTGGCAACACTGTATCCCTAGTCAACAAACTATAAATAGATTGTTGTATTGGTTTTTTTACATTGTTTTATTACTAGTACAGTTAAACGATAAGGGGGTGCGGGAATAGGGGGACAGGCTTGTGGGGGGGGGGGTGCGGGAGTAGGGGACAGGCTTGATGGGGGTTAAGGGGGGTGCGGGAGTAGGGGACTGGCTTGGGGGTGTGTGGGAATAGGGGGACAGGCTTTGGTGAGGGGTTAGGGGGGTGCGGAAGTAGGGGACTGGCTTGGGGGGGGGCGAGGAGGGGGTGTGTGGGAGTAGGGGACAGGCTTGATGGGGGTTTAGGGGGGTGCGGGAGTAGGGGGACAGACTTGGTGGGGGTTTAGGGGGGTGCTGGAGTAGGGTACAGGCTTGATGGGGGCTTAGGGGGGTGCGGGAGTAGGGGACAGGCTTGGGGGGGTAGGGTACGGGAATAGGGGACAGGCTTTCTACCCACCCCAAGCCTGTCCCCCTATTCCCGCCCCCCCCCCCCCCAAGTCTGTCCCCTACTCCCGCACCCCCTTAATAATAATATTAGCATAATAACGGTGACTTACTTTTATTTGGTAATTATCTATTCTATTAAAATTTTATATTACGATGGAGAGAGAGAGAGAGGAAAGGAGAGAGAGATGAAGGAAAGGAGAGAGGGAAGGAGAGAATGATGGAGGAAAGGAGAGTGAAATTCTTTTATTATTATTATGGTAAATTTACAGAAGTAGTTCATTCACTATATTGTATATTTTCGTATCATTACCCACTATTTTGGACCATTCTAACACACTTTTCATCTATTGTGTTTCTCGGAGATTTTTTTGAGATATGCCCCGTTTTACAAATATAATTAGGAAATTAGCCTGACCTAACCTAACCTAACCTAGACCACAGCAGACTACCGGGACTTAACCTGGCAACTACCGGGACCTAACCTGGGCAAACTACTGGGACCTAACCTGGGCAAACTACCGGGACCTAACCTGGGCAAACTACTGGGACCTAACCTGGGCAAACTACTGGGATATAACCGGTGTAAACTATCATTAAGTGACTGGGGCAAATTCACGGGACCTAGCCGGATGTGGTAACACTGTGAGGCCCTAGCTAAAAACACGGTACCTCTGTAATAATACCGTTATTATTATTATTATTATTATTATTGGGTGTGTAAAATTTGATATCAATTTGATATATTGTATTTGGTTGTGAATAACATTTACTATTTTAATGTTCTAGAATTAGCCAGCCCAAACTTAACCTGACCTAACCTAATCTAACCAGGACTGGGGCAAACTGCTGGGACCTAACCAAGACAAACTGCCGGGACCTAACCAAGACAAACTACCTGGACCTAACCGGGACAAACTACCAGGACCTAACCAAGACAAACTACCACAAGCTAACCAGGAACGGTAGAGTTCAAGAAGAGCCACAAAAATGGAAAACATAATTTTGACCCAATTTGTTTTTAATATTCTATTTTTATATATTGAAATAGAAGTGGTATAGTGCATTGTGACCCTGTTTGATCCCCCCCCCCACCTCAGTATGACCCTGTTTGACCTCCCCCCAACCCCCCACCTCAAGGGACTGGATTGAGAGGTAAAATAAGTAAATAACACATTATGTATTTATTTATTTATTATTATTTATTTATTTTTATTAGTTATTTTTAGTTATTACATTTATTATTATAGTCGGATTCAAATATGAAGCTAGTTTGGGCGGTAACCTTCCTACTCTACAGTGTTGTCTTGTCTGTACTCTGCTCGGGTCAGGGTATGAGAGTTACTCGACCCCTGGGATTTGACGTCAAACACATGTGGGCTGATTTACAGTTCATCTCGGAAGTGTTGTCAGTGTTGGAAATAATTTTTTATGTTTCTTTGTTACTGTAATGTGAAAAAAACGAACACACATAACGATATATAATTAATTATATACAAATACTTATAAAACAATGCTCAATAGTACATATCTGACATATAAAGTATATAATACATAAAGTATTTACGAGTATGGAATCATGAATGAACGTCTCAGGTGTTGAACTGCACCTATAGACATCCTCCCTCCCCCCCTCTGTCACCCTCTTCCTCCCTACCAGGGGGTAGTGACCTGAGACCCTGGAGGGGTGACCTGGCCACCTTCACCACAGATTTGACAACAACACAGAGTAGTACACTGTTGTCATGTGTACTGGATTCACTTCCATACATAAAGGATTGTTATTATCCTAAATATCAACACATTTACAACATCATATAATCAAAGTTTATCATATACAATAATTTTTTGAAGATTTGAAAACTATTTCAAATACTAAATAACGAAGGTATGAAATATTGTATGCTTTGTTTGGGTTAAATGACAACACTGTTGGGTGAGGAAGTCCCTTAGCTCCCCCGCCCAAACTAGCTTCATATTTGAATCCGACTATAGTTATATTTATATTAGTTAATTCTATCTATCTATCTATAGCTCTGATGCCTCATTCCCTCTGGTAACTTCCTCCAAGGGGGTGGCCACGGTAGAAGTGTCTCCAGTTTTCCCTGTTCCAACACTCCCTCCTTACTCCCTACTCTGTCCCTCACATTACTCTCCCTTACATACTCTTCCACTCTATTCCAACACTCCCTCCTCACTCCCTACTCTGCCCCTCACACTTCTCTCTCTCTCTCACATACTCTTCCACTCTGTTCTTCCATCTAACTGGAGATCTGCCTCTCACTCCAGGTTCCACAACTTTACTTCTATACACCTTCTTTTCAAACTCCACACCTTGTATTCTCTCCACATGTCCAAACCACCTCAATTAATTATTAGTTATATTTTTTTATTATATTTATTAATAGTTATTATATTTATTAGTAATTATTTTTATTATTATTTATAAATATTAACGATGTATTTTTCTTATTAGTTATTATTTTGTTATTATTTATCAGTTATTATTAGAGTTAGTCTGACTTGACCTAACCTAACCTAAACTGGACAGGGACAGACTACTGGGACCTAACCATGGCAAACTACCGGGACCTGGCCATGGCAAACTACTGGGACCTGACAATGGCAAACTACTGGGACCTAACCATGGCAAACTACTGGGACCTAACCATGGCAAACTACTGGGACCTGACCATGGCCGTCTACCTGGACCTGACCTGACCATGGCCATGTCACGTCAGCCACCTTCACCCTCACCCTGAAGACAGACAAGTCATTAGACGTAAGAGACATTTCCCCACCGACCCAGACTATACACCATTCACAAACAGATACACAAATCACATCATACACAACCTAAGACACTCACCTGCCTGTGGCCCTGACAACATCAGTAACATTAACCTTAAACACCTTGGACCACAAACATACAAGCACTCACTAACATGGCAAACTACAGCTACTCACACAACACAATACCCAACATCTGGAAACACGGAAATATCACCACTATCCCCAAACCCAACAAAGATCCCACACTACCCTCATCACACCGCCCCATCACCCTCCTTTGCACACCCTCCAAAGTTACCGATCGTCTCATCTTCCTCAGGAGCTCGGGGCTGTTCGACCAGACGGCTTGAGGAACTTCAACAACAACAACAACAACAACCGGGACCTAACCAATAGCCATCTACCGGGACCTAACCGGGACAAACTACTGTACTGGGACTAAATTGGACAAATTACTGGGACATAACTGGACAATTTACCGGGAAAGGAAGTTTCGTACCAAATTTCTTCATATTTAGGTTAGTGTTTATTTTTGCTTTATGAAATTAGTTCCTAGTGTTCCTGTGTATTAAATTAACTATGTATGATATACCTGTGTATTTTAACTATGATGTTACTTATTTGTTATATATTCTATGCCCCGCTCCACCAGCAGATGGTGCTCCGCAGGACTTCCCTCAATATTATTTAACACTATAATAACTTTTTATGTTCATATTATCCATGTCGAACCAGCGAACATATATATTTTTAATCTTTTCTTTAAAAATTAACTGCAATTATCACTAATCCGGACATTCCTTAAAAACCACTTAAAAAATATCTTTAAATATTCTTTGTATATGCAAAAAAGTATACATCACAGGTGTCATTTCTCAAATCTTAGCATCTTCATGACAGTGCATTGAAAAAAACCACCTCGTAGAATTGAGTCTATGCTACTCAGTATCCGTTTTCTGTGCTACTTTTGATTTTCTGAAGTTCCTCTTGCATAGCTGAACAATACTTCACATCATTTGCCATATGCTCAAAATCACTTTTCTTAAACCTCATACAGCTTATACATTTCCTCTCAGTAGACGTACAATCCCTCGTGTCCCTATGGTTACCAGCACACTTAGCACAGATTGGATCTTCTCCCTTTGCTTTGGCTGAACATTTTGTGCAATATGACCAAACCTTTGACAATGATAACAGACTGTCACCCTATATATATCTCTCACTGAATAAACACCCCATTCCAATTTGACTTGATCACAATTTATACGATTTGGTTGCCTTATCTCTGGATCACACCTAATAATATAATGCTTGGTACCACCTGTAGCAGGCTTGTCAAAAAGTAGCTCCATTTTAAACTTTACGTCAGTGACTCCCTGTAAGTATTCATTCCCATCAACCAGATTCTTAATAATCTTGTCTCCTGATTCTTCCTCCTTGTTGACATTACAAATCATTATCTTGGGCTTTAATTTCCTTACATTTTTTATTGCCACATCAGGGACAGCCACCAGTTTTTGTGTTGCTTCATCTCTCTTATTTTCATCTTCAAAGTTCATCACAATGTTTCCCTTCTGAGTGAATCTTGTGTCAACTATTTGTGTACCATACAGAGCCTCAGCAACTTCTTTCTTTTTGTCTACAACCTTCATTTTATCATCCGTTGACTTTACAACCAGTAGATTTTTCTTCTTTACTACAGTGGCCCAGCTTGTGTGAGTGAGGTGTGAGTCAGCGCTGATCACATCACCAACTCAACCCAACTCAGTCACAACTGCTTCCATCTTCCCATCCACTAGTTTCTTCATTTGATCTTACATATCCTTTTCAACACTTTTCAGACCATTATAGCACATATCACATGACCAGTTAATCAACTTGATATTGTCAGCCTTCACACCATTGAGGTGAACATATTTTTCAAATGTATTCAACGAGTACAGGATTACAACCAAACCATTTATCCACCCAACCAGTTATATCCCCACAAGAATAACACCAGGCCATCCATTTATCCACCCCACCAGTTATATCCCCACAAGAATGATATACCTGTGTATTATAACTATGTTTGATATACCTGTGTATTATAACTATGTTTGATATACCTGTGTATTATAACTATGTTTGATATACCAGTGTATTATAACTATGTTTGATATACCAGTGTATTATAACTATGTTTGATATACCTGTGTATTATAACTATGTTTGATATACCTGTGTATTATAACTATGTTTGATATACCTGTGTATTATAACTATGTTTGATGTACCTGTGTATTATAACTATGTTTGATATACCTGTGTATTATAACTATGTTTGATATACCTGTGTATTATAACTATGTTTGATATACCTGTGTATTATAACTATGTTTGATGTACCTGTGTATTATAACTATGTTTGATATACCTGTGTATTATAACTATGTTTGATATACCTGTGTATTATAACTATGTTTGATATACCTGTGTATTATAACTATGTTTGATATACCTGTGTATTATAACTATGTTTAATTTACACCCGGCTCCACTGCAATGAGGGCCATTACAGTGTTGCCAGTGCTCCCTCTCCCAGGGGTGAACCACAAACTTGGGTCCGAGACACACATCTGAAGCACTCACTAGTAAGAGAGATGGTAATGGTGGTTGGTAGGCTTGTATGCTGAGCCAAACGAATGACAATGAAATAATAATCTGTATGTGAGCAATTTTGTTTTTATGTGGATGCAACAATAGGCACCAAATGATTCCTAATGTATTAATATGATCTTAAGTATTATCCATTTATACCATATTTGTCATCTCTCATACAGTGTTACCAGATCACCAGGCTCTTACCACTAGATTTGAGTGGGACGAATTTCTGCTGCCGACTGTACAGGTATAGTGCTTATATCAACTCAACTGTAATTATTTATGAAGATAATTTCCATAAAATGATAATGTTGAGTAGTATACAAAGATGGTGTATGAAATATAATAGTATACAGTTGATCTATACAATACATTCATTATATTATATTTTCTGTTATGAATTGTTGATAATCTTAGAATGGTTTCCATAACATGTTGCAATATTAACGAATCAACTGTACATGAAAACACCAATAGAGGAGGAGGATTTAAGGGGGTGCGGGAGTAGGGGGACAGGCTTGGGAGGGCTTTAGGGGGGTGCGGGATGTGTGAGAGTAGGGGGACAGGCTTGGGGGGGCTTTAGAGGGGTGCGGGAGTAGGGGGACAGGCTTGGGAGGGGGGGGGTTAAGGGGGTGCAGGAATAGGGAGACAGGCTTTCTACCCACCCCAAGCCTGTCCCAATATTCCCGCACCCCCCCAGTTCCCCCCCTAAGCCTGTCCCTACTCCCTCACCCCCTTAAGGACCCTGTGATTGTATAATAATGAAAACTGGAAGCTTCTGATTCCTCCTGACCATGCCATGAAACAAACTCCTTCCATATAGGTGTGTGTGTATGTGTGTGTATGTTTTAGAGAGAGAAGGAGAGAGAATGTGTGTGTGTGTGTGTGTGTTTGGTGGCTTCTGATTCCTCCTGACCATGCCATGAAACAAACTCCTTCCATATAGGTGTGTGTGTATGTTTTAGAGAGAGAAGGAGAGAGAATGTGTGTGTGTGTGTTTGGTGGCTCCTGATTCCTCCTGACCATGCCATGAAACAAACTCCTTCCATATAGGTGTGTGTGTGTATGTGTTAGAGAGAGAATGTGTGTGTGTGTGTGTGTGTGTTTGGTGGCTTCTGATTCCTCCTGACCATGCCATGAAACAAGCTCCTTCCATATAGGTGTGTGTGTTTCATGGTAATATTTGAAGGACTCGTATAACTCTAATTTTCTGACTACATCACACACACAGGGTCCATTAAGTTACTCTATTAATATGGGACAAATACAGTGTTAACGGGGTGTGGAAATAGGGGGACAGGCTTTGGGGGGGGGGGGTTAGGGGGGTGTGGGAGTAGGGGGACAGGCTTGGGGGGGGGGGTTAGGGGGGTGCAGGAGTAGGGGGACAGGCTTGGAGGGGGGGTTAGGTGGTGCAGGAGTAGGGGGATAGGCTTGGGGGGGGGGGTTAGGGGGACAGGCTTGGGGGGGGGTTAGGGGGATGCGGGAGAAGGGGGACAGGCTTGGAGGGGGGGTTAGGGGGTGCAGGAGTAGGGGGACAGGCTTGAGGGGGGGGTTAGGGGGGTGTGGGAGTAGGGGGACAGGCTTGGAGGGGGGGTTAGGGGGTGCAGGAGTAGGGGGACAGGCTTAGGAGGGTTAGGGGGGTGCAGGAGTAGGGGACAGGCTTGGGGGAGTTTTGGGGGGGGTGGGAGTAGAAGGACAGGCTTAGGGGGGGTTTTGGGGGGTGCGGGAATAGGGGGACAGGCTTGGGGGGGGTTAGGGGGGAGTAAAGGACAGGCTGGGGGGGGGGGGCTGGGGGGTGCAGAAGTAGAGGAACAGGCTTGGGGGGGTTTAGGGGGGTGCGGGAGTAGGGGATAGGCTTGGGGGGGGTGCAGGAGTAAGGGGACAGGCTTGTGGGGGTTTTGGGGGTTGCAGAAATAGGGGACAGGCTTTCTACTCCCTTCACCAAGCCTGTCCCCCTACTCCCGCACCCCCCTAACCCCCCCTCCAAGCCTGTCCCCCTACTCCCGCACTCCCCTAACCCCCCCCCCAAGTGTGTCCCCCTACTCCTGCACCCCCCTAACCCCCCCCTAAAGTGTGTCCCCCTACTCCTGCACCCCCCAAGCCTGTCCCCCTACTCCCACACCCCCTTAATGGTAAATCTGGAACAAATGATTCCTCCAAACTATTCCAAGCAACAGGGCCACTATTATTTTTTTTTTTTTTTATCTAGTCATGTTTCCTGGCATACTTTGGAGGAATCAAGATGCTCCTAATGTACCAAAACACTTGCCTACACTAAATTAATATTAATATTGTCATTACAGCTATTTGGTGAAGATGTGTGTGTGTGTGTGTGTGTGCGTGTCCTGGTGATGGTTTGGGTGGGCTGTCGTCTAGAAACCACCTGCTTTGAATCTCACACTTGGACTCAGGTGGGCTGTGTAAATAATAATAAAAATAAACGGTTTTATTAATGAGAGTGGTAGCCTGGAGCTGAAAATATACAGTCATGAATAGATGTAAATATATAAATAAGAGTAATAGAAATAAACATAAAATATATATACAAGGATACAAGGCAGTATATTGCATAAACTAAGTGTTGTTGAGTAGGTGTACGATGGCAGGGATGGCGATCTTCTTATATCTATCAGTGCGGGCTCTTATAGGCTGTAGTTTGTTGGTGTGACGGAGTGCACGAGGTTGACGAGGTATTGCAGGTGGAAGGAAGTGTCAGTGACGAGGATGTTGTAGTAGTCCCTGGCAGAATGAAAGTAGTGTCTGATGGTGGAGCTGACTGAGGGATAGCATGTTGAGGGTGGAGAGAGCATTGTTGTGCCCTGTGTACTCACCACACAGTATTATTCTACACACCCTTTTCTGCACTCTCTCCAGTTGATGTTTCTGGGTGGTGTTTGTTAATATTAAATAAACTATATGTATACTTTATAATGGTTACGGGGTATAAATTACGGGATTGAATTCGTATATGAGAAACTGAAACAGTGAAACAGTATAACTCGTTGGGTAGCGTAACGAGTGAGTGAGTTAGTTACGTCATAGGTAGTGACGGCCGGTGTTTTCGTCTGCCGGTCAGTCGGATGATTGATGTGGTAGAAAGTGGTGCTCGCACACGGAATTATAAAGAAGATAAGTTGACAGAGAGTTATGATATGATATGTAGAACTAAATGAAGATCTGGCCAGGCAGAAGACGATACGATCCAGTCCACTGATAGTGAGTTAATTCTTAAGGAAGTAAGCAAGATACGTCTCATAAAATTGGTGAGTAGGAAATAAGAGTAAGAATAAATAACAGTGTTGATAGAGGATGACCAGGCTGGTGACGCATAGGTAAGCTTGGGTAGTATGAAGGAGCTATAGATGGTACTGAGCTCCAACATGGGTGTCCCAAGTGACCTCAGTCGTCTTAACATGTAGAGACGGTACGAGGCTGACTTGACCGTGTTATTTACATGTTCCTTCCAGTTGAGTTTGTGGTCGATGGTGATACCCAGGAGTTTGGTGGACTGAACTAACTAGAGAGGATGGTCATCCACAGTCATTGATGGTGGTTGTACTTGGGTGGTGGTGGTGTTGAAATGCATAACTACAGCCTTATCATGGTTGATGGTGACCTTGTTGACCGTAGTCCATGCCTGCAGCAAGTCCAGGATATCTTGCAGTAGTGTTTAGTCCAGTGAGGTGTTATCCACTGTTATCCCCACCATGCAGTCATCCACATACTTCCACCTGGCAGGGGTATCGGTTAGGGCGTCATTGATCAGGATTAAAAACCACAGAGGTCCAATCTTAGTCCCCTGGGGAACACCACAACTGAGGGGTTGTGGCCTTGAGACAGCACTCCTGTAACTCACTACCTGTTGACGTCCAGCCAGGAAATCACACAGCCATGATACCAGGTAGAGGGGTAGTCCAAGTGCTATGGCTTTGTTGATAACTGTGAAGTGATCAACAAGGTCAAAAGCTTTCCTGAAATCAACAAAGGCAACAGCCAGTGATGTCTTTTGTTTGTCTAAGCTACTGTGCAAGAAATCCAAAAAGCTTACTAAACAATGGGAGGTGAAAGATTTCCTCATGTTGCCAAACTGCCTTGTGTCAATTACATTTTTGATGTTATTATATGCCATGTTATAAACAAAATCTTCACAAATTAAGCTGGGTATGGGGGTAATGGCAATAGGTCTGAGATCACTGGGGGACTGTGGGGTGGGGATCTTGGGGATGGGGGTGACGTATGCTGTTTTCCATTGAGTGGGACATTTACACTGAGTTAAGGAAGCATTGACAATAGAGCAGAGGGGTGTGGCAAATTCAATTGCAAACTCCTTGTATATTTTTATTGGGAGGTCGACTGGGGTGGTGGATCTTTTATATTTATATTTAAGGAGTTTGAACACTTAGAGGGGGTGAGGGAGAAGGCAGATAGGCAGGCAGGGTGGTGAGGTCAAGACTGGGGAGGGTTTGACAAATGTTGGCAAAGTGAGTGTTAATGGTCTCAGCTGCTTCATCACCTGATAAGTGAGAAACAAAGGGAAAAGAAGAGGGATTGCTGTTTAGACCACAAATATCTTTTACTGTCCTGTACCATTGTCCTATGTTGACTTCTTTAAGGCTGTGCACTTTCCTGGGATAGAAGGTCTTCTTGGCTGCTTTTATTTCCCTGATAATCTGGTTTGGTAATGTTTTATACCTGGGCTCGTTGGTGTAATATGCTTTATTGCGCTGCTCGATCAGTCTCTTTATCCTGGGCGTGATCCAGGGCACATCATCAGGGTGAATTTTCATTGTTTTAACAGGGAAGAAGTGATGGTAGGCTGTGGTGATGGTATCCTGATAATTGTTCCACTTTAACTGTACATCTTCCACTGTCAGCACCTCAGTCCAAGGGTGATGAGTCACCCATTGTTCAAAACGTGGCATCCGAGAATCAGGAGTGGGCCTGTATGTAGTAGTAACAGCTGGAGGCCGTGAGGTGGTTGGGGGGGGGGGGGGAGGTCAGTCATGATGAGGTCTAGGGTGGCATTTCCATTGGTAGGGAAGTCTACTAACTGTGCTAGGTTCAATGAGGTGGTGCATAATGTGACTAACATCCAGTTCATTAAAGTCACCACAAATCACTAGTTTAGAACAGGGAAATCTGGATCTGAGGGAGTTGGTAGTGTCTATGATGTGGGTGACCAGCATATCAGCGGTGGGGGAGCGTGGGGGATGATAAACCACACAAACAATGTGGGAAGTGAGTTGACGCGGTGAGATGTAGGGGTGGCCCATATCCACAGAACTTCTAATCCCTCTGGCACATTAACATTAAGGTGTGAGGGTAGAAGGTCACTACGGCAGTACACCACCACACCACCGCCTCTCCTCTCTTTTCTAAGATGGTGAAACAGTTCATAATTTTCAATGGCACAAATCTCGGGAACAATTTGCCACGCCTCCGTGATAGCCACGATGCCTGCATCCACTGTTTTCACTGTAACACTAACCTCTTCCACCTTGTTGCATAAGGAAGTGACGTTGGACATCAGTAGGGATGGTAAGTTGTGCCATAGTCGGGGCACTTCAAAGTAGCTACATTTTCTATCTTGCACTGGTGTTTTCTTCTTTCCTTGTAAGCTCTCCGTCACTATGGTAGGTATTTTCCTGGGAATACGGCAGCCTCCCCTGCCGCCGCGGTAGTGCAAGATACCCAGTTCTTTCATCCGATTAATGGTATGGGGTTGAGGAGAGTGGGCACTCAACTTCAGCTGGTATAAGTCAGTGAGACGGTATCTCTGCACAGGAATCTGTCTCTGCACTGGAACACACATGTTGATAAAATCACTGCCTTAAGGTCTTGAAGAAAGTATGATGGTGTGTGTGTCATGGTGATGGTTTGGTGGTCGTCCAGAAACTACCTGCTTCAGATATCATGCTTTGACTCAGGTGGTCTGTGTGTGTGTGTGTGTGTCATGGTGATAATTTGGCTGTCGTCCAGAAACTACCTGCTTCGGATATCATGCTTTGACTCAGGTGTGTGTGTGTGTGTGTGTGTGTTATGGTGATGGTTTGGCAGTACGTTGTACTAAACTGTCTGCTTTGAATCTCACACTTGGACTCAGGTGGTCTGAGTATTGTGGATTGCCAATGTATAGTAATATTACAGGTTGTATTTTTCACTGTAAATTGCTGGAATCATTACCTAGATAGGGATAATTAATATGTCATGTGTTTGTTTGTTTGTTTGTTTGTATTCTCATATGGTTAGGTTAGGTTAGGTTAATTATTTTATCTATGATATGGGACTAAATATAATGATAATGCTATCAATATAATGCATCTTTGGTCAATGTTGGTAGCTCTGAAACACACCCGAGACCAAGTAGTAGCACATGTTGGTAGCCCTGAAACACACCCAAGACCATTAAGGGGGTGCGGGAGTAGGGGGACAGGCTTGGGGGGGGTTAGGGGGGTGTGGGAGTAGGGGGACAGGCTTGGAGGGGTGCGAGAATAGGGGGACAGGCTTGGGGGGTTTAGGGGGGTGTGGGAGTAGGAGGACAAGCTTGGGGGGGGTGCGGGAGTACGGGGACAGGCTTGGGGGGTGCGGAAGTAGGGGACAGGCTTGGTGGGGGACTGGGGGGTGCGGGAATAAGGGGACAGGCTTGGGGGGTGCGGGAGTAGGGGGACAGGCTTGGGGGGGACTCGGGGGGTGCAGGAGTAGGGGGACAGGCTTGGGGGAGACTGGGGTGGTGCAGGAATAGGGGGACAGGCTTTTGGGGGGGTTTGGGTAGTGCGGGAGTAGGGGGACAGGCTTGGGGGGGGGTTTGTGGGGTGCGGGAGTAGGGGGACAGGCTTAGGGAGGGGTTTGGGGGTGCGGGCGTAGGGGGGTTATGGGGGTGTGGGAATAGGCGACAGGCTTTCTACCCCCCCTCAAGCCTCTCCCCCTATTCCCGCACCCCCCAAACCATTTAATACATTATATAATAGTTAGTTCATACAGTGTTGTTTACTAATTGTTTATTATTATTATTATTATTACAATGGTGTTTCTTTGTCATGTAATCTTGTATTATAAACACCTCACCTTCTGGATAAAATCTGAAAAGTGAACATGTGAACTTGAAGATAATCTATAGCACTTCATTATACTGTCATGTTTTAAAGTTTGTACTGAAGCAAACACTATTTTTATTCCTACAGAATTCAATGCAAAATGTGAAGTATAAACTAAAGCATTAAGGAACCAGTTCAGCTAAAATCCTTAAAATTAAAACGGTTTTGTGAATTGCATTCGTTCTCAGTTAATAATTTTCCTGTATCACAGTTCAAACCCCAAAGGATGTTATGGACTAAGTTAAACTATTCACAGAACCCTTATACCGATAATAATTTATCAGTGTTGTGATAATATTATTATAACATTTATATCACATTTTGATATTCTAAATCTCTGAGTAGGTGCTCCCACAAAACCAATATTAGCCAACCTGAATATCATTGTGTCAGGGTGTTGCGACAGCAGGCGTACCAGGGTAAATATCAAAAGACAGTAATTTTCCACCACCCAATATATTACAATACATGTATATACACTATATACAGTGTGGTTCTTGACATTACTATGTGTCTGAACACCCACTTCACCAAATGTACAATATACTTATAAATGTTAATCTAACACCAGGGTCTCTGGTTAGGTAAGGGTATCTTTACTATGGGTCTCTGAACACTAACTTCACCAAATGTACAATATACTTATAAATGTTAATCTAACACCAGGGTCTCTGGTTAGGGAAGGGTATCTTCCTCCTGCTGTTACAGCCATGCTGGCAGGTTACTCCTCTACACTACACCTCGTACCAGGCCTTTTGGGTTCAAACCAACCAAAAGTCTTTTTCATATTGAAGGAATCTCAGTATAACTTTAAATACACTGAAGTAATCTCTATTGAATAATTGATACAAAATACCCTTACACCTAATTTTAACTTGTTAATTTAATCACACAAACATTATTATACATACATTTCTTTACATATATTATGGTAGTAAATATAACAAAGTGAGGTTCCTATCCTTGTGACCATCTCAGTCACCTCACACATTCCATGTGTACCAACACTACTCAAACAACACCAGTCATCCACAACTTACTATTTACAAACTATTTACCCTCTGAGTGTCTCACCAACACTACTCAAACAACACCAGTCATCCACAACTTACCATTTACAAACTATTTACCCTCTGAGTGCCAATACTTTTTTGAGGAATTTACAACAGTACAGTCTACAGTATTTATTTTCAAGTGTCATAAATAATAGGAAGAATAAATGTCATTAAATTATGTGTGTACAACTTTACTACAGAGTACAGTAGGTGAAAGTGTTGAGAATTTATTATTAACAAAAGAACAGAATTGATTGAAGTTGAATATATAGCACTTCTATTTACATTGGTTGTAGTGTAGGTTGTGTTGTAAAGTTATCAAGACACACATACATCACATTGGCACCTCATCACTGACTGACTCACATCACTACAGTTATTATTTAATATTTAGATAATGATGATAATTGTTATGAAGACATCATCACACATAATAACACTTTCATACCGGGTCATGTTTTTATTTCTTCATTAATTTATTCATAGAAGTAATTCATTTATTTCTTCATTAATTTATTCATAGAAGTAATTTATTCATAGAAGTAATTCATTTATTTCTTCATTCATTTGTTTATAGAAGTAATATATCCATAGAAGCAATTTATTTTTTTATCCATTTATTTTTTTATAGAAGTAATTTATTCATAGAAGTAATTCATTCATTTCTTCAATTATTTATTCATAGAAGCAATTCATTTATTTCTTCATTCACTTATTAATAGAAGTAATTTATATAATTATTCATTCATTCGTTGTTGTTGTTGAAGTTCGTCAATGTGTCTGGCCGAGCAGCCCCGAGCTCCTGAGGAAGGTCATGGCCTGAACCGGGCTTTCCCACAGTGCCCTCAGAGAGTGTATGTTGTGTTGTTGGTGAGTGTGTTTGTGTGTGTTGCAGTCTTCAATAATGTGTTTAATAGAATGGGGTGCTGTGTTGCATCCCAGACAGGCATCTACAATGGCTCCATCCAGCTTCTTCTGATATATCAGAAGGGCTGGGTGGTGGCCACACCGCAGCCTGGCCAGGTGGACTCTGTCCTCATGGGGAAGGGATGATTCGGATGGGTGGATGTCAGGAGGTGGTGCATGCAGCTGAGTGTTGTTTTTGAGTGTTTGGATGGACTGATGAGTGATTTGAGTATGGATGTGTTTCTGGAGATTGGTTTGGGGTGGACAGGGTTTAAGAGATGATAGTATTTGTGTGTGGTATCGTGTACTGGGTGTTGTTTTGATGTTCCTTGGCATGTGTGGGTGTTGTGCCATGTAGTGTAGTGGATGGTGTGGGTTTGTGGAGGCTGCAACAAGTGTGTGTGTGCCTCTCATGTCAAGATGGTCCTTGATTTTGAGGACTTTGGCTTCATAATGTAGGTGGTCTGTAGGTGTGGTAGCTGTGCAGCCTGTGATTGTCTTTAGGGCTCTGTTCTGTATGGTTTGAAGGGTGTTGTGATGTATACATTCGTAATGTATACATTCGAATACACCACCAATGTTCTTAAATATAACCTATTCATTTATTTAAGTACAATAATGTAACAGTAATTTACTCATATTTGAATTAATTTGGTCCACTGGTTAAGGACAGATTTTATTGTTGGTGAAAAGGAAGGTTTGTGATTCCTACACACACACACACACACACACACACACACACACACATATATACATACATATATATACACACACACATACATACACACACACACACACACACACACACACACACACACACACACACACACATATACATACATACACACACACACTGATTCCTCCAAACTATTCCAAGCAACAGAACAAACACCATTATTTTTGTTCATATGGTTCTGTTTCATGGCATAGTTTTATTGTGTGTGTGTGTGTGTGTGTGTGTGTGTGTGTGTGTGTGTGTGTGTAATATTTCTCTACACACACACACACACACACACAGGTATTATAACAACAGTAACATATTGTGTGTGTGTGTGTGTGTGTGTAATATTTCTTTACACACACACACACTGACTGACACACACACACTGACTGACTAGCTTACTGACTGACTGACTAGCTTACTGACTGACTAACTGACTGGCTGACTAACTGACTGGCTGACTAACTGACTGACTGACTAACTGACTGACTGGCTGGCTGACTGACTGGCTGGCTGGCTGACTGAGTGACTGACTGACTGACTGACTGACTAACTGACTGACTGACTGACTGACTGACTGACTAACTAACTGACTGACTAACTGGCTGACTGACTAACTGACTAACTGACTGACTTACTAACTGACTGACTAACTGACTGACTGACTGACTGACTGACTAACTAACTGACTGACTAACTGGCTGACTGACTAACTGACTAACTGACTGACTGACTAACTGACTGACTGGCTGGCTGACTGACTGACTGACTGACTGAATGACTGACTGGCTAACTAACTAACTAACTAACTAACTAACTAACTAACTAACTAACTAACTAACTAACTAACTAACTAACTAACTAACTAACTGACTGACTGACTATAACTAACTAACTAACTAACTAACTAACTAACTAACTAACTAACTAACTGACTGACTGACTGACTGACTGACTGACTGACTGACTGACTGACTGACTGACAATTGTAATATCAGGGGGGCAATTTAAGGGGGTGCGGGAGTAGGGGACAGGCTTGGAGGGGTTAGGGGGGTGCGGGAATAAGGGGACAGACTTGGGGGGGGTGCGGGAGTAGGGGACAGGCTTGGGGGGGGTTTGGGGGTGCGGGAATAGGGGGACAGGCTTGGGTTGGGTATAAAGCCTGTCCCCTATTCCCGCACCCTCCTAACCCCCACTCAAGCCTGTCCCCCTATTCCCGCACCCCCCTAGCCCCCCTCAAGCCCGTCCCCCTATTCCCGCACCCTCCTAACCCCCCCAAGCCTGTCCCCTTACTCCCGCACCCCCCTAATCCCCCCCAAGCCTGTCCCCCTATTTCTGCACCCCCCTAACCCACCTCAAGCCTGTCCCCCTACTCCCACACACCCCTCAAGTCTGTCCCCCTATTCCTGCACCCCCCTAACCCCCCCAAGCCTGTCCCCCTCCTAACCCCATACCCCCCTAGCCTTCCATCCTCATCCCTTCCCTTCCATCCTCACCTTCTCATCCCTTCCCTTCCATCCTCATCCCTTCCCTTCCATTCTCACCTTTTCATCCCTTCCTTCACTTCCTTCCATTTCTCTCACTTCTCCTCCTCCATGTTTGTCAAGGTATTGGTAATATCTTGCAGTACAGTAATTGTAAAGTAATAATTAAATTGTATTATATTATCCCATCCATAAATTAATTCAATTGTATTATTTTGTACCATGCATAAATTAATTAGCTCTGACGCCTCGTTCCCTCCAGGTACTCCCTCCAAGGGGGTGGCCACGGCAGAAGTGTCTCCAGTTCTCCCTGTTCCAACACTTCCTCCTTACTTGGTCCATCACTACTCTGTCCCTCACGTTTCTCTCCTTTACATACTCTTCCACTCTGTTCCAACACTCCCTACTCTGTCCCTCACGTTTCTCTCCTTTACATACTCTTCCACTCTGTTCTGCCATCTAATCGGAGGTCTGCCTCTCACACCAGGTCCCACAACTTCACTTCCATACACCTTCTTTACAAACTCCTCACCTTGCATTCTCTCCACATGTCCAAACCATCTCAATGTATTACACTTCACTCTCTCAACCACTCCACACTCAATACCAATTGCCTTCTCACTCATACCACATCTCTCGTACACACTTTCATTTCTTTCTCCATCCCACCTAGTAAGTCCACATGCTCCTCTCAAGTAACTCATTTCCACAGCACCTATTCTAGACTGATGAGTCCTACTCCATGTCCATGTCTCTGATGCATATGTCAGTGTTGGCAGGATTATACTATTTCTCAGTCCCCTTTTCACCTCCATACTCACACTTCTACCCTTCATAATCCTTCCCAATGATCCTGTGACCTGTCTACCTTTCATTGCTCTCTCCCTAATTTCTCCTTCCATGTTTACACAGAACTGTGCCCAGGTACTTAAAATCCTTCACTCCCTCCATCCTATCACCCCTCAGAGTTATCTCACACTTAGTACCAGTTGGTACTCCCACTCTGTAAGGTGTAGCAAAATCAATCACTTCAGTTTCTGCTCTCTCAAACACCATCACTTTACTTTTACCAACATTCACCTTCAGTTTCCTTCGTTTACACACAGACTGAAATTCGTCCACCACTCTCTGCAACTCCCTTTCACTCTCAGACAACAACACAGTGTCATCCGCAAATAAACTTGCCACCAAGGACCAATTTGCTTCATTCAGCCTCAATTTCACCCCCAGGCCATTCACTTTGGCTTTCATCTCTCTCATACAACCATCCATATATATATTGAACAGCCATGGTGACATAACACATCCCTGTCTCAGCCCTACACTAATATTAAAACTCTCACTTAGATCACCCTCTACCCGTACACATGCTGTTGCCTCTGCATAAAAGGCCTCAATGCCTTTCAGCAAAGACCCCCCAACACCATAAATTCTCAACACCTCCTATCAACCCTATCGTATGCCTTCTCCAAGTCCATGAGGCAGCATACAACTTTCTACCCTTCCCAATATATTTCTCCACTATTGATTTTAATGCAAATATTTGCTCCACACATCCTCTACCCTTTCTGAACCCTCCCTGCTCCTCACTTTATTCACTGTTACTTCAATCAGTCTCTCAGTAAGAACCTTCCCATACACCTTCCCCGGTACATTAAGAAGGCTTATTCCCCTATATCTACCACACTCCTCCTTGCTCCCCTTCCCCTTATACAAAGGTGCAATTATGGCTCTTCTCCAATCCTCTGGCACCTCTCCCTGCCTCCAGGCCAATGTGCATATAAGCAACATCCACTCCACCACTACCTCCCCCCCACACTTTAACATTTCAGCAGTTATCCCATCCATCCCCGGTGTCTTTCCCATCTTCAACTTTCCTATTGCTTTCCTAACCTCTAATCCTCCCTGTACACCCTGTCGTCTACCACCTGCCTCCATCCCCATGCATGTCACCGCCGCCTCCCCTCCCGTCCCCTCATTCATCAAACCATCAAAATGTCTCTTCCACACTTCTTTCACTTCCTCACTTCCACTCACAGTAACTCCACCCTCTCTCTTTATTCTCACGCTACCAGACTTTCTTTGTCCTCTTTCTCTTTTCACCTCCTTCCAGAATAATTTCTTGTTTTCTTTAAACTTTTCACTCAGTTTCTTGCCAAACTCCTCATCCACTCTCCTTTTACTCTCACTCACCATCCCCTTCACTTGTCTCTTACATACATTATATTATTCTCTCTTCCACCTCTCTTTCACTTCCTCTGACACATTCCTCTGTAATGTTCTATATGCTTTCCTTTTCTTCTCTACGACATCTGTCACTTCTTCAGACCACCAAGCACTCCCTTTCTTGCCCCTCTTCTGTGTCTTATATCCCACTACCTCTGCTGCTGTCCTCAATACTATAATGTCTTAAACACGGTGGTGCTGATTCAGAATATATAGTTTTGGGAGTGAAACTGTTCTTTTTTAGCGGATTTTTTTTACGTCGAGTTCCGTCATACCAAAACCTGCGCCTGGTGATGGTGATTCAGAATATATATGGGTTTTGGATGTAGGTGTAACCGTTTTCGAGTTATAAGAGAACAAACAGAGACGGTTTGCCATTTATAGTATAGATGACATGAGTGATATGAGTATTATAATGTTACGAAATTAATTATATGAGTATTATAAGTGATTATAGTGTTTAATAATTATTCTTTATATTTTTACGAGTAGCATAATTATTTTTATTTTCCTTCCTAATTCCTCCTTTATTCTCATATTTTTTTTGTTTTCATTATTATCCCTTATTCTTATGACACTTGCTACACACACACACACACGCATGTAGAATATCCAACAACAACAACAACAACAAGTAATATGTTTAGCCAATTGCATTAAGTAATTATTCATACAAAATATCCATGACCATATTAAGAGAAAATATAGAAGCCCATCTGCAAGTGACTCAAGAAATAAGCGGCACCCAGGCAGGCAGGATTCACCAAAAGCAGAAGAATTGAGGATAACTTGATAATACCCAGCTATTCTATAGAAACGAGTTACCTAGAACAGAAGCCTCTAATATTAGTCACCTCAATAGATTTTGCAAAGGCATTTGACTCGGTTAAAAGAGAAAAGATAATAGAAGGGAAAAGAGCTAGAGGAAGGAGGAGGAAAGCAATGCTGGATGATCTTAGAGGGAACAAAAGTTATATGGGGCTAAAAATGTTAGCTCAAGATAGAGGGAGATGGAGAAGGTATGATCCATGAAAGGACCTGCCCATGGGCAGAACACTTGATGATGATGATGAATACAAGTTATTAAATTTTATAAAATACATCCCAAAATAATTAATACAATAGCCAAGATATATCAAGATGACAACACATGCATTTACCTAGGAGACGAAGAAATAATGGAGTTAGATATAACGGGATCTACTGCCCTATTTAAATTGATAACATACCAAATTTTGAAGAAAGTAGAAAGGAAAGCAGGATTCAACAATGAGTTATTTAATATAAATATGTTATTCTTTGCTGACGATGGACTGCAATTGAGTCATTCAGTAGAAGATGCAAGAGAAAACCTAAGAACTCTAATAGATGCAAGCCTTGAATGTGGATTAGAAATTAACAAAGAGAAAAGTAATATAATAATATATAATATGAAAAATCAACCACCACAAATTGAAGGAATCACGTACAGTGACAGATGCTATAAAATATTTGGGAATAACAATAGAACACACGAGGAACTGTTTTAAAAGACACAAACTAATAATGCATGAAGAAGCACAAAAATTGGCCAACTTAACATATTCTGTTATTCATAAAAGCTGCAACAAATTATTAATTGGAAAAACTTACTGGAAATCAGTAGCTCTGCCGAGTATACTATATGGTGCTAATGTAATGAATTTAACAAAAAGTGACATAGAAAAACTTCAGAGGCAGGAAAATAAAGAATATAGACAAATATTGGGAGCACCATCCTACACACCTACAGCAACCCTGAGAGGTGAAGTGGGGGCTTCCTCAATGATTAAAAGAGGGAACAATTAGGTATTTATTGAAAGAATTACCGTTTTGTAGCAGTGTTGCCAGATCCGGCTAGGTCCCAGTATTTTTGCCCCGGTCAATGACTGTACTTTCACGGTAGTCTGCCCAGGTTAGGTCCCGGTAGTTTACCCAGGTTAGGTCCCGGTAGTCTGATGCGGTCTAGGTTAGGTTAGGTAAGGTCAGGCTAATTTCAAAATGCCCCATTGGAAATGGGGCATTTGCGGAGGAAATGCCATAGAAGAAAATAGTCTTAGAATGGTCTAAAATAGTGGGTAATGAAGGTAGAAAAACCGTACCCAATAACGGTAATTCTTTCAATATTTACAAAATTATGTACTTAAAATCAATAATACAGTGTAATGAAGCAAACGAAACTAGAAATTACTTACTAAGAGAAATTATCAAAGATATGAAATTCACGAATATGTATAAATGGATGGATGAAATCAATGAAACAATGAGTGAACTAAATCTAGATTTCCACGATATAAAAAAGATGAAAGTAAAAGAAATAAAAGATAAATTAAACACATGGAATACAAATATTTGGAAAAATGAATTGTCAACAAAGAAAAGTCTACTGACATACAGGAATTGGAAAACAGAAATTAAAGAAGAAAGTAAATAAGATGATAATTCAGCAAAATCAGTAATATATTTTAAATGCAGAGTTAAATGTACTAAATCTAAATGACAGAAAAAGATTTGGAGATGGAAACACAAAATGTATGACATGTACAGATGATGATGAAACTCTTAGAGCATTTCATTTTATTTTGCAGAGAGTATATAGAAATAAGGAAGGATATATTTGAACTGCAACAGCCATACATAGAGAACAAAGATTATATATTTGGAAACTTTCTGTTTAATAAAGAAAATCAAGAAAAGGCAAAAGATACCATTTACAAATTTTGGAAAAGAAGAGAAAAACTTAGAAATCAGATTGAAAACTAAGTGAAAAGACTAAAAAATAAGAAAAAATAAGTGAAAACCGTTGGAAAGGTGAAATTTCCCCGACTTGCATCCCACCGCTAATAATAAGTTAGCATAATTTTAGCAGTGTAATATGCTCAGCTAATAATAAGTTAGCATAATTTTAGCAGTGTAATATGCTCAGCTAATAATAAGTTAGCATAATTTTAGCAGCGTAATATGCTCAGCTAATAATAAGTTAGCATAATTTTAGCAGCGTAATATGCTTAGCTAATAATAAGTTAGCATAATTTAATATTACATTTAGCATATTTTCACAGCCAGCAAGTCAATAGCATAATAATATCCTGGACGATTTGGTAACACTGACTGGCTGGCAACACTAGCAGCGCCAAGGAGATCTGGCAATACTGTACACACAAACCTTCCTTCTCCCCACACCGACACAAGAATGGCTGTGAGTAGCTCTTGACACTTCATTTATTTATCGTATTTATCTGTTTCATCTTGAATTCCAGAACGGTATGACTTGTATAAATGTCTAACTAAATGTCTTATGTCTTAATTGTGTGTATATATAAATAGATTAAATTAGGGATGGCTGAAATATTAATAGATATAAACGTTGGATTTATTTGTATGCGGTGTTTACATTCTGAACGGTGCGTGTGTGTGTGTGTGTGTCGTATGCAAGAATATCCATCCGTGGTGTATACGATGATGGAGTGGTACTAGTACGATGGCTCTATTGTTTATCTATGGATTTATTTTGGGTATAATTGGTTTTTTTAGGGACCCTGTGTGTGTAAGTACATACATCCGTGGTGTTTACTATGGTGTGTGTGGTATGCAAGAACATACATCCGTGGTGTTTACGATGGTGTGTGTGTGTGGTATTCAAGAACATACATCCGTGGTATTTACGATGGTGTGTGTGTGGTATTCAAGAACACATCCGTGGTGTTTACGATGGTGTGTGTGTGGTATTCAAGAACATACATCCGTGGTGTTTACGATGGTGTGTGTGTGTTTGGAGGAGTCAGAAGTTTCCAAACACACACACATCTACACCTATATGGAAAGTGTGTGTGTTTGTGTTTGGAAGAATTTTATTTGTATTTATTGAAAGAATTACCGTTTTGTAGCAGTGTTGCCAGATCCGGCTATGTCCCAGTATTTTATCCCGGTCATTTCTATGGTACTTTACCACGGTTATTTCCCGGTAGTTTGGCCATGTTAGGTCCCGGTAGTTTGGCCATGTTAGGTCCCGGTAGTTTGGCCATGTTAGGTCCCGGTAGTTTGGCCATGTTAGGTCCCGGTAGTCTGTCCAGGTTAGGTCCCGGTAGTCTGTCCAGGTTAGGTCCCGGTAGTCTGTCCAGGTTAGGTCCCGGTAGTCTGTCCAGGTTAGGTCCCGGTAGTCTGTCCAGGTTAGGTCCCGGTAGTCTGTCCAGGTTAGGTCCCGGTAGTCTGTCCAGGTTAGGTCCCGGTAGTCTGTCCAGGTTAGGTCCCGGTAGTCTGTCCAGGTTAGGTCCCGGTAGTCTGTCCAGGTTAGGTCCCGGTAGTCTGTCCAGGTTAGGTCCCGGTAGTCTGTCCAGGTTAGGTCCCGGTAGTCTGCCCAGGTTGGGTCCCGGTAGTCTGTCCAGGTTAGGTCCCGGTAGTCTGATGCGGTCTAGGTTAGGTTAGGTAAGGTCAGGCTAATTTCAAAATGCCCCATTTGAATATGCCCTATCTTGGAAATGGGGCATTTACTGAGGAAATGCCAATTAGTGGGTAATGAAGGTAGAAAAACCGTACACAATAACGGTAATTCTTTCAATATTTACCGAATATTGGTGGATGCTGCTTGATTTGCATGGGATTCTGCTTTTGTTATTTGTTTCTATTTGTGTTAAGGCCGTCCTTTTTATTTGTTATTTTTGTTCCAAGGTACAGTCGTGGTCTAATATAATCATCCATATAGGGGTAACTCATGTAAGAGTTTGACAGCTTCCCTCTGTTCCTTAGATGATAAACTTTCCAATAAATAGGTTAACTACATTCTTTTAATTTATTACAAGCAGCTATGCACTACTTAAAACAATAATATCATACGTGAACGTGAAAACATTAGACAGCAAATTGTTTGAGATACCCATATGTGGATGATTATTATTGACCGCGACTGTACAGTAGGTTATTTCCAGGGTCACATTTTTATTCCTCCTATTTCTACAGACTGTTCCTTCATGTTGTATATCAAAATATGGCACTTTTTCTTATTTATATTCAGACCACATGCTGCTCCTATATCTGTTATTGTTTGTTCACACTCTTCCTTTGCAAAAAAAAATATTGACAGCAGACTGCATTTTCAAAACTATTGATTTTTGAGACAAGATAGTTTATGATAATGTAGGTTATTAAAAGGAATATATAATGTGGTGGAACCGTTAATCCCTGGTGTGACATTTATGGTACAAGTCTCTATATATCAATCCTTTATTTTAATTTGTTTTTTCACTGCGGCCAGAGCGTCTGTGGGGCAGGAGGCCATTTTACCCCGGGAGAACAACAACAACAACCTTATTTAGCCATAGTTTTGTTTTGTCTTCTTTATAGATGTTAGCTATAATGGAAATTTTTCCAAATGGAGTTTGTTTTTGACGAGTGCTTTGATTAAGGTGTCTCTTTTTACACTGTCAAATGCCTTGCTGAAGTCAATAGAGATAATAATTAAGGGTTTCTTTCCCCAGAAACTTTCTCTATTACAGTACTAGATTATTTGGATAGATTATCAGCCATTCTTCTTTTTGGTGTAAAGCCGTTTTGTTTCTCAAGCAGGCTCTGGTTTTTTGAGTAGATGTTTTTCTAGTTGGTTTTTAATGATACCCATGAAAATTTTGTAATACTTCTATACTAATGCCGTGAAAAGTGAGTTAGAATGGTCCAAAATAGTGATTAATGATTCTAAAATATACAATATAGTGAATGAAGTAATTCTGTAAATTTACCTATTTTACTATTGCAGCGTTGACCGTAATTTTGTAATCATAATACGAGGACTCTCTCTCTCTCTCTCATAATTTACTATTATTATTGCAGTTTTGGACCAAAGCACCATTTGAAGCTATTATTACAGCGTGGATTTATGATTATTATTATTATTACTATTATCATTACTTTTATTACTATTGTTACTATTATCATTACTATTACTATTATTACAGCGTGGACCTAAGCACCACTTGAAGCGCCTCGTCGCCCCTAAATCATGGATGCTGGACAAGTTAGGAGGGGTCTACGCCCCCCGTCCCACCACCGGGCCCCACAAGCTGCGCGAGTGTCTGCCGTTGGTAATACTGCTCCGCAACCGACTCAAGTACGCGCTAACGAACACCGAGGTCATGAAGATCACCATGCAGAAACTGATTAGGGTCGACGGGAAAATTCGCACCGATCGCAACTTCCCTACTGGTTTTATGGGTATGTTTCTCACTCACTCTCAGACACACACACACACACACACACTCAGACTCCCCGCCTGCCGCCTGGGCAGGACAGCTGTTCCGCTGGCATTACAACCTCCCCACTATACCCCATCTATTTTTCGAGTTTTTTCAGTTATATAAGGACTTGAACTATAAGTAGAGTGTGTATGGTGTAGTTTACTAGATATTGTTTGCTATTTGTTGTTCCATCAGCTTCTCAATAGTTTATATTGACTACAAAGCAAAGATATATTGAGTAGGCTATGTCCGAACGTGTATGAGATGATGTTAGCTACGACTTCCTAAGATATATATTTAGGAATTTTACCAGCTTACCATCCTCTCTGTAGAACTGCATAGCAACTGATGCTTAAAAATCGTTTATATTTTAATGTTCCTAAATTCCATCAATATTAGAGAAAGGAAAAGGATGTAAACATATTCAATGTCAATGTAAGGGAAGTGACACGAATAGTTATAAATCAACCAATCAGCTATCAAGGGGGCGTGGCTACTGGGCCAAGTTAGCGTAAAAGGAGTATAGCTAAGATACGGAAATATGATATAAACAATTATTGTTTATGTGAGAATTGGATTTTTTCTATACTAGTATTTCTATATTCTAAAATGAAACTAGTGTCCCGTTACCTTCTCTACAACAACCATTCAATAGTATTTTTGTGTATGGTATGTCTCAAAGCATGGGTATACGCAAAGAGGAACGTCACACTGTCGGCACTTGTATGTTGTTCTTTGAGTTTTTCATGGTCCCCTGGTGGTGTGAGAACAGACATGGCATCTCTTATGTGTTTTGTCAGGCAGAGGTTCTTCAAAGTGCCTCTCCACTAGACGTAATATATGTACAGTTGCCAAAAGAGGAATTGCGACAAATCTTGATGGAACTTTAACCATAATAATATCCACAATTATTTGTAGGGACTATAAGCATGTATAGCAGAAGGAAATATACATATCCTTCTGTAATACATACTTATGATCCCTACAAACAACCATGGACATTAATATATTTAATATTCTATCAATAGTTGTCGCAATTCCTCTTTTGGCAACTACCCCAATTTGTCCATTGATGTGATGTTGCCCATGATAATATTTTTCAATAATTTGGTGGACAACATTTTTGCTAAAGTCAAGCAGTGGCTGGGTACTACCAACCAGTTTTTACTTGAAACAAGTAGTAACTATTGAGAAAAGACATATCTAACATGTGGAAAAAGAACTTGACATACCATTTTATGCTTTTCCTTAGACATTAGATGTAAATGTAGAGAGAATGCAAGGTGAGGAGTTTGTAAGGAGGGTGTATGGAAGTGAAGTTGTGGGACCTGGTGTGAGAGGCAGACCTCCGTTTAGGTGGCAGAACAGAGTGGAGGAGTATGTAAGTGAGAGAAACGTGAGGGGTAGAGGAGGGCTTGAACAAGTAAGGAGGGAGTGTTGGAACAGGGAGAACTGGAGACACTTCTGCCGTGGCCACCCCCCTGGGAGGAGTTCCCGGAGGGAACGAGGCGTCAGAGCTATATAGTCTATCTATAGATAGATAGACTTAGACATTCCACACTACTAAGCAGCATATCACTCTTATCTACCAACCTCATTTTCTTATTGTATTCCACCACTGCTATGGGCTTTCTTACAACTTGCCTTTGTCTGTCTCGAGTATTACCGTCACATATCTCCTTCATGCACAGAAGACAGCATATGCACAACTCTAGTCGCACCACTTGATACACATAATGTTATTACTGTGTTGCATCATTTGGGCACCTTGTTTGACATCGGAGTTTAGGAATATTTTTTCCCGTTTGCTCTCACTGTTGCACATGCGGTAATTTTCATTCAGTAGGTAGTGAAAACTGTTAGGGCTGGTGTACCAGTTGTCAACATACACTATAATATGTGCTTTCTGTAAATGAGGAGTGAGTAATGTTTTGACAACAGAGCCACTAACACCTAATTGCAAATCTTCCACTACCTCTGTGTCTTTCCCAGTATAAACAATAAAGTCAGAAATATATCCACTGTCACGGTCACACATTACAAACATTTTTACTCCAAAACGATGACGCTTTAGTGGAAGAAACTGTCTGAAGCTTAGGCGACCTCCATTTCATCAAGCTTTTGTCCACCCACAACTCTTGAAATGGCCTGAACTTGGTTTTGAAAGAAGTGCATAATTTCTCCAAAACTGGCCGTATTTTCTATAGCTTATCACCTTCAGCACGTCTAGTATTGTTGGTAAAATGCAACACCCGTAGTACTTGAAGAAATCTGTCACGAGACATCAATTTTCCAAATATTTTTTGTTCATACACATCGTCTTTTGACCAGTTGTCATTTATTCTGTTCTTTTTATTGTGAGACATCAGTAGCATTATACAAAAGAACAAATACATTTCATCTCTAGTTGTATCAGTCCAGTTTGCCAGTCTGCAACGAGGTGTCATTACATTTCCACGTAGATACTGTTGAGCGTATCTATTAATTTCAAATATAATCATGTCCAGCAACTCATCATCACTGAAGAATTCACACAGGAAATCAAGTTCATTAGAGCTATCAGTCACAGAACAGGCATCACTTATACCAGATAATGACGAATCAAAATAAAGCTGTTTAGGGATATAAGGGGTTAAAGACCAGTCCTACTTCACAGATGAGTTTCTCCCAGCTTCCGCACCTCCGGGACCTCTCGTTACCGCCTCACCACCACGCGTTCGTTTTCTTTATCGTCCTCTGCGTGGGTCATCAGCCTGCTCAGAATTATCACTGGACTCTCCTTTTTCATCACTGCTTTCATTTTCTGTATCTGTGGTAGGCCAATCTTCATCACTTCCAAGGTCACTTAGATCGTCTGTGATATATCCATCAAGGAGTTGCTGAAAATCTGGACTGTTTTGTCTCGCCATAACAAGGGAGAGGGTGGAGCGGAAACACATTGTACCTTACCCCTTGACAAACGTAGTCATACTAACACACTCTAGCATAAAAGAATAGGTATGAGTGTATGGCAACATTTAAGTGTTACCATACAGGCCTACCATAGCAAATTTATACCCTCCAAAACAGTAGGGGCCAAATTTGAATACAGAAACCATATGTGGTCCAGCAGCAGTGAAAGTGTTATTATCATTATTCTATGTTTCTATCTATATCTCTCTCACTTCTCTCTCTCATACTCTCACATTGTTCCCAACACTCTCTCGCTCTCTCTCCCACACATACTCTTCTACTCAGTTTGGTGGTGTATGAGAGAGTGAGTGTATGTGTGTTCGTGTGAGAATCAGAATGTTTGGTGGTGTGTGTGTTTGTGTGTGAGAGAATGTTTGGTGGTGTGTGTGTTTGTGTGTGAGAGTGAGTGAGTGAGAGAGTGAGAATTGGGTGGTGTGTGAGAAATTGGAAACCATAAGTCATTTAATTAATAATAATTATGATACCAGTAAGAATTATTATTGTTTTTATTATTATAATTATTATTACCGTATTATTGTTGTTATTGTTATTATTATGTGTGTGAGAGTGAGAGAGAATTGGGTTGTGATGGAGAGTGTGTTTGTGTGAGATTAAATCCTGCTTTAATTAATTTCCAGTGTGAGAGGGAGTGTGTTTTTGTGTGAGAATTTTATTATTATTCTTGGTGTGTGTAAGAGTGAGAATTGGCTGGGTGTGTGAGAGATTAAAGTGAGAATTATTATTATTTTCAGATGTTGTGAGCATTGAGAAAACTGATGTAGTGTGAGAGAGATAGAGAAAACTAATGTAGTGTGAGAGAAAGAGAGAAAACTAATGTAGTGTGAGAGAGAGAGAGAAACACACACACATACAGAGAGAGAGAGGGAAACACACACACACATACAGGGAGAAAGAGAGAAACACACAAACACACACATACATAGAGAAACACACACATGCACAGAGAAACACACACACATACAGGACACCCTCAGCAAACTTCAGGACTGGACCAAAGTAAATAATGTCACTATCAATTATGACAAGACTGTGGTGATGCATGTCAACACTGCAACCACAGAGGTCCAACCACCAGCTGTCACCCTCGGCCAGCACAACATCAAAGTAGTTGACTGTACTAAATTGCTGGGTGTTATAATTGACAACAAGCTGACCTGGAATAAACACGTGGCTACTGTGGTGAAGACAGCATCCTACAGGTTGTATATGTTGAGGCAGCTAAGATCACTGGGGATGCAACAAGCCGAACTGGGGAGTATATACAACATCTTTATCCTCCCCAAGCTCACTTATGCCTCCCCCGCTTGGTCCTCCTCCCTCACATTAACACAACAGCGTCAACTGGAGAGAGTACAAAAGAGGGCCTGTAGGATTATCCTGGGATATGACTACACTGGCTACGAGGCCGCCCTGACCACCCTAGGGATGCTTCCTCTCTCCGAACACCACCTCACTATCATTAGCCAGTTTGCCCAAAAGTTACTAGTCCCCCCCCCCCCGCCACCGAGACCTCCTACCACCAGACGCTCCAAGACCTACACGGACAACAAGACGTTACAACAAAATACAACCTATCAGGGCCAGAACTGACAGATATAAGAAGAGCCCCATCCCTACTATGACTAATATTATAAATAACATGTGAACACACACACACACACACATGATAATCCTTTCTAGTCCTTCCCTACCTGAGTCACATCCAGTAATCCTCACCAGACCTCACGCCACACAGTCTCCCACTCCCAAATTTCACTATCATACACACACTCGCTTATGTATATACTATTTGTTATGCATCATGTATCATGTACTCATGCTCATTTTCATTACTCATACTCATAATTGTAATGTATATTTTCAGCCCTATGGCTGCCATACTAACCAATAAACCATTTATTATTATTATTATTATTACAGAGAGAGAGAGAGAAGTCAGAGAACACACTCATACAGAGGGAGAGAAACACACACACAGACATACAGAGAGAGAGAGAGAAACACACACATACAGAGTGTGAGAGAAACACACACACACACACACAGAGTGAGAGAGAAACACACACATACAGAGAGTGTGAGAGAGAGAAACACACACACATACAGTTTGAGAGAGATAGAGAGAAACACACACACAGTGTGAGAGAGAGAACACACACATATATACAGAGAGAGAGACACATACAGAGAGAAAGAGAGTGAGAAATATTATTATTCTTGGTGATAGTGTGTGCGAGATATTAAATCCTGCTTTAATTAATTTTCTGGTGTGTGAGAATTATCATTATTATTTCCAGATGTTGTGAGCATTAAGAAAATGTTTATTATTTTTATTATTGTTATTTTTATTATTATTTTTATTATTATTATTATTTTTATTATTATTATTAATAATATTATTATTTTTATTATTAATATTATCATTATTGGTATTATTATTATTAATATTCTATCACACCTCTCTCACATACTCTTATTATTATTGTTGTTATTATTTATTATTTTCAGATGTTGTGAGCATTAAGAAAACTGGTGAGCATTTCCGAGTGCTTTATGACGTCAAGGGTCGGTTCATTGCTCACAGAATTACCGACGAGGAAGCCAAGGTGAGATTATTATTATTTTTATTATTATTATTTTTATTATTGTTATTTTTAGTTTTATTATTGTCATAGGTAAAGAAGCCAAGGTGAGATTATTATTATTGTCATAGGTAAGGAAGCCAAGGTGATATTCTTATTATTTTTATTATTGTTATTATTGTCGTAGGTAAAGAAGCCAAGGTGAGGTTGTTATTATTATTATTGTCATAAGTAATGATGTGAAGGTGAGGAATTTGTAAAGGTGTATGGAAGTGAAGTTGTGGCACCTGGTGTGAGAGGCAGACCAACGGATAGATGGCAGAACAGAGTGGAAGAGTATGTAAAGGAGAGAAACATGAGGGGCAGAGTAGGGCTTGACCAAGTAAGGAGGGAGTATTGGAACAGGGAAAACTGGAGACTTCTGCCGTGGCCACCCCCTTGGTAGGAGTTCCCGGAGGGAACGAGATGTCGGAGCTATATATAGATAGATTCATTATAACATTACCGTAATTAATTGTAATATTTCCGTAATTAATTATAATATTTACGTAATTAATTATAATACTGTAATTTTAACATTGCTGTAATTAATTACTATAATTAATTGTAATATTATGCTCTTTATCGAAGCCATGTCAGGTCAGTACCTGGTGTGGTCAAAATGAGAGCCAGAATAAATTCCTATTACATCTTTGACAATTGGCAACATTGTTTATTTTTATTACTTTGTGGCTTTGTCTTGGATGGATACAGTCTCTCTCTCTCACACACAGCATCCCTATAACACTCTCTCTCTCTCTCTCAATAATAGGATATAATTTATAACATTCTCTATATATATAAATTAATATGCATTTAATTATTATTTTAGTATTATTATTTAGTATTAGTATTATTTATTATTATTATTATTTAGTATTAGTATTATTATTATTATTATTATTTATTATTATTATTTATTATTATTATTTATTATTATTATTATTATTATTATTATTATTTATTATTATTATTATTTATTATTATTATTATTATTTATTATTATTATTATTTAGTATTAGTATTATTTAGTACTAGCGGAGGTACCCAGAGTTGGCCGAGAAAGATGCCTATATGAATAAGGACTAAGGAGACATTTTATAGTTTAGCGAGCAACTTTATTAAATTTTTCAGCTTGAAGGCCGGAGACTGGCTTAATTTCCAAATAGCCTTTTTGCCTTCTTCAGCTCTTCCGTTCGAGCTGTACATTTGGCCCGCGATTTTGGCTCCTCGAACGGAGAGCTGTTCTTTATGGTTTTAACCCATAAATAGAATATTTGACATTTTTACATCAAGTTACATCATAAAAACCTTTGCTGGTGGTGCTGATTCAGAATATATAGTTTTGGGAGTGTAACCGGTTTTTTTTTAGGGGATTTATAGTAGATGACATAATTTTTACGTCGAGTTCCGTCATACCAAAACCTGCGCCTGGTGATGTTGATTCAGAATATATATATGGGTTTTGGATGTAGGTGTAACCGTTTTCGAGTTATAAGAGGACAAACAGAGACGGTTTGCCATTTATAGTGTAGATTATTATTCTATCTATCTATAGCTCTGACGTCTCGTTCCTTCCGGGAACTCCCCCCAAGGGGTTGGCCACGGCAGAAGTGCCTCCAACACTCCCTCTTTACTTGGTCAAGCCCTCCCCTGCCCCTCATGTTTCTCTCCTTTACATACTCTAACACTCTGTTCTGCCATCTAACCGGATTATTATTATTTAACAGTACAGGTAAGGTAAAGGTGTCATCTATGGGTTATTATTATTATTATTTAGTAGTAGTATGTATTACTATTATTTAGCATCATTGTTAGTATTATTATTATTTAGTATTATTACAGTACAAGCTGTGTAAGGTAAAGAAGGTGTCTGGGTTATTATTATTATTATTATTATTTAGTATTAGTATTATAATTATTATGTATTATTATTATTACAGTACAAGCTGTATAAGGTAAAGGTGGTGTCTGAGTTGTTATTATTATTATTATTATTATATATTATTACAGTACAAGCTGTGTAAGGTAAAGAAGGTGTCTATGGGGCCTAAAGGTGTTCCGTTCCTGGTGACCTCAGACGGCCGTACCCTCCGCTACCCCGACCCATTCGTCAAGGCCAATGACTCCATCTTGTACGACTTGGAGAAGGGAAAGATGAAGGACTCCATCAAGTTTGACTCAGGTAGGGAGAGAGAGAGGGGTAGGGGGGGGGGGGGGAGTGAGTGTGTTAAAGAGAGAGAGATAGATGGGTAGATTGAGAGAAATAGATGGATAGTTTGATAGAGAGATTGAGACAGAGAGAGAGAGATAGATTGATTGATAGATAGAGAGATTGAGATAGACACAGAAAGAGATAGATTGATAGAGAGAGAGGGTGGGAGAGTGAGAGATAGATTGAGAGAGGAACAACATAAAGAGAGAGAGAGAGTGTGAGTGTGTTAAAGAGATAGATTGATAGAGAGAGGGAGGCCAATGACTCCATCCTATACGACCTGGATTGGTTAGTTAGCTTCCCAACTTGGTACGCAAACGCGGAATTCTGGTAGGCGAACGCGGAACGGAGACCACACAGAGCTATCACACTGATCCCGTTGCGTGGTTTGTGTATGAGGAATGCTTGGAGGCAGAGTGCAGACGACTACGACGAGACCAAAGTCATCAAACGCAAACAACAACATGGAGTTTGTTGGGGATGACGAACACTCAGTACAGCGCACCTTCTCAATCAACAACAATTCAGCCTCTCTGGACCACTGTACATTGAATTTGTTGGCCATGCTTTGAATCTTGAGTAAACACTGCGGCGCTGTGGTTGTAAACATTGACGACTGTGACCGTGTGACGGGCAAACTGCAAAATATCGACATCGTATTTACTATACCCAGTGTTTATATTTGTTTTATTCTAAAATATTTATATAACAATATTATTTTCTATAATTATTTAACTCGTTTACTTTGAAATGATTAATTATAATAGATTTGGTTAGTGAATTGGTTCTCGTTTGCAGACCTGGTATGGATAGAAATGGATACCAGCTTTGGTAGGCATTTGTGGTCACCGTTCCGCGTTCACCTACCATCTGGTAGGCGAATTCCGCCAATTCCGCGTTTGCATACCAAGTGTGATACCCCCTTTAGAAAGAGAGAGAGAGGTGTGTGTAGGGATGGGGGGTGGGGTGTAAGAGAGAGATAGATTGAGTGTGTTAAAAAGAGAGATAGATTGATTGATAAAGAGTTAGATAGATTGATAAAATGTGTGTTAAAGAGAGATAGATGGATATATTGATAGAAAGAGAGGGGGATTGAGAGACAGTGTTAAAGAGAGATAGATTGATAGAGAGGGAGATTGAGAGAGAAAGTGTTAAAGAGAGATAGATTGATAGAGAGTGAGGGTGGAAGAGAGGAGCAACATAAAGAGAGAGAGAGAGAGATGGATAGATTGATAGAAAGAGGGTGGGAGAGAGGAGCAACATAAAGAGAGAGATAGATGGATAGATTGATTGAAAGAGAGACACAGAAAGAGATAGATTGATAGAGAGAGAGGGTGGGAGAGAGGAACAACATAAAGAGAGAGAGAGTGAGTGTGTTAAAGAGAGAGATAGAGAGACACAAAAAGAGATAGATGGATAAAGAGAGGGTGGGAGAGAACAACAACATAGAGAGAGAGAGGCCAATGACTCCATCCTATACGACCTGGATTGGTTAGTTAGCTTCCCAACCAACCAGGGGTGTATTAGAGAGAGAGATATGAGAGAATTAGATGGATAGTTTGATAGAGATAGATAGATTGATAGTATTAAAAAGAGTGAGAGAGAGATAAATGAATAGATAGAGAGAGAAGATGGGTGTAAAAGAGAAAGATGGGTGTAAAAGAGAAAGATAGGTAGATAGATTGATAAAGAGAGGGTGGGAGAGAGGAACATATTATTATTACTACTAATTACTATTATTATTATTGTTATCATTATTTTATTATTATTAATATTGCCATTATTTTATTATTATTAATATTGCCATTATTTTATTATTAATATTATCATTATTTTATTATTATTAATATTATCATTATTTTATTATTATTAATTATTATTTTATTATTATTAATATTATCATTATTTTATTATTAATATTATCATTATTTTATTATTAATATTATCATTATTTTATTATTAATATTATCATTATTTTATTATTAATATTATCATTATTTTATTATTAATATTATCATTATTTTATTATTAATATTATCATTATTTTATTATTAATATTATCATTATTTTATTATTAATATTATCATTATTTTATTATTAATATTATCATTATTTTATTATTATTACTAATTATTATTATCATCATCATTAGTAGTAGTAGTAATCTTCTCTGCTGTGAGAGAGAGAGGCACACAAACACTTGTTGCAACCTCAACACACACACACACACTAACAACACAAAAACAACTACTATTATTATTGGGTTGTGTTATTATTAATACTATTATTATTATTATTAATACTATTATTATTATTATTAATACTATTATTAGTATTTCTAATATTATTATCATTATTACTAATATTATTATTATTACTATTATTATTGTCATTATTATTACTATCATCATCACTACTATCACTATCATCATTATCACTTATTACTATTCTTATCAGTAGTAGTAGTAGTAATTATTATTATCATTATCATCATTATTACTAAGATCACCGGGGGTCGTAACTTGGGTAGTATTATTATTACTATCATTATTTTTATTACTATTACTAATTATTATCACATTATTGTTATTACTACTAATTACTGTCATTATTACTAATTACTATTATCATTATCACTCATTATTATCATCATTACTATTTGTTCTAGGTAACCTGTGTATTATTACTATTATTATCATTATTATTATTACTATCTCTTCTAGGTAACCTGTGTATGATCATTATCACCATCACTATTACTACTATCATCATTATTATTATTATTAACCATAAATTTAAACCTTCTTTAGGCAATTGATTAAATATATATACAGTATATAAATTAACGTGTATTATTATTATTTTCTCTTCTAGGTAACATGTGTATTATTATCATCATTATTATTATTATTATCATTATTATTATTATCATTATTATTATTATCATCATTATTATTATCATCATTATTATTATCATCATTATTATTATCATTATCATCATTATCATTTATTATTATCATTATTATTATCATTATTATTATTATCATTATTATTATTATTATTGTCTTCAAGGTAACCTGTGTATGATCATCATATCATTATTATTATTGTCATTATTATTGTCATTATTATTATCATCGTTATTATTATTATCATTATTATTATCTCTTCTAGGTAACCTGTGTATTATTATCATTATCATATCATTATTATTATTGTCATTATTATTATTATCATCATTATTATTATCATCATTATTATTATTATCTCTTCTAGGTAACCTGTGTATTATTATTATCATCTCTTCTAGGTAACCTGTGTATTATTATTATTATCATCATTATTATCATTATTTTCTAGGTAACCTGTGTATGATCACCGGGGGTCGTAACTTGGGTAGGGTTGGTACCATAGTCTCTAGGGAGCGTCACGCCGGAAGCTTTGACATTGTCCACATTAAGGATTCCGTCGGACACACCTTCGCTACCAGGTAAATAGTAGTAGTATTAATAGTAGGTGTGGTAGTAGTAGTAGTAGTATTGTTATTATTATTGGTAAGATTATTATTATTATTATTATTGGTAGTATTGTTGTTATTGGTAGTATTATTATTATTGGTATTATTATTATTATTGGTATTATTATTATTATTATTGGTATTATTATTATTATTATTATTATTGGTATTATTATTATTATTATTGGTATTATTATTATTATTGGTATTGGTATTATTATTATTCCGTGGGCCACACCTTCACTACCAGGTATAGTAGTAGTAAAGTCGGGACAAAGTAACAATCTCAATAGGCCACGCCCCCTTTCCCGTCAGTGCCGTGGATAACGGAATATGTTCTCGTCCCAGTCTTGAGTCACACTGCTTAGTGACTGCTACAGTGCTGATAACATCGTTTTAAATCGATTGATCAATAAAATTAAGTTATAGTACCTGTAGTTTTGCATTTATTTTTGTATAGTTTCTCCCAATATACTCGTTAAAGCTTTTTCTAGGTGTCTGTTGTAGAAATACAAGTGTGTGTAAGCTTACCGCCCCATGCTCTGTCACTCATCGCCACCACAACCATCATTTTCTCCTCTCTGACACGCGCGCACACACACACACACACACACACACACACACACACACACACACACTCGCGCCCATGCCAGACCACCACACTCTCTCTCTCTCTCTCTCTCTCTCTCTCTCTCTCTCATTCATGACGTTTCCAGAGTGCACCACTTGGAGGCGGATAATTTTACACTTGTTTTTTTTAATGCAGGTCTTTCATTTATTTAAACTCAGTATCATCTCTTTCATCACTGCTGTTGTCTGAGGGGCTCAGTTCAATTGAAAATGACATATTCAAAAGCAATGTCTTTCGTACTATAGTCTTCTTGAATCTTTCTTGCATATTCTACGCATTTTTTCCAGTCATCTTTAGTCACATTATTGGTAGCTTTTAGAGTCAGGTCTTCAACATTCTTCATAAACTACTTGTTATTTGAGTTTTTCTTTATTTCTTGTTTGATTTGAGCCCATATAAATTCTATTGGATTAAACTGGCAATAATACGGTGGAAGTCGGAGTACTGTATGTCCTGCAGCAGCAGCAAGTTCGTCTATTTCATACCACACCTTGTCTTCCTTGTAAAGTTTGACAAGTTGATAAAGTTCAGCTCTTTTGTGTGAAGAGTCATAGGGAATTTTGTTGTCACATAGCCACTTGATGATATCCCCTTTTCAATTAATGTCAATTAATGATCTTGGAGGGATATTAGGCATAAGTTGCTCCAAAAACCATTTTCCGAATGTATGGCTGTTCATTGAGCCATGGTAATCTCCTTTATTACCAGCCTTGGACTTGAACATTAAGAGTCCTCCAGGAACAAAGCCTTCATTACTTCCTGCATGGAGAATAATTAATCTGCCGCCTCTGCCAGTTCTAGTGTGAGGTCCAATTGTACCCTCAGTAGCCTGTGACTCTTGCGAGGCCCCGAGATTATTGGGTATCGCACCAGATGAGACAGTGGAGCTTCGTGGTGATGTTGGTACCGTAGCTTCTCTTCTGTCCCACTAGATGACGACACCTTATTTATACACGTCACTATCAGGGTTCAACGCTGGTATTTTGGTTTACCCAGGTTTCATCCAGGTAAATATCTGGCCTTGGATTTTCACTAGACCTGTGCATCTTTAGTTCCCTCAGAAAGTAGTTTCTGGCAGCTACGATGTCTGATGGCTCCTTCAATATAGCTCTGCTGCTACAGTGTTTCTTGTATCGGAATTCCATACTTTTCAGCAAAGTGCGTAGGCTTGTTTTTTCTCCTTTGAAGTATACTGGTGATTCCTTAAGTTTCTGTAGCAGCAAATCAACTGTAGGCAGCTCTCCTCTATCATAGAAAGCCAGAATTTCTCTTCTTATTACTTCTTTGTCGAAATCATCAATTCTCCCAAGTACAGGTGACAACCGTGTCCGATAGTGGTGATTGTATAACTCCTCTTGCTCTGGAGCCTGATGTTGTTGATTACAGCCTGTGAAACATTCGTTGCCGCAGAGGTTTTCTTCACCACATCTTCTATTGGCTCTTTCTTGTCCTTGTCGAAGTACTTGGAAGACGCTAAGGACAATATTTCTTGCCTGACTGACAAGTCTTGCTGTACCAGGTGGTCTACCCTGGGTGGACAGTGGAGTGGCACACTCCATGACCTTTGTATTATAAGCAGTCTGTTTCGTGCCTTATATGTTTTCCCAATAGTGTCTATACCAATTCTCCTTAGAAGTGTCTATAGTTCTCTCTTGTAGTGTCTAGTAATATCTTTTTAATGTTTAGGGAAGGCAAGAAGTAGAGACTGCTTGGTGAGCATGGTATTTACTTGCCGGTCTGCGATTGCGAGTGGTTTGTGGCAAGAGGCTGATGCCGAGTGTCACACCTTCCCCTCGAGTGGCCCGCAGGATACTGGCGCGTGTCCTTGACACTCTTTGTCTTAAGGCCTGGCAGACTGCTTGTCGCCATGCACCGGTAAAAAAAATTTTCAAACATAATTAAAGATCCGACTAAAATGTAAAGTTTCCGAACTCTGATGTCGCTATCAGTGTAATGAATGACACATGAGAAACTGAAATATGAGTTGTTGAAAACTGTAGACTTGTGACAACGAAGCAAAATTTAGTATTTAGTGTACGGTACTCAAATATAGTTATTAAATTATCGTTGGTGCTACAGATACTGCTGCCTATTGGCCTATTGAGATTCGTAGTTTGTCCATACTTTTAGTAGTAGTAGTTGTAGTGGTGTTAGTAGGTGTGGTAGTAGTATTATTAGTATTGTTATTAGTTGTAGTAGTAGTAGTAGTATAATAGTTGTAGTAGGTGTGGTAGTAGTAGTAGTAGTACTTTTTTTTTTAGTAGTACAGTAGTGTTATTATTAGTAGTAGTATTACTATTAGTAGTAGTAGTAGTAGCAGCAGTAGTAGTGGTGGTAGTATTATTATTATTATAATTATTATTATTCTACCTTCACTACCAGGTACATTATTATTATTATTTCATTATTATTGTTATTTTTTTTTTTTAGTAGTAGTATTGTTATTATTATTGTTACCGGTATTACTAATTTTATTATTATTGTTTTATTTTCATTATTATTGTTGTTATTATTAGTAGTAATCTTCTCTGCTGTGTGTGTGAGAGAGAGAGAGAACAAAAAAAGTATGTGTGTGTGTGAGAGAGAGAGAGAGAGAGAGAGAGTGTGTGTGTGTGTGAGAGAGAAAGAAAGAGTGTATGTGTGTAATATTAATAGTAGTACCCTTCTCTCCATTGTGTGTGTGTAATGTAAATAGTAATCTTCTCTGCTTTGTGTGTGTGTGTAATATTAATAATTTTCTGTGTGTGTGTAGTAGTAGTAGTACTCCTGTGTGTGTGAGAGAGAGCGTATGTGTATCTTGTGCGTGATATTAATAATTTTCTCTGCTTCCAGGCTCAACGTGTGTGTGAGAGAGAGAGAAAAGTGTGTGTGTGTGAGAGAGAGAGAAAGTGTGTCTGTCTGTGTGTGAGAGAGAGAGAGAGTATGTGTGTGTGCATAATAATAATAATAATAATGTTGTCTGCTTGCTGGCTCAACAACGTGTGTGTGTGTAATAATCAAAATCTTCTCCGTTTCCAGGCTCAACAATGTGTTTGTCATTGGTAAGGGCACCAAGGCCTACGTGTCACTCCCAAGAGCCAAGGGCATCAAGCTGTCCATCGCCGAAGAACGCGACCGCAGGCTGGCCCAGAAAATTAACTGAGCAAAATAAAGTAATAATAAAAAAAAAACATTGAATGTATTACTTAACCCTATCTGTGTGTCTCTCTCACTCTCTAATAATAATAAATGGTTTATTGATATAGCAGCCACAAGGCTGAAAATGCACAAATTGATGCATGAACATGATTATATTCTGTATGAGAGAAAATAAGATAGACAGATAATATGATGAGAAATTATATAGATGAATGGACAATAAGATGAAGATAAATGTAAAAAATTATGTATGAGGAGTTTAATTTGAAGGCTGACATACATTGTTTCTTTGTTATTGCCCACATCATTACAGGCAATACTCCCCTACGGGGTAAGCGCGAGGGATAAAAGGAATACAGGGATAGCTGTCTAATATCCAAAGGATAATATATTTTCAGTAGTCTATCCCACTACGATGGTGAACAAAAGACAGTGCCTTTATTTAAAGGACATAATGTAACAGATATTCTAATTATATTTGTTAGTTATTACTTATTACTTAGTTATTAGCTTAACTGCTATCAGTATTGGGAAAAGCAAGAACCTCGGTGACCTACCCCTCCCCAGGAAGGGTAGGTAAGCCTTGCCCCGCCTCCAAGCGGTGACCTCGGGGGTACACCTCCTTTTTTTTTATCTTGTTTTTATCCATTTAGGAGGTGGAGCCAAAGGGGAAGGCGGTGTGGGGGTGAGACTTAGCTTCCCCCACATATAGGTTTTAAGGTTTTTATTGTATTTTTATTGTATTTTTTTAGTGTTTTAAGATTTTTAAATTTCTTTGATTGTGTGTTTTTATATTTTGTAATTTCTTTTAAATTTATGACCGTGTTTTTTAGCTTTTGACAATGCCGACGGCCCGTGTCCCTCCGGGAATGAGCACTGCATTGGCCTTGCCAGCCATCAGTGGCCCCCCAATGGGGGAGTGGACAGCTATGGCTACTGGCGGGGGAGGGTCTCCGGGTTGCCCTGTAGAGGGAGTGGGGAAGAGCGATTGTATGAGAGTTGTAACTGTGAATGTGAATGGAATGACGGATGGGACCAAGAGGCGAGAGATTGTAGAATGCTTCAAGAAAGGAAGAGTGGATGTGATGGGAGTGACGGAGACACACGTGAAAGGATGTGGAGTGGTTGAGTGTCAGGAAGGAAGGGAGAGTGGACTGTGGGAGGGAATGGAGGGGGGAGTAGTATGGACGGGTATGAATGAAAAGAGTAAAGGAAGAGGGAAGGAAGGGTGTGCGCTGTTGGTGTCTCCGTGGGTGTGGAAGGGAGTGGATGGACATGGGTGGAATGGGTCTAGAATAGTATGGATGACTGGAAAGATTGGCTTGATGAAGTATGCTTGGGTGTGTGCTTATGCACCAGTGAATGAAAAGAGTAAGACAGGGAGAGAGAAGATGAGAGTGTTTTGGGAGGAATTGAATACATGTCTGAGAGGAATTGATAACGGAAGGAGAGTAGTAATGATGGGAGATATGAATGGAAAGGTGGGAGGTGAGGAAGTGGGGAATATTGTGGGTAAATGGGGTGTAGAAGGAACAAATGAGAATGGTGAATATCTAGTGGATGTCTGTGCTGAGAGGGGGTTGTTCTTGGCGAACACCTTCTTTCAGCACAAGATGATCCACAGGTATACGTGGAAGAGAAGGGATGAGAGAGGAGAGCAAAAGAGTTTGATTGACTATGTGGCAGTGGATGAAAGGTTGAGGAAGGATGTGTATGACGCAAAAGTGGTGAGAGGAATGGTCCATTGCTCCGACCATTTTGCGGTGTTGGTGAGGATGAAGGTTAGGGTTAAGTGGGAGTATAGTAGGAGGGATGAAGGGGTGAGGAATAAGAGGGAGGTGGCTAGTGGGAAATTGGATGTAGAAGAGTATAGGGAGGAATATAAGAGGAGGGTGGGTGAGGTGCTGGGAGATGTAAGGATGGGGATAGGGGAGGGAGTGGGAGTGAATGCGGTGTATGAAATGTTTAAGATGAGAGTATTAAGGACAGCAGCAGAGGTAGTAGGATATAAGTCACAGAAGAGGGGCAAGAAAGGGAGTGCTTGGTGGACAGAAGAAGTGAAAGATGCTGTAGAGGATAAGAGGAAGGCGTATAGGAGAACACTACAGAGGAATGTGCCGGAAGAAGTGAGAGAGAGATGGAAAAGAGAATATAATGTGTGTAAGAGACAAGTGAAAAGGATGGTGAGTGAGAGTAAAAGGAGAGTGGATGAGGAGTTTGGTATGAAGCTGAGTGAAAGGTTTAAAGAGAACAAGAAATTATTCTGGAAGGAGGTGAAAAGAGAAAGAGGAGAAGGAAAGTCTGGTAGTGTGAGAATGAAGAGAGAGGATGGAGTTACTGTGAGTAGAAGTGAGGAAGTGAAAGAAGTGTGGAAGAGGCATTTTGATCAGTTGATGAATGGGGGGACGGGAGGGGAGGCGGTGGTGACATGCATGGGGATGGAGGCAGGTGGTAGACGACAGGATGTACAGGGAGAATTAGGAAGGGAAGAGGTTAGGAAAGCAATAGGAAAGTTGAAGATGGGAAAGGCACCGGGGGTGGATGGGATAACTGCTGAAATGTTAAAGTGTGGGGGGGAGGAAGTGGTGGAGTGGATGTTGCTTATATGTACATTGGCGTGGAGGCAGGGAGAGGTGCCAGAGGATTGGAGGAGAGCCATAATTGTACCTTTGTACAAGGGGAAGGGGAGTAAGGATGAGTGTGGTAGCTATAGGGGAATAAGTCTTCTTAGTGTACCGGGGAAGGTTTACGGGAAGGTTCTTACTGAAAGACTGGTTGAAGTAACAGGGAATAAAGTTAGTGAGGAGCAGGGAGGGTTCAGAAAGGGTAGAGGATGTGTGGACCAAATATTTGCATTAAAATCAATAGTTGAGAAATATATTGGGAAGGGTAAGAAGTTGTATGCTGCCTTCATGGATTTGGAGAAGGCATACGATAGAGTTGATAGGAAAGCTATGACAGAGGTGTTGAGAATTTATGGTGTTGGGGGGCCTTTGCTGAAAGGTATTGAGGCTTTTTATGCAGATGCAAAAGCATGTGTACGGGTAGAGGGTGATCTAAGTGAGAGTTTTAATATTAGTGTAGGGCTGAGACAGGGGTGTGTTATGTCACCATGGTTGTTCAATATATATATGGATGGTTGTATGAGAGAGGTGAAAGCCAAAGTGAATGGTCTGGGGGTGAAGTTGAGGCTGAATGAAGCAAATTGGTCCCTGGTGGCAAGTTTGTTTGCGGATGACACTGTGCTGATGGCTGAGAATGAAAGGAATTTACAGAGAGTGGTGGACGAATTTCAGTCTGTGTGTAAACGAAGGAAATTGAAGGTGAATGTAGATAAAAGTAAAGTGATGGTATTTGAAAGAGCAGAAACTGAAGTGATTGACTTTGCTACACCTTACAGAGTGGCTGTACCAACTGGGACGAAGTGTGAGATAACTCTGAGGGGCGAGAGGATGGAGGAAGTGAAGGAGTTTAAGTACCTGGGTACAGTTATGTGTAAACATGGAAGTATGGAAGGAGAAATTAGGGAGAGAGCAGTGAAGGGTAGGCAGGTCATAGGATCACTGGGGAGGATTATGAAAGGTAGAAGTGTGAGTATGGAAGTGAAAAGGGGACTACGAAATAGTATAATCCTGCCAACACTGACATATGCGTCGGAGACATGGACATGGAGTAGGGCGCATCAGTCTAGAATAGGTGCTGTGGAAATGAGTTACTTGAGAGGAGCATGTGGACTTACTAGATGGGATGGAGAAAGTAATGAGAGTGTGTATGAGAGATGTGGTATGAGTGAGAAGGCAATTGGCATTGAGTGTGGAGTGGTTGAGAGAGTAAAACGTGATACATTGAGATGGTTTGGACATGTGGAGAGAATGCAAGGCGAGGAATTTGTAAAGAAGGTGTATGGAAGTGAAGTTGTGGGACCTGGTGTGAGAGGCAGACCTCCGGTCAGATGGCAGAACAGAGTGGAAGAGTATGTAAAGGAGAGAAACATGAGGGGTAGAGTAGGGATGGACCAAGTAAGGAGGGAGTGTTGGAACAGGGAGAACTGGAGACACTTCTGCCGTGGCCACCCCCTTGGGGGGAGTTCCCGGAGGGAGCGAGGCGTCGGAGCTATAGATAGATAGATAGATAGTTATTACTTTTCAACTAATCAGCCTCATTTTTCTTACCCTCTTCCCCCTCACCCTCTCCTCAAATCACCACATTTCTTCTCTTCTATATCCACCTACGTTAATGCAGTAAGCACTTCTTTAAACCCGGGTTCTTCAAATTACGGGTCCCGAATTCCTCCAAACCGGGGCGCAGGCTCACAAAAATAAATACATGAATAAAATATAATAATAATGTTCGTGACAATAAAATAAATATGAAGTTCATACATGAATCCACCTAACATTTTTACAATCGAATATTTATATATTTAATTATCAATAAAACAAAATCATTGCACAAATATTAGCCTTCTTGAGAGAGAGCGGGAGGAGTAGTTGAGACAGTGCTTATAATTCTGTTTATAATTCTGGTTTGAATGCCTTTTAATAATGATTATTGAGTTTCAGTTTCTGGCCTTGTATTTTCTTAGGTTGATAATTCTGGTCATTTGTAAAATATCTTTCTGTATGGGTCGCGAGAATGATGTCACAGTAAAAACTGGGTCACGACTGAAAAAGTTAGAAGAACCCTGCTTTAAACTATTGGTGATTCGTTACCGTTCACAGTGTATGCTTCATTCATTCCTCCTGACACACGTCTCTCTACCTGATCATTCGTTACCCTCCTATATAGCTCCGCCCACATTTCTCTCCTCCTCTCCCACTAACATCCCCCCTCCCTCCACCTGCAACTGTTACCAGATCAGACCAGGACCAAACCAAGTCGCTGATGGATGGGGTGTGGACCCTTGATCTGTCCGGAGCTGTACTTGTATAGTATGTTTCTTTCCACAGTTATTGACATTTCCCTGATTTGTAAAGCATTGTATCTTGTTATCTAATTATAAAGGTTTTGTTAAATCAATTAACAAGGCTCAGATAATGTCCATAGGGAAAATTATGCAAAGAAATTAAACTTAAACTGGTTTATTAAACAAGACAAATATATATAACTGTAATCTGTCTCCCTCTCCCTCCACTTACCTTACATACATACATACATATTACTCTAGTGTGACATGCATATATACACACATATTACTCTAGTGTGACATACATACATTCATACTGAACAATGTGAACATAAAATACTGATCATAATAGAGATTAAGTACGTTGTATATATATATTATAAGAAGGTGGCGAGCTCTATGTTTATAGCTCTGTGTATTTGCATGTATGACTTTGGTATATATGAACCAAGGTGACTATAAGTGGTCCGAAAACCTACACAGCTCCTATATACTGTCCTGTATACCATACATTTTCTTTGACAAGAAAAGGTACAGTTTCTGCTTATAAGGGAATATGAGACTTATATCTATTTCCTGATATGTGCAAGTGATATAGCTATACAGTAGCCTATAAGATGGATTATCAAGATTTACCAAGTGGTTTATATCGAGTATGTGTTTTTACATCATTTAAAAATGATTGATTGAGGAGAGACCTTCTTGAAGATGATTTAGTCATCGTCTGAAGTGTCATCTGAAATATTGATGACAAATGAGTCGATGACATGATCAACTGGCTGATCAAGTCTGGCATCCTTTGCTTGAAGATCGTCGGTATGTCACACAGCATTCATCCAGTTGGATGGGGTTACTTGCTCCAATGATTGTGTGACGAGTACCTTCAGATCTGCCAGCTTGTAGTTTTTTTTTGTACAATACTCTTCTTGACTTGGGCCCAGATAAGTTCAATAGGGTTATACTGGCAGTGATATGGTGGTATCCGAACAACCCTGTGTCCTGCTTCCTTGGCGATGGTGTCAATTAAATGTTTCTTCCCGGTGACGTATTGCTTGGTAAGAAGAAGTTGGCTTTTTAACAGCTCATCACCTGGCTGTACTCCTTTCTTGATGAGCCATTCTTTGATGTCTGCCTTCCTCCACGTTTGCGTGGGCATCTTTTCAATCTGGGTTGAGTGGTATGCAGCATTATCCATAACAATGACAGAGTTGGGAGCAATGTTGGGCTGGCTGTGGAGTACAGTACAGTCGGCGGCAAAAGTCGTGTCGTCTTACCTGCTTCACTGAGACATGCAGTGTTCATGGACTCGAGAAGATCGCACATTTTCTACACCTAATAATCTCGAGTCTATGAACATCGCGTGCCTCGGTGAAGCAAGTGAGGCGACAGGACTTTTGCCGCCGACTGTACAACGTAGGACGGGGTAGTGCGACAATGACCTGCCGTGCTGGCTGGCAAGAGGTGAATGACACACACGCGCACATATGTGACCTCAGTCACCTCACTCTCCACACCCCGGAAATTCCTGGGTCGGAAGTAGTGGCAACGTCTTTTGATTGATATGCCACATGACACATGAAATATCTTCTCTATTTTACGTACATGGCAATTATTCGTATCATATACCATTAAATGAAAAATTAATTGTGTGTAGAAAATTTCATGTCAATATACTCTCGTTAGTGGACAGTTTCCTTTATGTGGTGAATGCTTTGATTCTAGATCTGGCAGAACCGCGGTCAACTCCTCACGGGTCAGTACGAGATAGAATTACTATAGTAACGAGCACAGCGTCCTGTGGGTTTGGCGAAATGTGGCACCACTGTTTGTTTACTCGTAGTGATAATAAATGAATGGATAGAACCAACTCCTGCTATAATATCCTTCTACATAATAGTACGAGTAAACTAATTATACAGTGGTGTCATTATTCGCTAAACCTACCGGACGCTGTGCTCGTTACTAGTGGAGGCAACTGTACATCACCACCGTCTTGTTGAGGTTGGTCACATTGTTAAATTAACCTTGGTCCAGGACTGGAGGTTATTTAGTTGCTGTTGTAGGTGGTGGTGGTTAGGTTGTGTGTTATCCACCACAACACCTACAGTGGAGTCATCCACATATTTCCACCTGTGTGGTGTGTCTGTCAGGGCATCATTTATGAGGATTAAGAAACACAAGTGTCCCATTCTCGTCCCTTGGGGCACACCTGACTTAATCTTCTGAGGTCCTGAATCAGCACCCTGATATCTGACTACCTACTGCCTGCCAACCAGGAAATCAACCAGGCTACCAAACCCAGATCCATCCCAATACTCAGTGCCTTATTGATGATTACGTTGTGGTCTACTAAGTCAAAAGCTTTTTTGAAGTCAATGAACACCAATGCAACTGAGGTTTTTCTAATTTCAATGTTTTTATATATGAAATCTAGGAGGCTAATGAGTGTTTGGTGGATGATAATTTCATATTGATATCTCGTTGATCTCCACCAAATATGACATAATTTTTTGCTCCGAGACACTGGTTTCCAATTTTAGGCATACTTCTGAGCTCCTTATTCCTAATTTTAATAAACCCATACTTTTGAGGCGTAACTCTATTCCCAGAGCTCAGGGGATGTGCGCCTATATTCGCTTCTCGTTGTACCAGATTTGAGTGTGGCTGTCACGAGGTGATGCTTATTCGAGTTTGTGGTCGCTTTAATTATTATTACATATTCTCACTTTATCAAAACCCAGTCCTGGATGATGGCATTTATGATTGCCTCTTAACATCTATGGCTGCAATTCAGGAGTCTGACTGTAAGTCGTCCTTTGTTTTTGTTGGGGATCTTAATGCCCATCACCAACAATGGTTGGGCTCTGTTTCAGCAACTAACTTGCATGGTCGAGCTGCTTTAGATTTTGCGAATCTTGCTGGTCGTGAGCAATTGGTTCGCGATCTGACCTACATCTCTGGAAATTGTCTGGACTTCCTTCTGACCATGTTCCTGCGGTTGTTGATATTGATGTTGTCCCACCACTTGGTAGTAGTGACCATTCTGGTCTTAGTTTTAGGATTCAGACCAGCTTCTCACTCCCGGATGAACCTTTATCTCGGGTGGTTTACTTGAAGTCACGTGCTAACTGGCCTGGAATTGCCACTGACTTGAATGATGTTTGCTGGAGTGATATCTATAGCTCTGAATGACTGATATCTGCCCTTAACGAAGTTCTTGTATCTATAAGTAACAGAAGAATTCCTCATAAAACTATTCGGAGTCGTTGTAATGACAAAGCCTGATCCAATGATAGCTGCCGTGCAGCTCAGCGTGAAAAGCAGGAAGCTTATTATTGCCAGTGGTCTCGTCTTCATTTCCAAGTATCTTGGGACGCTTATGTTCGCTCCCACTCACAAGCACTTATAACTTATGCCACAGCTCAAAGGGCCTACAATGATCACCTCAGAGATGCTTTAACTGGTGCCTCTCAGCCACATTCCTGGTGGTCTGCACTTAAGCAGTCCCTATTTGGTGTCGACTTGGCCTGCCTCCTTTATCTTGTTCGGATGGGTCTGTATGCCATAACTCTAAGGAGAAGGCTGATTTGCTTGCTGCAATTTTTAACAACAAACAAAGTAATGATGAGCTTCCTTTGCCTTCCTCTTGTGATCCTCCGATTCTCATGCACTCTCTGGCTTTTAAGTCCTCTGAATTACTTTCTTATTTGAATTATTTGGATTCTTTTGGTGGTTGTGACCCTCTTGGTTTTTCGCCCATTTTTTATAAGAAGATTGCTCTGCTCTGATTTTAGCCCCTAAATTGGCTGTTATTTTTAGATCACTTATTCGTCAGGGTTCTTTTCCGGAGTGTTGGCGCACTGCAAATGTTACTCCAATCCCTAAGGGTTCTTTGCCATCAATTCATTCTGAGGAGTATAGACCAATCTCTATCACTCCTGTTTTATCAAAAATATTTGAGCGTTTGCTGGCCAAACGCCTGATTCGTTTTCTTAATAATAATAGACTACTGCCTGATGGGCAGTTTGGTTTTAGAAAGGGCTTCAGTACATCTGATGCTCTTCTTTTTATTAACCACAACCTTCAGTCTTTGCTTGATGCTGGTCACGAGTCTCATCTTGTTTCCCTAGATTTTAGTTCCACCTTTGACCATGTCAATCATAAAGCTCTATTATTTAAAATTCGATGCCTAGGTATTGGTGAGCAATTCCTTAACATTTTAGCTAAATTCCTCATTAACAGGAAACAGCGTGTTTCAGTCGATGGAAGTTTTAGCTCTTTCTGCCATGTAAAGTCTGGTGTACCCCAGGGCAGTGTGCTCGGACCACTTCTCTTCATTAGTTGTACCTCAGACATGTGGGCCGAGATTGAGTCCAATATGGTTGCCTATGCTGATGACACTACACTGTTTGCAGCAATACCTTCCACACAGGATCGCCAGAGAGTTGCTGATTTGATTAGTCGGGATGTCTCCAAAATTAAGGCCTGGTGTGATCGTTGGGGCATGAAACTCAATCCCAGTAAGTCCCATAATCTTATTATCAGTCGATCAAGGACCTTGCAACCACCTCATCCTGACTTCGTTGTCGGTGGCGTCACAGTTCCTAATTGCCTGTCATTAGAATTGCTTGGTGTCACTTTTGATGCTAAGCTTAGTTTCGAACTCGATTTGCGCACGGTTGCATCCTCAATTTCTCAAAAGGTTGGACTTTTGCATAAGTGTCGCCAGATTTACTCTACTGACAGTGTGGTCAAGAATTGTTTTTATTCTTTTCTTTTGCCCCATTTTGAGTATTGCCACTCTGTTTTTCTGTCTGCATCTGATTCAAATTTGAAGCTTCTTGACCGTGCTTTTAACCAGATTAGATTTTTACTTCCTGATCTCCATCTAAACCGTAGTCATCGTCGACTGGTTGGTTTTCTGACCCATTTCTATAAAATTGCTACTGATTCTGATCATCCTCTGCATTGTCTGCTCCCCTCTCCTTCACGACCGACTCGCGATACACGTTATTCGTTGGGGATGGGTGACTACTATTTTTCGGTCGTCCGAGTGAATACTTCACAGTTCTCTCATACCTTTTTTCCGGCGGCGGTTAAGTTATGGAATACTCTACCTCTTGACATCGTTAATTCGAACAATTGCGAAATTTTTAAGAGGCGATTGAATACCTTTCTTCTGTCTCGTTGATATCTTATCATCTATATTTTCCTCATCAGTGTTGTGCCGCCCGTTGGGCCCTGCTGGGTTTTTAGGCTGCCTCCGTTTGGTTGTGGCCTTCTGGCGGGTCGCCTTCACTGATCTCAATAATAATAATAATAATACATCACTGACAGTTAACACTTCTGTCTATGGGTAACGTACCAACCATTGACCAAACTGCCTCATTAATGAGTCCGGTATAGGCCTGTACTTCCTGGAGGTGGATGGTTCAGGGTGAGGGATGGTAGTGGTTGGGGCCCACAGGATGGAGAGATGGTTGCTCATCCCCATGGGTGGAAGTGGCTGTGGGGGAAGATACTGGTCTGATAGGTCAGTGATAATCCTGTCTAGGACACTTTGGTTGTGGGTAGGGAAGTCAACAATTTGGGTGAGGGACAGTTCATCTTCAAATATGGTGGTGTCAATTTCGTTGAAGTCCCCACAGATAAAAAATTTTGGTGACTGATACCTGGTGCGTAATACATGACAGGTGTTGGTGACGTGATCAATCAGCACTGCCTGAGACGGTGCACGCGGTGGATGGTAGACCAGGCAATAAATAATGGAGGCTGTGAGTCGAGGGTAGGAGGGAGGTGTTAATCTCACCCACAAGACTTCAACTCCCTCAGGAATATCCACATTGAGGTGTTGGGGGCGGTATTTGTCCTGAGCAAATATGGCTACACCGCCGCCTCTTTTGTCTTTTCTGAGATGGTGAAACAGGGTAAAGTTTTGAATATGACACAGTTCAGGAACTACTTGCCAGGCTTCGGTGATACACACAACATCAGCACCAATGGATTTTACTGTTGACACTAATTCGTCCACCTTATTGTTCAACGATGTCACATTTGATAAAAATAATATAGGCAGAGCAAACCGCAGGCGAGGTACACAAATGAGGTTTCGTGGTTTCGCTGTAGCAGCCTTCTTCTGTTTGTTGGTCGTGGTGATGACTGGGATTGGTCTACGCAAGGTAAATATAGTTTCATAATTATATAGCGTAGCAATATTTACCTTGGGTCTGCGTTTATTCCTACCTGCCTTGCAATCCCTGCCGTGATAAAGGCCGAGCTTTTGAGGCGGGTAATAACATCACCAGGCAGGTAACTTGATCCTCGTTTAAGTTGGAACAGAGCAGCACGGGAATAGCAAAGTGTAACCATTGTTTTTGCAACAATCACTGTCTTTTATCTTCACTTGTAGAATTAGTCCCTCACTGTCCTCTTCAATGAAGATGGGTGGTAATTAAACTGTGTGGTGGTGAATGGGGTGCTGGTGGGATGAGAGGTCAATAGGCTGACTTTGGCTGCCCCGGGAGTGCCGAACCACACGTCTGACTCTCACGAGTGCCAGTGTGTGTGTGTGAAAAGAGTTTGTTGTGCGTGTGTGTGTGTGTGTGTTTGGAGGCTTCTGATTCCTCCTGACTATGCCACGAAACAAGCAAGCTCCTTCCATATAGATGTGTGTGTGTGTTTCTGTTCTTCCCTCCCTCCCTCCCTCCCTTCCTTCCTTCCTTCCTTCCTTCCTTCCTTCCTTCCTTCCTTCCAAATATAAGAGAGAGAGAGAGAGAGAGAGAGAGAGAGAGAGAGAGAGAGAGAGAGAGAGGAATCAAACATTATAATAATTATAATGAATTTATTTGCAG
>JAWQEG010000860.1:255000-270000 GCA_033782935.1 Petrolisthes cinctipes
TCAATATAAGGGGATACTAGCGGCTTCTGATATCAGGGAGCAAGTGAATAATGTTAGTTAGTTCAGTATAAGGAAATAGTTTGTACGCAATGATTTATAAGAAAATATACAGAAAGAAACAGTTTGGTGATATTTTAATTAAGACTGAACAGAGTGAAACAGTTTGGTGATTTAAATGAAACTGTACAGAGAGAAACAGTTTGGTGATTTAAATGAAACTGTACAGAGAGAAACAGTTTGGTGATATATAAGAAACTGAACAGAAAGAAACAGTTTGGTGATATAAATGAAACTGAAGAGAGAGAAACAGTTTTTAGGCAATTATTTATAAGAAACTGTATAGAAAGAAACAGCTTTGTGATATTATAAGCCTCTGAACAAAGTGAAACAGTTTGGTGATGTAAATGAAACTGAAGCGAGAGAAGCAGTATGTATGCAATAATATATAAGAAACTGAACAGAGTGAAACAGTTTGGTGATGTAAATGAAACTGTTCAGAGAGAAATAGTTTATAGGCAATGATATATAATTAACTGTGCAGAAAGAAACAGTTTGGTGATTTATAAGAAACTGAACAGAAGGAAACTGAAGAGAGAAACAGGTTGGTGATATATAAGAAATTGTACAGAAAGAAACAGTTTGGTGATATCTTAAGACTCTGGACAAAGTGAAACTGTTTGGTGATATATAAACTGTACAGAGAGAAAGAGTTTGTTGATATTCTGTGAGTGAGGTCGAAGTCGTTGTTCAAGATGGACTAGACGAACAAATATGGGCCAGTGCCCGTATTCACAGAAGCAAAGTTCACTCATATCTTATTATTATTATTTTTTTCGAAAGCATTTATTTATTCATGGTTAGGACTGGAACTCGGAACTTCTTCGAAATCATAACAACAGCTCGTGCGAATAGAATAGCAAAACTATTTACTGCTTCGAAATCATAACAACAGCTCATATAAATAGAATAACAAAACCATTCACTGCTTCGAAATGAGCCTGAATCACACGAACAAGTCATCTTAGAGTTTGGACTTGTTGGTATGTCTGCAATACTGAGCTCACCATAGTGTCTCAGGCTTATTTCGAAGCAGTGAATGGTTTTGCTATTCTATTTGTATGAGCTGTTGTTATGATTTCGAAGCAGTGAATGGTTTTGATATCCTATTAGTATGAGCTTATGATATAATTTTGAAGCAGTCTCGGGTTATAGTTTTGCCATGATTAATTAAACGCTTACGAATTTTTTTTTAACTTAAGAGTGAACTTTACTTTGGTTACTACCAGCCCAGTTCATAATGTTCGGATGATGCTTCATAAAATGTCTTTAGAGGTGTTCACTTACTTCAATCAAACAACTTTAATTAACCCCGGCATGATTTACTGACTCCTAGTGTTCGTTTGCTTGGTCATTCTCTAACCATGACTTCGTGTCGATTCCACAGTGGTTGGTATTGGTTTGTAAACATGCAAACGAAAGAATCTTAGCCTTGTAAATGACATATAGGTGAATTATTTAATGAATTTGGTGAGTAAACTATACAGTGATCATCATTATCTTACTGTTTGATAGATTTTGTAAATGTGGATATTCAGTTTTTGGAAAATAATGAATCCCTTGCAAGTGTGGTTGGTTGGGAAGCTAACAAACCAATACCACTGTGGAATTGACCCTTCGACCTCACTCTCACCAGGGGGATAAAGATACTTATGCTCGTGACTGTACCATTGGGAAGGTGTGTCCATCTTCAGCTTGGTCAGACAGTGCTGCTTCTAGTGCTGCAGCTTGTGCCATCTCCCATTGCTTATGTTCCTTCAGCTTCTCCTTCATCTTCTCACGGTGTTTGTCGGAGCGAGAAGCATAGTTGACCAGAGCAAACTCCAGCAGTGCTCCAAACACGAAGGTGAGACACACACCCGTCCACACATCAATGGCCTGAAAGTAATTTAAAACACACATTACTAATAGGGTACACATTTTATGTATATATATATATATATATATATATATATATATATATATATATATATATATATATATATATATATATATATATATATATATATATATATATATATATATATATATTCTGACACTGGACATAGGCTTCATCTAGCCCGTTACCGTGGCCCAGGTCAACTGCTACTCACACACACACACACACACACACATGTCACAACTTCCGAACTGGTACCCAGCCACAGAGGGAGTAAAGTGAGGATCATTCTCAAATAATGCAGCTGTTATGGTACCAGCGAGGGTGTTATGGTACCAGCGAGGGTGTTATGGTACCAGCGAGGGTGTTATGGTACCATTGAGGGTGTTTTACAATGTTCAGTGGCCTTATAGTTAGTGCCTGAAACTCAAATCGGAAGAGTAAATATTCTCAGGCCCTCACCTGAGAGAAATCGATCTCCCGACCTATAGGTTATGAGTCCAGAACACTAACCACTCGGCCACCTCCCCTCATAGGCGATCTGTTTTGTGGAATAGTTTGGAGGAATCAGAGACCTTCCAAATCACGAACATAAGAATCTCCCCTTAAGGTGGTAATTCTTTTTTGGTACATTGGAGTGCCTTAATTCCTCCAAAGTATGCTAGGAAACAGGACCAGAAGAGCAAAAATAATGGTGTTCTGTTGCTTGGAATAGTTTGGAGGAATCAGACACCTTCCAAATCACCAACAAAAGAATCTCCCCTTAACCCTATTAGATCCGACGTGGCCCATCCTCAATGAAATGTCCAGAATTTTACGAGTGCCTTGATTCATCCTAACTTTGCCAGGAAACAGAAGCAAATGAACAAAAATAATGGTATCCTGTTGCTTGGAATAGTTTGAAGGAATCATTTGCTCCATATTTACCATCCAAAACAATGTGCTATGTACCCCCTTAATTAACCCTACTCCATCTCTCACACACCACCAAACACTCACTCTCTCACACTCTCTCACACATCACCAAACACTCACTCTCTCACACTCTCTCACACCACCAAACACTCACTCTCTCACACTCTCTCACACACCACCAAACACTCACTCTCTCACACTCTCTCACACATCACCAAACACTCACTCTCTCACACTCTCTCACACCACCAAACACTCACTCTCTCACACTCTCTCACACACCACCAAACACTCACTCTCTCACACTCTCTCACACATCACCAAACACTCACTCTCTCACACTCTCTCACACCACCAAACACTCACTCTCTCACACTCTCTCACACATCACCCAATTCTCACTCTCTCACACTCTCTCACACACCACCAAACACTCACTCTCTCACACTCTCTCACACATCACCAAACACTCACTCTCTCACACTCTCTCACACACCACCAAACACTCACTCTTTCACACTCTCTCACACACCACCCAATTCTCACTCTCTTACACTCTCTCACACTTAATTAAGGAGGTATATAGCACATTGTGTTGGGTGGTAAATCTGGAGCAAATGATTCCTCCAAACTATTCCAGGCAACAGGATACCATTATTTTTCTTCATGTGGGTCTGTTTCCTGGCATACTTTGGAGGAATCAAGGAACTCCAATCTATCAAAAGTATACTGTACCCTAAATTAATGCGATAGAAAAATTAAAAGGATTGGTTAGTAGAAAAACAACAAAAACAACAACAGTTAGAAACACACTGTGAATACCAACACCCAGAATTGATTGATTGATATTAGGCGCCGAAACAGCGAGGTCATATAGCACCAGAGAAATGTGATAGAGAGGTGAGACAGCAAGCAGGAAGGAAATAGAAAGAAAAGAGGGAGAGATTAAGATTGATTGATTGTTATTAGGTGCCGCAACAGCGAGGTCATATAGCGCCAGAAAAAGGTGATAGAGAGGTGAGACAGCCAGCAGGACAGTAAATATAAAGAAGGAAGAAGAATTTGATAGAGAGGTGGAACAGTAAACAAGAAGGACGGACAGTGGAAAGGAGGGGCAGTAGAAAGGAGGGACAGTGGAAAGGAGGGACAGTGAAAAGGAGGGACAGTGGATAGGAGGGACAGTGGAAAGGAGGGAGGGACAGTGGAAAGAAAGGATGGACAGTGGAAAGGGACAGTGGAAAGGGACAGTGGAAAGGAGGGACAGTGGAAAGGGACAGTGGAAAGAAGGGACAGTGGAAAGGAGGGACAGTGGAAAGGAGGGACAGTGGAAAGGAGGGACAGTGGAAAGGAGGGACAGTGGAAAGAAAGGATGGACAGTGGAAAGGGACAGTGGAAAGGAGGGATAGTGGAAAGGGACAGTGGAAAGGAGGGACAGTGGAAAGGGACAGTGGAAAGGAGGGACAGTGGAAAGGAGGGACAATGGAAAGGGGGGACAGTGAAAAGGAGGGACAGTGGATAGGAGGGACAGTGGAAAGGAGGGAGGGACCGTGGAAAGAAAGGATGGACAGTGGAAAGGGGCAGTGGAAAGGAGGGACAGTGGAAAGGGACAGTGGAAAGGGACAGTGGAAAGGAGGGACAGTGGAAAGGAGGTACAGTGGAAAGGAGGGACAGTGGAAAGGAGGGATAGTAGAAAGGGACAGTGGAAAGGGACAGTGGAAAGGGACAGTGGAAAGGAGGGACAGTGGAAAGGAGGGACAGTAGAAAGGAGGGACAGTGGAAAGGAGGGACAGACAGTGAAAGAAAGGAAAGGGACAGTGGAAAGGAGGGACAGTTGAAAGAGACAGTGGAAAGGAGGGACAGACAGTGAAAGAAAGGAAGGGGGGTGTACTAGTTTGGTTAGTACACATACAAACCAACAAACCAACCACCACAAACCACACTGTGAAGAACTAAAGGAAAACAAATTGAATAAACATAAAATAAAATTGACACACACACACACACACACACACACACACAGTTAAGAATTAAAGGGAAAAAAAATGAATAAAATAAACTAAAATTGACACGCACACACATTACAGCAAAAATTGAATAAAAATAAACACACACACACACACACACACACACACACACACATTACAGCAAAAGTTGAATCAAAATTAAATTCACACACACACACACACACACACACACACATTACAGCAAAAATTTAATAACAATTAAATTCACACACACACACACACACACACACACATTACAACAAAAATTTAATAACAATTAAATTCACACACACACACACACACACACACATACATTACAGCAAAAATTGAATAAAAAAAAAAATTACACACACACACTCACATACACACATTACAGCAAAAAATGAATAAAAGAAAACTAAAAATCACACACACACACACACACACACACACACACACATTACAGCAAAAAATGAATAAAAGAAAACTAAAAATCACACACACACACACACACACACACACACACACATCACAGCAAAAACAAACACCTTAGCGTATGAAACAGTAGGCATATGTTTGTTTATGCTGACGAACTGTGTGGAGAGCGAGAGGAAGGTGGTAACTCCAAGTGATACCCGAGCAGCAATAGCCGACGTCTCCAACCAAAATGACACCCACGATACCATGACCAACATACAGCAGGGAATATAGTACTGAACCACGTAGAAAGATGATAGGCGCTTGTAGGACATTTTCAACCTCAGACAGCTGTAATTACCTGTGTGAAAAATGCAACTACTAACATACATACACCAATAGAAAGATGATAGGCGCTTGAAGGACATTTTCAACCTCAGACAGCTGTAATTACCTGTGAGAAAAATGCAACTACTAACATACATACACCAATATAAAGATGATAGGCGCTTGTAGGACATTTTCAACCTCAGACAGCTGTAATTACCTGTGTGAAAAATGCAACTACTAACATACATACACCAATAGAAAGATGATAGGCGCTTGAAGGACATTGTCAACCTCAGACAGCTGTAATTACCTGTGTGAAAAATGCAACGACTAACATACATGATAATTATATAAAGTGGTATCGACTGTATTCACTTGCCTAACAATTATTAAGTTACTACCTGTGTGTGTGTGTGTGTGTGTGTGTGTCTATGTGGCCTTGAAGTTATTGTGTGTGTGTGTGTGTGTGTGTGTGTGTGTGTGTGTGTGTCGTATTATGTTACAGTGATATGTGTGTGTGTATGTGTGTGTGTGTGTGTGTGTCTATGTGGCCTTGAAGTTATTGTGTGTGTGTGTGTGTGTGTGTGTGTGTGTGTGTGTGTGTGTGTGTGTGTCGTATTAAGTTACAGTAATATGTGTATGTGTGTCGTATTAAGTTACAGTAATATGTGTGTGTGTGTGAGTCCTACCTTGATATTAATTTACTTTGTACCGTGGTGGGCGGTATATCTCATCTTAACATTCCTGTACGATCGTTTCACCTATGTACAGCCACAATCAAATAACCACCGACATTTTCCTTTCATTGGTAATAAAGAACAACACGTGTATGATTTTGCAGCACCTCATAATAATAATTGAGAGGGTTGAGTTGACGTAAGGTGTTGTTGTATGATTAAATTTTTATATGATACTGATTTAAATGCACGATGGAAGGAAAGTGTCGGTGGTTATTTGATTGTGGCTGTACAATGTCTTTCTTGTATTTTGGGTGAGTCGTATGAGTTGGGAATGTTTGGGGCACTGGGTTGTCCTAGTTCAGAGGAAATGCTGTTCCCAAGCCGGATGAGTCCACCCAATTTTGGTGGACCAATGTCATCCCTGAGAGGAGGTTGAGGGTCGATTCCACAGTGGTATTTGTTCGTTAGCTTCCCAACCAACCACACTTTTAAGGCTTCATTATTTTAGGGTCGATTCCACAGTGGTATTTGTTCGTTAGCTTCCCAACCAACCACACTTTTAAGGCTTCATTATTTTAGGGTCGATTCCACAGTGATATTTGTTCGTTAGCTTCCCAACCAACCACACTTGTAAGGCTTCATTATTTTCCAAAAGCTGAGTATCCATATTCACAAAATTTATTAATACAGTTAGATAATGATGATCACTGTATAGTTTACGCACCAAATTCATTATATAACTCACCCATAAGTCATTAACAAGGCTAATATTCTGTCGTTTGCATGCTTACAAACCAATACCAACCACTGTGGAATCGAACCTTAGAGTTGAAGCCATAGTCACAAGCCCGATCTTCCTCCAACTCTCTCCTCTCCCTTCCATACGGGGCTTGACGTATGCTTCTCTTCCTCTTTATATTCTTACTTCATCATTTTCCCGCCAATCCTATGTTGTCTGGGCAGGGCTATGGGACTAGTTGGTGGTGGCAGCTTCTTTACCATCGTTACTGCTTCAGTTGGAGATTACAGGCCCATTTCCATCATCCTGTGTTGTCTAAGGTGTTTGAGAGGCTGGTGGCTGTGTGTTTAAGTAACTTCATGGAATGTAATGGTGTATTCCCACCCTTGCAGTTTGCATATCGACGTGGGCTTGGCACGTGTGATGCACTTCTGTGTATCTCTCATGTACTGCAGAATGCTTTGGAGTTGGGTCGTGAGGCTAGACTGGTGCAACTTGACTTTTCTACTACATTTGATAGGGTAAACCATCGGGGTATCCTCCACAGACTTGGCTCTGTTAGTGTTGGTGTTTCAGTACTGTCTGTCTTGTCACAATTCCTCACTGCTCGATGCCAGTATGTTGTTGTGGATGGTGTGCGGAGTGAAAGAGTAGAATAAGTGTCTGGGGTGCCCCAATGTAGTGTCGTAGGACCGTTGTTGTTCCTACTGTTTACCTCTGAACTCTTTAACACCTTGGAGAATGACCTGTTATGGTTATGCAGATGATTCCACTCTCATTGCTGTTGTGCCAACCCCTGGTGCCAGGATTTCTGTTGCTCAGTCATTGGATCGTGACCTGGTTAAGATTAGTGATTGGTGCAGGTTGTGGGGTATGAGGTTATTAGTGGTTGGTGCAGGTTGTGGGGTATGAGGTTGAATGCTGGCAAGGCTAGGGCAATGGTCGTCTCTAGGTCTCACACGGTGTACCCTTTATCGCCACTTTTGATTCTTGATGGGACTGTATTGGAGGGGTCTGAGAATTTGATTATTCTGGGAGTTGCATTTGATGCCAAGCTAACTCTTGAGAAGCATGTGCAGTCAATCTCAAGGTCTGTCTCCCAAAAGTTGGGTATAATGCGTAGAGCTTGGCGTGTGTTCGGAGATCACTCATTGTTACTGCGGTGTTTTTAACTCCTTTGTGTTGCCTCTGATGGAATACTGTTCTCCGGTATGGTGTTCAGCAGCTGACTACCATCTCAAGTTGCTGGATAGCATTGTTTCTAATGCTAACTTTTTTCTTAACGGCGGTTCACTTGATTGTAATTTGAGTCACCGTCGTTGTGCTGCATCATTGTGCATGCTCTTCAAGATCAGAAGTAATGTGCTGCATCCTCTTAACTCGTCTCTTCCACCTCTGTATGTTCCAGCTCGTGTCACTCGTGGTGCATTGGACTCCCATAGGTTTGCTTACGTATTGCCATGCTGTAGAACCTGTCAGTACAGTGGATCGTTTGTCCCTAGTTCGGTGTCTCTATGAAATGGCCTTGGTGAATCTGTCTTTGATGGTGTAGGACTGGCTGGCTTCAAGAGTAGGGTTAATATGTTTTTATTAAGATAACTACTCATCTTTCTTTCTTTACGCTGTTTTCTTTTCTTCATGGGGCTGGGTTCTTCGGATTGATTAAATGTTTGCATTCTCTCCCAGCTTTGTGTTTCTGGTCTATATTAATAATATTAATAATGTGTTTGTATCTCTGTGTCCTTGAAGTTATTGTGTGTGTGTGTCCTACCTTGGTATAAGACACTGATGGCAGCAACTGTGTGTGTGTGTGTGTGTGTGTCCTATTAAGTTACAGTACTATGTGTGTGTGTGTGTGTGTCCTACCTTGGTATAAGACACTGGTGGCAGCGACTGGTTGATGGAGGAGGTCTGGGTTGACATGGTGAGTAAGGTTGTCACTCCAAGGGCCACACGAGCTGGTACAGCATTTTGATCCAACCAGAAGGACACCCAAGACACGATGACCAACATACAGCAGGGAATGTAGTACTGGATCAAGTAGTAGGAGAACTCACGCTTGAAGATTAGAGCCACCAGCAAACACGAGTACTCTCCTGTTATTGTTATTACATAGGATGTGTTAGTAATTATATAGAGTATATTAGTAGGAAAGGGTGTGTTAGTAATTATATAGAGTATATTAGTAGGAAAGGATGTGTTAGTAATTATATAGAGTATATTAGTAGGAAAGGGTGTGTTAGTAATTATATAGAGTATATTATTAGAAGAACTCACGCTTGAAGATTAGAGCCACCAGCAAACACGAGTACTCTCCTGTTATTGTTATTACATAGGATGTGTTAGTAGTTATTATTATATGGGCTATGTTAGTAGATATATAGGTTAGTAGCCAAACACGAGTACTCCCCTGTTAGTAACGTCGGGACAAACTAGGAATCTCAATAGGCCACGCCCCCTCCTGACTGTACTCATACGGCTGGCAGCGGTATCTGTAGCACCAACGATAATTTAACAACTATATTTGAGTACCGTACACTAATTACTAATTTTTGCTTCGTTGTCACAAGTTTACAGTTTTCAGCAACTCATATTTCAGTTTCTTATTCATTACACTGATAGCGACATCAGAGTTCGGAAACTTTACACATTAGTCAGGTCTTTAATTATGTTTGAAATGATGTCTAACGGTGCAAGGAGGCGAGCAGTCTGCCAGGCCTATGTAACAAAGGGGAGTCAAGGACACGCTCTACTGCGGCGCTAGTGCCTTACTGGCTGCTGGAGGGGGAAGCCCGGGAAGGTTACTCACTGTCCAGCCATACCCCAACCCATGGTAGACCACCCGGTACAGAAACACTTGCCAGTCCAGCTAGAAATATTGTCTTCAACGTGTTCAAGTACTTCGATAAGGGAGAAATTGTACAAAAATAAAATAAATAAAAAACTACAGGTATTAAAACATTCTTTTATTGTTCGATGGACAAAATAATAGATGTTATCAGTACCATGGTCGGATGTCAAGTGGCAGCATGGAGACCGGTAGGAGAACATGTCACCCCGACCCCTCTGTGTGTGTGTGTGTGTGTGTAGAGGTAAAATATCTCTCTCTCTCTCTCTCTCTCTCTCTCTCTCAATGTGTGTGGGTGTGGAGTTAACATGTTCCTTACTCTTTCTCTTTCTCTCTCTCTCTCTCTGTGTTCAGCCCCTTCTGTGTGTGTGTGTGTGTTCAGCCCCTTCTCTGTGTGTATGTGTGTGTGTGTGTTCAGCCCTCTCTCTCTCTCTCTCTCTCTCTCCACGGCGCTGACGGGAAAGGGGGCTATTGAGATTCTAAGTTTGTCCCGACTGTAGTCAAACATGAGTATTCTCCTGTTATTGTTATTATAAGGTATAATAGTAGTTCTATAGTGCTGTGATGGGGAAGCATATAATATTGTTATGTTAGGCAGTGAGGAAAAAGGTTAAAAGAGTAGGTTAGGTTAGGTAGTATGGGAAAAGAGTTGGAAGAGTAGTTAGGTTAGGTTAAGTTAGGCAGTGAGGGAAAATGGTTGGAAGAGTAGGTTAGGTTAGGTTAGGTTAGGCAGTGATGGAAAAGGGTTGGAAGAGTAGGTTAGGTTAGGTTAGGCAGTGAGGGAAAAGGATTAAAAGAGTATGTTAAGGCCGGTTCACACTGGCAAAATCTTGGCCTCTTTCTCTCGGAAACTCCTCCCGGGAGGTGTTTCCGGCGCCTGTTCCTGAAAATTTATGCTGCGATGGAGAGACCAGCATGTCGGTTGTATTTCGCCGGAATCGCGGCCGCTTGCCGGGAATGGCGGGAAATCAAACCTACGAACCAATCAGAGCGCTGCACTGCAGGAAGACTAGTTTTCTATGATCTTACGGAATTAATTTACAAGTAATACTAATTTATACATGTATTCTTCAATACAAAATCCACTACTGCCCGTAAAATCTTTCTTTACAAAAGAAAAACTGAATTGCAATGTGTATTCTTCTTTATTTAATCCACAAACTTCATGCAAAGTAATAAAACTTTATACAAACTAATCACAATGCCTTCAGTAGAATTATGAGCTGATTATGGATTTTCCTTCAATTCTTTTCAATATTCTTTAGGCGAGCAAATGCCTTTTCATCTTGAAATCTAAATATGTTTTTCATTATCATGGGTACTTTTAGTTCATAGAATATCTTGCATTAATGAAAAATCGAGAGCAGCACATCTCATATGTGTTTGGCGGTCCATCTTTGTTTGTAAACAGAGATGCCGCGCCACCGCCTCTGTGGTCTCAGTCTGTGTGAATCCCTTCCGGGGAAAGGACGCCGAAATCGGCCTCTTGTTCCCCGAAATCGGGGACAACAGATGCCGAGATTTTGCCAGTGCGAACCGGCCTTTAGGTTAGGTTAGGTTAAGTTAGGCAGTGAAGGAAAAGGGTTGGAAGAGTAGGTTAGGTTAGGTTAGGTTAAGTTAGGCAGTGATGGAAAAGGGTTGGAAGAGTACATTAGGTTAGGTTAGGCAGTGATGGAGAAGGGTTGGAAGAGTAGGTTAAGTTAAGTTAGTAGTAGTAGAAGTAGTAATAGTCAATAATAACTAAGCAGTAGTAGTAATAGTAGTAGTCACTAACTTGTATTAGTCTTGCTGTTACAGTAGTAGTAGTAGTAGTAATAATAGTAGTAATAATAGTCAATAATAACTAAGCAGTAGTAGTAATAGTAGCAGTAACTAACCTGTATTAGTCTTGCTGTTACAGTAGTCAGTAATAAGTTTCTCCAATGTAAAGCGAGGCAGGTGCAGCTTCTTGGTTACCTGTACTGGCTCTACATCCTTCCATAGAAACACTAAGTCCTCAGTTGTCCACCCATCTGAAGGTAAAACGCAGTAATGAGCATCACATGAACAAATGAACAACAATATGAACAAATTCATCTGAAGGTGACACACACACACACACACATGATGAATTTACACATTTACTTTTATCTGTCTGTCATGGAGCTCCTGCTCGACAGACTGTATTGCTAAAATATAATTCTTACGTATAGTTCATTGTATTTACTATAATAAGCAATAAACATTACTTACTTACTTACTTACTTACTTACACACACACACACACACACAGCCCAGTGGTGTAGTGGTTAGCGTGCTCGGCTCACATCCAAGAGGGCGTGGGTTTGAATCCCCGGTCGGGTGGAGACAATTTGGGATTGTTTCCTTAAATGTGTATGTAACCCCTGTTCACCTAGCAGAGAATAGGTAAGGGACGTAAGTTGAGGAGTTGTGACCTTGCTATCCCGGTGTGTGGGAAAAGGTTCCGGCCTTACCCAAAGATCGGTCACTACGAGCTCTGAGCTCATTCCGGGAAGGTAACAGTTGGTGAGCACGTGTCCAGCACGTGATCAAGACCAGGTGAAACGAAACAAACACAGACAGACACACAGACACACACACACACACATGGAATAGCTGTCAATTAATGCTGGTCACTGCCAAGAACAGCACAAAAATGAACATCACATACACAAATGAATATCACATGAACAAATGATCAGAAACACAAGGATAAGGGTACATGGAGCAAACCCTGGAAGGCTTTGGGTGTTTCCCCGAGGATAGGCATTGAGGCGGGGGTCAGGATACTTTCTGTCATGGCTCTTCAACAATCCTCTGCAGCAGATACATCCTGGCAGGCCGTCGTGGAACTACCTTGCCACCTGTCACTGGGTGGCTCTGTCAACATTGTGAGCCTTTGCCCAGCCCAAGCAACTGTCTCACACTAAACATCTCACCTGGGCATGCATCATTTCTTTCTCACATCATCACTTCTTCACCCAAACAATCATCCCTAAAGTCCCACGGCGATGGGGCAGGGCGGTAGGGGCAGGTTTGTGTTAGACTGAAAGCCTCTAGCCTGAGTTCTGCATGCTGGGCGGAGCATGCTGGATGGTCATTGACAGGTGGGCTGGGGTAGCGCTCGTCTTCAGCAGCCGCATGAGTGACTGAGCTGGCCTTTTTAGGATGCCACACAGCTCACCCTAGTTAAAGGAAGGGCCAAGAAAAGGAGGTCTAAAAATCGTCTACTCGAACATTCCTCTGGCTGGCAAACTGCGGTCAGTCGGACAACGTTTAATGCGGTCGAAATATAAAGAAACATAAATTTAATTTGAAACTAGCATCCTGGAACATTAAGACTCTCCAGGACCAAACCATGAAAACAGTCACAAGACCTCCCCGTAGAACAGCTCTGATTGCTAATGAGCTTCAAAGATACAATGTGGACATTGTAGCTTTAAGTGAGACCCGCCTTCCAGACGAGGATTCCCTAACAGAAGTAGGAGAGGGCTACACATTTTTCTGGAGATGCTTAGCAAAAAATGCACCAAGAATTCATGGAGTGGGATTTGCCATTAAAACCAAACTTCTGGTCAGTTTGTCTGAAGGTCCCACTGGTATCAACAAACGATTAATGACTTGGCACATTCCCCTCACCAAAAACAGATATTTGACCGTAATAAGTGCATATGAATCTACATAAGTCACTGATGAAGCCACAAAAGACACATTCTACAGTTCCCTTGATGCCATTTTGCAAAACATCAGCAAAGTCAGATAAAGTGGTGCTTATGGGTGACTTCAATGCATGTGTTGGAAGAAATTGGGAACTCTGGGGTGGTGCCTTGGGCCGTCATGGCACAGGCAAAATGAACAGCAATGGCCTCAGACTCCATGAACTTGGTATTACCAACTTCATCTTCCAGCAGAAAGAAAAGTTCAAAAATACATGGAAACATCCAAGATCAGGTCACTGGCACATGATTGATTACATTATAACCAGACAATGTCACACCAATGATGTCACCTTAACTCGAGCTATGCGAGGGGCAGAGTGCTGGACTGACCATAGACTTGTCAGAGCTCAATTAAAATTCCAAATCCGGCCTCCCATTCACAAACAAGCCCCAAGAAAGATGCTAAATTGTGCTGTACTGAAGGGCCCAGGAGTCAGAGACTCCTTTCGTGCCAGTCTAGCTACTTGTCTCTCCTCACATACAACCCAAACAGAAGACCCTGACGATGAATGGCACAAACTTTGCTTCATCATGCTCAAAACTGCGGAAACGGCCATCGGCTTCAAAAGAGTGCACACGCTGACTGGTTTGATGAGAACAGAGAAGCCATACACCAGCTGCTAAACGAAAAAGTAGGACCCATGATGCCTTTCTTGCAAATTCTCAATCCTTAGGATTAGCCTGCAGATGGAAAGTCCTCAGGGCTGGGGCTCACTGCAGGATACAGGAGATGGAGAACTACTGGTGGGTTGAAAAGGCACGTGAAACTCAAGCCTTTGCTGATAACAACAATATGCAAGGTTTCTATAATGCCCTGAAAACCATCTACGGGCCTAGGAAAAACACCCTTTCCCCTGTCCAGTCAGCTGATGGTTCAACCATATACAAAGAGAAGACAGAGATACTCAATCGCTGGGCCGAACACTTCCAAGTACTGTACTACTGAACCATCAAAACCCGTATGATGAGGATCTTCCTGATGGCCTACCAAATCTTACAGTCATTCATAACTTAAATAGACCTCCACAAATGCACGAACTGATCAGCGCTATTAAAAGCCTGAAAGATAACAAAAGCTGTGGCCCCGATGAATCCCTGGGGAGATTTTAAAACAAGGAGGTTACCTTCTAAACTAAAACAACATTTATTGGAGTTTATTCAGACCCTGTGGGGAGAAGACCAAATCCCTAAATCCTGGATTGATGCCACAATTATTCCTGTTGACAAGAACAAAGGATTAAGGATTGACTGCAACAATAGCCGCGGCATTTTCCGCCTCTCAGTGGCCGGTAAAGTACTAGCCAGAATCATGCTCTCCTGCCTGGTGAATAATATATCCGAGGTGGTGCTGCCTGAGTCCCAGTGTGGATTCAGAAAGGAGAGAGGAACCATTGACATGGTGTTTTCTTTAAGACAAATCCAGGAGAAATGTCT
>JAWQEG010000860.1:275000-278304 GCA_033782935.1 Petrolisthes cinctipes
CCCCCAAACACTCTATCCTCTCAACACACACAACATTTCCACACACACAGTACCACTTCTATTCCAACACCACCACGGTTGGTGTGGAACTGATGACACATTTTTAACATGTGCTTCAGTTCATCCCGTCAGCTTTCCGTCCTGACTCAAGTTCAAAATATCCCCATACACGCTGAAACTGTACTATTATAATGACTACTATAATTACTACTATTATTATAAACATTACTATAATCACTACTATAAACATTAATATTACTATAATCACTAATATAAACATTACTATAATCACTAATATAAACATTAATATTACTATAATCACTACTATAATTATAAACATTACTATAATCACTACTATTATTATAAACATTACTATAATCACTAATATAAACATTACTATAATCACTACTATTATTATAAACATTACTATAATCACTACTATAAACATTAATATTACTATAATCACTACTATAAACATTACTATAATTATAAACATTACTATAATCACTACTATTATTATAAACATTACTATAATCACTAATATAAACATTACTATAATCACTACTATTATTATAAACATTACTATAATCACTAATATAAACATTACTATAATCACTACTATCATTATAAACATTACTATAATCACTACTATAAACATTAATATTACTATAATCACTAATATAAACATTACTATAATCACTAATATAAACATTAATATTACTATAATCACTACTATAAACATTAATATTACTATAATCACTACTATAAACATTACTATTATTATAAACATTACTATAAATACCTCCTATATTGTCGAAAGTAAGTCTATGATCATTCCACTGCTCTCTGAAGGTAATTTGTATACTGTATTCCTGTAAGGCAAAGAAAATCGTATTACAAATTTAAATACAGCTAGGATATACAAGGAAATACAGCCAGAATATACAAGGAAATACAGCCAGAATATACAAGGAAATACAGCCAGAATATACAAGGAAATACAGCCAGAATATACAAGGAAATACAGCCAGAATATACAAGGGAAATACAGCTAGCATATACAAGGAAATACGTATTACAAATTTAAATACAGAATATACAAAGAAAAACGTAATACGAATCTAAATACAGCTAGGATATACAAGGAAATACATATTACAAATTTAAATACTGTGTGTGTGTATGAAAATTGGAGAGAGAGAGAGAGAGAGAGAGAGAGAGAGAGAGAGAGAGAGAGAGAGAGAGTGTGTGTGTGTGTGTGTGAGAGTATGTATATGTGTGAGTGAGTGCGTGTGTGTGAGAGTATGAGTGTGTGAGTGAGTGAAAGTGTGTGTGTGTGAGAGTGACCATGCCACGAAACAAACAAGCTCTTTCCATAGAGGTGTGTGTGTGTGTGTGTGTGTGTGTGTGTGTGTGTGTGTGTGTGTGTGTGTGTGTGTTCCCAGGCTTGTGTTATTCATTACCATACACACTAAGTGATTTACTGACCCTGTGTTAAAAGGATAGTGTGTGTGTGTGTGTGTGTGTGTGTGTGTGTGTGTGTGTGTGTGTTACTGAGCCTGTGATAAAAGGATAGTGTGTGTGTGTGTGTGTGTGTAATAGGTGTGTATGTGCGTGTATATGTGTGTGTATATATGTGTGTGTGTAGTGTGTGTGTGTATAAAGTAGTCATTTGAGGCCTGTGTGTGTGTGTATGCATGTGTGTGTGTATATGTGTGTAGTGTGTGTGTGTGTAATAATAAGTAAGTAAAGTTTATTGACAACTCACCATTTTAACATCGGATATAGTTTGTACATTTCGAATCATAATGTTTATATGAACGATAGCTGGACCTGAAAAAGAGAAAAAACTGTGTATTAATATTATATATACATACATACAAATACATACACATACACACATGCACATACATACATATATATACATACATATATATACTCATACACACATACACATACATACATATATATACATACATACATATACATATATTCATACATACATATATACATATACATACATATATATACATACATACATACGGTACATACATACATATATATATATATATATATATATACATACATATACACACATACGTACACACGGTGCATACATATATATACATACATACACACGGTACATACATACACACATACATATACACACATACGTACACGTTGGCTATATACATACATACATTACCAAAATCATTGTCCCTTGCAGGTCTAACACACACACATACACACACACACACACACATACACATACACACAGACCTCAAATGACTACTTTATATACTCACACACACCTAATTACTACCTTACACACACACACACGTCCCCACCTCCCCCTCACACACACAAACACACTCACACACACACACACCTAATTGCTACCTTACACACACACACACGCACACACTTCCCCTCCCACTACATACATACACATACACCTATTACACACACACACACACGCACACACGCACCTATTACACACACACACACACACACACACACACACACACACACACACACACACACACACACACACACACCTATTACACACACACACACACACAAACATCCCTACCCAGCCCCCCCCCCCCCACTACACACACACACACACACACACACAAACGTCCCTACCCAGCCCCCCCCCCCACTACACACACACACACACACACACACACACACACACACACACCTGTATCATTAGCACCAGCGGGTCTAATTCGTTTGTCATAATTCTTGGGTCCGAGAATATCGTCAATAATTTGCTTTTCTCTCTGACGGAAGTTGGCTGCTGTGTGTTGGCTGTAATGAAAATATAAACATTAATATTATATATATATAAACATTACTATTATAAACATTACTAATATATATATATAAACATTACTATTATAAACATTACTAATATATATATAAACATTACTATTATAAGCATTACTAATATATATATAAACATTACTATTATAAGCATTACTAATATATATGTAAACATTACTATTATAAGCATTACTAATATATATATAAACATTACTATTATAAGCATTACTAATATATATGTAAACATTACTATTATAAGCATTACTAATATATATATAAACATTACTATTATAAGCATTACTAATATATATGTAAACATTACTATTATAAACATTACTATATAAATATTACTATATAAACATTAGTAGTAGTATTAACATTACTTGATAAACATTACTATTATTAACATTATTAGGTAAACATTATTCGATAAAAACTAGTATAAACGTTACTATTATTATAGAATATATAT
>JAWQEG010000861.1:0-20000 GCA_033782935.1 Petrolisthes cinctipes
TCCCCTCTCGTCTCGTCCCCTTCCCCTCTCTTCATTCTCTTTACCCCTACCACTTCCCTTTTCTTCATACAATCTTCTTTCCTCTCCCTTTCCCTTATTCCTTTCCATCCTTCCCCATCATCCATTCTCTCTCTCTCTCTCTCTCTCTTCCTCCTCCTCATCATCCATACTCTCTCTTACTCTTTCCCCATCATCTCTCTTCCTCCTCTCCTCTTCCTCCCTCTCCTCTTCCTCATTACTCCTACTCCCCCCTTTTATTCTCTACTCGTCAACTCCCCCCCACCCCCCTTTCTCCCAAACCCCCTATAATTTGTCGTGTCCACAGATAATTAAGGGGTAATCTGTGCTGCCCCTTCCAATGTGACATTTTTTAATAATGCACAAATTGGGGGCCTTTTGCATCGGACTCTGATTTTTCCCCTGGCAATGCATAATTTACTCTTCTCAAAATGTTTCGGTTATTTGTAGCGTAATTTTCCTTGTACTGTTGTTGTGGTTTGGTTCGCATTCATTCCCTTTATGTAACTTTGACTATACGTGTCCGGTGTCGAGGCTCTATAGGGACGGATAGCTGCTTTGGCTACGAACTTTATATGGCCACAGATGCTACGAAGTGAAATCATCTGCTAAGTGAAATCATCTGCTGTTAAACGCCTATAATCGAAAGGGCGACCAATTCCCCCAAACTATGGCAAGAAGCAGACAGAATTGGAGACTTGCTTTTTTATCATCATCGTTTGGAAGAATCAGTAAACATGAACTCAACTATCTCATTTCTAAGCTCTGCAGCCACCTTCTAACTGTTATCCTGATTAACTACACACAAACTTATTAAACCAAGGAAAATATACTATAAGTTCTCAGAGGGCTACTTGATTTTTTTTTTTTTCGGATGTTGTTATAAAATCAGCTGTACAGTGGATAAGAAAACGAAACAATAAATCTAGCGAACGTTATGTGCTGGGAAAGGGCTGACTGAATCTCAAAGGTCACTTCCTGTTGCAATTACATCTCTTAAGGTAATTAGGAAGGACAGTACATTGGAGGGGGGTCAATTACCTTCAATTGTTATTAGAGGTGACTTTACCTGTGTGTGTGTGTGTGTGTGTGTGTGTGCGTGCGTACTTTCCGGGACGTTTGTGTGGTCACTGTCCTCCTCCTGACACACTCACACACACACATACATGACCACACACACACACACACACACACACACACACACACACACACGAATATTGTGCTAAATTAAACAAATAATGATACTCTTTAAAGCGCTTTGGGTCTTTATCCACTCATTTCCATGTTTTCGTAAATTATGATATTTTACTTGTGTATATTTCATTATTTAGAACACTATTGCAAGTTTGATATCAGGAGAGACCAGGGAGCAAGATTATAATTATGACATTGTATCTTTATAGTGAACTATTAGCCTATCATATTTATTTTTATTTTATTTATTTTATTTTATTATTTATTTTATTTTATTTCTATTGTTTTACTGTATTTCTTCACCTTCGCCTGGAATACAAGAGCACAGCACATTATAAATTTAGTGTCTGTTCTTGGTTCTGTGTTACAAAATTTCCGCAATGCTTTTTGGAACATTAAAGTCATATTTTGCGGACACGTAAACCATTAATATGCTGTCTCGTTTCCTCCTTGGACTTCACACAGACATCGAACGTTTTATACTAAGGGCCCCGGAAAAAATGGTCAAATTGGCATCATTAATCTACCCAATTATTTTTATCCTGGCGAAAATGATCCAGCTCCCTCATTACACTTCTTGGCTTCTTTGGTAAATGTTGTGCAATTCTATCCAAATGACATAAAAAATATGCACTACTTTGATACTTATCTGTAAACTTATAACCACTGAAATATATGCGAAACGTGTATCCAATGTCATATTTCTTGTAGAAGGGGATAAGTAAATCTTGGCCAAGGGGAAAATGAATATTCTCTTAAATAAAGATACTCACTGCTGGTTGAAAATTGGGTTGACTGGAGTTGGTTGGATGGACACAACGAGGTTCACCAACTTGACGCCCGGGTAACAACCACCTTTTTTGTATGATGAACAGTCTCCTCCAGGTGATTTGTTGATCCCCATTAATGCTTGACTGGCTTATGTAGGTATATTTTCCTGGTTTGTAGTTTAATGAAAGTTAGCTAGAGAAAATGACAGGAAACGTACCCAATCACAATTTCTCTCACTCCTGATGGGTGCTGGTATGACCCGTGGGAGGGAAGAACTATATTGTTAATGTCTGGAGGCGAGTGTACATGCTATGAATGCACTACTACATGCAGTGAGTATTGTACAATTCGGAAGCATCAAATAACTTCAGTCACATGTGCGTGCATTGTAATGAATAACCTCGTATGACCCGTGAACGTTATAGTACAAGCTAGTTTCCTTTCACACGATATATGAATATGAGGAAAAAAAAAATCAGTCCGGTCAGCTCTTACTCACGTACATTAGTGCTAGTTAGAGCCTCAATAAACCCGTATTACCCACAAAGGATCGAGGAAAATTATGTATAACTGGACTGTATGTCCATTTCTACTTACATCAAGACTTTGGTTATCGGAGTACATGTGCTTATGTACTGTACACTAGGTTAAAAGAAGTATGTATCTATGTACTGTACAGTCAAAAACAAAAGACATCCATCAAGTGAATAGAACACACACACACACACACACACACACACACACACATTCATTGAGGAACACATAAATTACAAAACACACACGCGACTCACGCAAAACAAACACAGAAGGATACACACAGGCCTAGGCAAGCAGTCCCACTTTGCTATCACAAGAAAACGCTCCTCATCTTGCCCATATGAAGGTCTGGGTAGAAAGTTTATGCATATACGTACTCCCATTTCACCCCTTCTCCTGCTGGAACAAATAACAGTGATCCCACCCTACTGAGTCTTGGCCCAAGTCTCCCATAACTCGGGGATTACTTACAGTTTTCTTCTGCATTATTTCGGTAAGTTAGGGTAAATCAGATTAATCAGATTAGAACTGGTTTAGTTAGGACACGACAGGGTGGCGTTGACTTGATGTGGTCAATTCATATCTTATGAGGTCAGGTCAAGTTTATTTAGGTTTGGTTAGGTTAGGTTAGGTAGGGTTTGAGCAGGTCTAGATCATTTATATCGGGAAGGTTTGATTAATTAAGTCACTCACGTAAGCCTGTATGCGAAACAGATTCCCTCTTCAGACTAGAGGCTATTGTGTGTCTTCCTTCACACAGTATGAAGAAGAAACCATCAACCTTCATCCATCCCTTCCATTTCAGCAGGGACCACAACAGCAGGCAGCCCCCCTTCATAATACTGCTGGGTTTATTTACTGTATACGGTAATATGCGATTCCGAGGTGGCGGCTCTGGACGACTTTTGTATACAGAAATGTGCTTCTTTTTGGTGCCTCATATGTGTGTGTATATATAAAGGTGCGGCGTCTGTTATTCGCCTTATAGGGACAGGCTGGCTGGCTGGATAACTTGACTTGGCCCCAAAATCGTGTATGCGTTGCTGGAGTTAATTTTCTTTGATGTTTTTACACTTTTTTAAGCATATATTTATTTTTTCTTGCCCGTGCGTGTGTGTGTGTGTGTGTGTGTGTGTGTGTGTGTGTGTGTGTGTGTGTGCGTGTGCGTGTGCGTGTGCGTGTGCGTGTGCGTGTGCGTGCCGTTTCCTGGTTCTGATAAGTTCACGATATCATTATTTATTTATTTATTTATTTTATCTATTCTGTATTGTTTTATATTCTAGATGTCTGTGGTTTCTATTTGCATATGTATTTCATTTTAGTTTTAGTTTCCCGGTTATGTGCAGTATCTCATATTTATGGGTGAACGTTAAGGTATATCATAATCTTGTACTGTACTTCACTTTTTCTCCACAACTCCCACTACTCTTTCACGCCTTCCTCTACCAGCCTCTACACATACTCCCCTCTCACCCTTTAATCTTTCCTCACATCTATCTCCCTCCCTTTACTCTCTCCTCACAACTATCTCCCTCCCTTTACTCTCTCCTCACATCTATCTCCCTCCCTTTACTCTCTCCTCACAACTCCCTCCTTCCTTCTCTACCTCTCACCCTCTCTCCTCACAATTCCCCCTCTCTCTCCCTCTCTCCCTCCCCCTCCATTGTCCTCTGCACGCCGCCCAGATTTTAGCTAAGATTTCACACAGCTGTTAATGTCCTCCTCCGCCTTTGTGCATTTTACCTCCCCTGTCTGCATTATCCCCAAGTCTGTAATGACACGGGGAATGTTATTATCTATATGTTTTTTTTTTTTTTTTTCATTTATTATTATTATTATTATTATTATTATTTTTATTTTATTTTTTCATTTATTATTATTATTATTATTTTTTTTTTTTTTTTTTTTTTTTTTTTTAAGATCCAGGCAATGAAGGACAACACCAGCGTTTATCTTTTATTGTTGCTGTTGTTGCCTTCTTTTTTTTTCTTCTTGTAATTCTTCTTCTTTTTCTTTCTTCTTGTAATTCTTCTTCTTTTTCTTTCTTCTTGTAATTCTTCTTCTTTTTCTTTCTTCTTTTTTTCTTCTCCTTCACCTTCTGCTTATTATTATTATTATTATTATTATTATTATTATTATTATTCGTTTCGTTCCCTGTTGTTGTTTTCGTGTTCTCAATTTTCTTTGGATAGGCTACATCAAATCAGGTTAGCTCAGCACACATTCGATTACGGACCCTGTGATCGTATGTATGAGAATTGGAGGCTTTTGATTCCTTCTGACTATGCCACGAAACATACTCCTTCCCCATATAGGTGTGTGTGTGTGTGTGTGTTTCGTGGCACTATTTGAAGGACTCATTTACCTCCAATTTTCTGACTACATCACAGGGTCCCTTAATTAAACATCATGTCGAATAAAAAAACAAAGGAAAAGAAACAAAAAGTAATACTACCCCTATAAAGCTCTCTCTACCCTTATAAAGCTCTACCCCTATAAAGCTCTCTCTACCTCTATAAAGCTCTCTCTACCTCTATAAAGCTCTCTCTACCCCTATAAAGCTCTCTCTACCCCTATAAAGCTCTCTCTACCCTTATAAAGCTCTCTCTACCCTTATAAAGCTCTCTCTACCCCTAGAAAGCTCTCTCTACCCCTATAAAGCTCTCTCTACCCCTATAAAGCTCTCTCTACCCTTATAAAGCTCTACCCCTATAAAGCTCTCTCTACCCCTATAAAGCTCTCTCTACCCCTATAAAGCTCTCTCTACCCCTATAAAGCTCTCTCTACCCCTATAAAGGTCTCTCTACCCCTATAAAGGTCTCTCTACCCCTATAAAGCTCTCTCTACCCCTATAAAGGTCTCTCTACCCCTATAAAGCTCTCTCTACCTCTATAAAGCTCTCTCTACCCCTATAAAGCTCTCTCTGTCCCTATAAAGATCTACCCCTATAAAGCTCTCTCTACCCCTATAAAGCTCTACCCCTATAAAGCTCTACCCCTATAAAGCTCTACCCCTATAAAGCTCTCTCTACCCCTATAAAGCTCTCTCTACCCCTATAAAGCTCTACCCTTATAAAGCTCTACCCTTATAAAGCTCTCTCTACCCCTAACTCTCCCTGCAACGTGAGAGACTTAGGAATAATGGTCCCAACGCCGATTGTGTGTTGGTGAATTCAGGGACCGCTACTGTTTGTTCCTTCATTAGGCATTGTGTTGACCGAGGCACCGACCGCGTTTGACCGCCCTCTTGTGTGGATGTACAGTTGCCAGCACTTATAGATGATACAGTCAGCGTTGTCAGTCCCCTCTTCTCCTGTACCTGTTATAAGTGCTGGCAATTGTATGTATGTGTGTGTGTGTTGTTGTTTTTGTTGTTGCTTATGGTGATCTCATTTCACATTTCGCTCTCCCTCACTTTTTTTTTCTCGTGCCACTCATAGCCTCATCCTCCTCTCTCTCTCTCTCTCTCTCTCTCTCTCTCTCTCTCTCTCTCTCTCTCTCTCTCTCTCTCTCTCTCTGATAGCAGGTGGTGCCTCAGGTGTTATTATACTGAGATGATTTATGTCAACACATTATCCCTGGGGAGGTGGTGATTAGTGAACACCCACGCACACACACACACCCACCCTGCCTATTCCAACCGCCCACACACCCATATCCTGCCTCTTCCATCCTTACACCCAACCCACACCATGCCCTAACACCCACACCCATACCCACTCACAGTGCACTAACACCCACACCCATTCCCACACACAGTGCCCTAACACACACACCCATACCCACACACAGTGCCCTAACACACACACCCATACCCACACACAGTGCCCTAACACACACACCCATACCCACACACAGTGCCCTAACACACACCCATACCCACACACAGTGCCCTAACACACACACCCATACCCACACACAGTGCCCTAACACCCACACCCTTACCCACGTCAACCCTCAATCTCACACACCTCCCTCTTTTTCCCTAAGCATTGAACCAAAGAAAGGATTATCTTGTGGTCATATTGAAGGCTACCATCTCTTATAATTTACACGAGTTCATATTTGGATAAAATTTATATTATGCCGCACTAATTTTGCAGAAAACAGTATACGAATTCCTGGGATTACTCGATTCCTGCTTCAGAGAAGCACATGAACACACACGGTTCTCATTGCCTCTGTGACAGTACTCATCATTTCACATTAAACCATCACAACATTACCATACATTGTGTACTTCCACGGACACACACTGACACGCACCTACCTGTCATTCTCCAACACAGATGAATATTGTGCAGTAGACGTCGCTGCACATCAGAGCACACACTCACAAACCACTACACACCCCACAGCAGTCATGTACCAGATTCCTACAATTCCGAAGACATACTACAAAACTACAAAACTGCAACTCCCCAATTGAGTAATATAAACAATATAAGTAACCAACCAGACGGTTACATTAATGGTGGCAGCTAAGTGAAATAACTAGACAGTGAAAAACATTGTGTTTGTGCTAGCGAGAGCGGGGTCACTTACACAAGATCTGTTGTTGATGTCGTTTGTTGCGTGGCTGGCTGTTGTCTCTTCGGAGTATTTTTAGAATAGGTTATATGATTATTATGGTGTGGAGAGTTAGCAAGCCTTGTTCTGTGTTTAACAAGATTTTATTAATAACCTAAGTAGTAGTACAGACTCATAAAAGGGTTAACTTCTAAGAGAGAGATAGATATGAGATACCCTGTGTAGCGAATGGTTATCTCAAGCAAACTGCCATATAGTAGGTACAGTAGGAGCTCTGTGTGTGACTTGTGACATCACTAATTGCTGATGTAGCTTGGTTCCCATGCTAGGACGATCTTGTCTCGGACCCGTTAATGTCTAGGTCAGCTAGTTTGAGAGATCATGTGAGGTACTTGGTGTATGACTCACTACCCATGTAAGTATTACATGTAGGTATTATTATGTAGTTTAACCGGTACAATGCTCGGCCACAACCATCCTTCGCCCTCGTAGGAATATTACATACATACATAAATATATACATTATTGGTAATACATGCTGTCTGTAGATAGTTTTATATTATTATTTCTACAGAGAATATGGATTATAACATGTACACAATATATATTTATTAAATACATCCTATCTAAATGTGTAAGTATGTGTAATTAACCTATACATTTGTATCCTCATTACCTTCGATCACTTGTCTCTGTCTTTCACGAGCAGATAATTGTCGGTACATAGCATACGCCTTCCGTATACGCCAGCTAAAGATACACATACCTCTTACATAAACTGATCTCATTTTAATCTCAGTCCAGGTCACATTAAGGTTATAGCTCGTAAGATCTGTGTATTCTGTGTGTTATATGTATATCCCTCTATGCGGAAATGGGACAAATCATCAATATTGTACGACATAATCTATTATTTCGGTAGCACTAAGTTTGATGAAGACAGTCTGCAGCACCAGTTCGTGTCGTTGTCATCTTGTTTCCATCTTGTATTCTTTGCTGCCATTTCATCTCTGCTCTCCTGCCTGGCTTGCATCTACCACTCTTTCTGATTGTGTCTTTCAGCTTGCGTTATTAATATTTTCTCCTTGTCTATTTGCATCGCTCTTTTCTGTACGTGTGTGTGTGTGTGTGTGTGTGTGTGTGTGTGTAGCTTTGCATCTTTTATTCTATCGTTATTGTTATTTTTCTGCGCACCCATTACATTTGATTACTGTTTTATACTCCTTCCTCTTCATCCTTCCCATTTCTCTTCCTGCTCATATTCCTACCATTCTCGCAGTTCCCATCTCTTACCATCTCTATAGATAATATGTAATCGTCTCTGCCTTACTTTAACCCCAATGCATACTCTTGCCTTATACTCCAACCCTCTTTCACCCTTATATCCCAACCTTATTATTCCCTTATATCCCAACCTTATTATTCCCTCATATCCCAACCTTATTATTCCCTCATATCCCAACCTTATTATTCCCTCATATCCCAACCTTATTATTCCCTCATATCCCAACCTTATACTTCCCTTATAACCCAACCTTATACTTCCCTTATAACCCAACCTTATACTTCCCTTATATCCCAACCTTATTATTCCCTTATATCCCAACCTTATTATTCCTCATATCCTAACCTTAATTTTTCTTCATACCTCAACCTTTTCCTTCACTTTGACTCCAGTCCTTCCTTTCACCTCCCCACCCCCTTTACTTTACCTACCCCCTATACTTTACCCACTCCTTTACTTTTCCCACTCCTTTACTTTTCCCCATGTCTTACACCTCCGTTTACGTTTGCTTTTCCTCTACTCTTCCCCTTCCCTTACCCTTCGCTTATTCATACCTTAACCCTTATTCTCAAATCCCACCATTCTAATCATGACCTTTATTTCACCTACCCCTTTCCTCCCCCTTGTCCCCTATATTTTTCCTCTCCCTTGTCCCCTATATTTTTCCTCTCCCTTGTCCCCTATATTTTTCCTCTCCCTTGTCCCCAATATTTTTCCTCTCCCTTGTCCCCTATATTTTTCCTCTCCCTTGTCCCCTATATTTTTCCTCTCCCTTTTCCCCTATATTTTTCCTCTCCCTTTTCCCCTATATTTTTCCTCTCCCTTTTCCCCTATATTTTTCCTCTCCCTTGTCCCCTATATTTTTCCTCTCCCTTGTCCCCTATATTTTTCCTCTCCCTTGTCCCCTATATTTTTCCTCTCCCTTGTCCCCTATATTTTTCCTCTCCCTTTATTTATCCTTTCCCATCCTCCTCCCCTTCCCCTGGTTATGATGACACCCCTTCCTTCACCAGGACCCGCTCAGTCATTCCCCCGCCTGAATAATCACAATAATGGTGATTATAGCGACAATTATGTGTGGTGGGGCGGGGCGGGGCGGGGCGGGGCAGGTGGACCGTGGCGACAGTTCCTCACCCACCCTCTCTCCCTCCCTCCCTACCTACCTACCTACCTCACTCCCTCCCTCCCTCCCTCCCTTGCACCTGATCATACCACACACCTATACCTTCCTCATCTCTATACATCTAAAGTATATAGGCTACCTACCCTACTCTCCTACACACACACACACACTTCTTAAATATTGCTATCCAAATACCTCCACCTATTCACCCAAATTTTAACTATTTTCTCCCCCAATATTCCTCACCCATTCGTTCTAAAAATAGCGACCATTTCCACCCAAACATACCCAGTGATGCGTTCTCCCCATCAGCGACGCGACGATGACAAAGTTAACATTCTCGTGTCGAATTGTTGTATCCATTTCCGCCGAACGTCAGGGGGAGGCGCTCACTAGGTTCATTTTCATCCCAGTTAAAGAGTTTTGATGAGGTATAATCAGGGGCCGGTAATGATGGAGAGCGAATTGGTTTGTTTTCACGCTAAACAAATGAGAGAAGAAGACGAGGCATTAATGTATAATGCAATGTCACTTATAGAGTCTCTATAAGTGACATTGGTATAATGTACACTTGTGGACAATATATACCTTACACGGACTTTTTTTAAATCTTGAACATTAAGAGGTTTAATTCTTTGTTGTGTGTACTCGTTTGGTGTTAGTCTCAAAGTACAACATATTAATCTGTGGATTGCTTGAGATGTGATTTGTGAAGCCTTTAGAAGTGAGAAGCTCATTCCTTTGATAAGTATCGAGTGAAGTTGCATAAACCTCACCACCACCACCAACAAAACAACCACCACCACCACCACCACCACCACCAGCACCAACAACAACAACACCCCACACTTACACCAACCACTTACACCAACCTCTTACACCCCCCCTTACCCCCCCCCCTCTTACCCCCCCTCTTACCCCCCCTCTTACCCCCCCTCTTACCCCCCTCTCTTACCCCCCTCTCTTACCCCCCTCTCTTACCCCCCTCTCTTACCCCCCTCTCTTACCCCCCTCTCTTACCCCCCTCTCTTACCCCAACCTCTTACACCCCCCCCCCCTTACCCCAAAACCACCATCATTTGCGAGCCACTACTGCTTCTTCCACTCATACACTGTAGTACAACCACCTTTACTCCCCCTATCACCACCACCACTACTACCACCAGTACAAATGTATTCCTCCTTCTCGCATCCCCCATCCCTTTCACTTCCCCCTCCATCCCCTCCCCTCCCCTCTTCTCCCCTCCCCATAATTCCCCTTCCTTCACCTTCCCCCTCCCTATAATTCCCCTTCCTTCTCCTTCCCTCCTATAATTCCCCTTCCTTCACCCTCCCCCTCCCCATAATTCCCCTTCCTTCTCCCCCCCCCCATAATTCCCCTTCCTTCTCCCTCCCCCCATAATTCCCCTTCCTTCTCCCTCCCCATAATTCCCCTTCCTTCTCCTCCCCCTCCCCATAATTCCCCTTCCTTCACCTTCCCCCTCCCCATAATTCCCCTTCCTTCACCCTCCCCCACCCCATAATTCCCATTCCTTCACCCTCCCCCACCCCATAATTCCCATTCCTTCACCCTCCCCCACCCCATAATTCCCCTTCCTTCACCCTCCCCCACCCCATAATTCCCCTTCCTTCACCCTCCCCCTCCCCATAATTCCCCTTCCTTCACCCTCCCCCTCCCCCTTCCCCTTCCTTCTCCTCCCCCCCCCCATAATTCCCCTTCCTTCACCCTCCCCCACCCCATAATTCCCCTTCCTTCACCCTCCCCCACCCCATAATTCCCCTTCCTTCACTCTCCCCCACCCCATAATTCCCCTTCCTTCACCCTCCCCCACCCCATAATTCCCCTTCCTTCACCCTCCCCCACCCCATAATTCCCCTTCCTTCACCCTCCCCCTCCCCATAATTCCCCTTCATTCTCCTCCCCCTCCCCATAATTCCCCTTCCTTCTCCTCCCCCTCCCCCTTCCCCTTCCTCCCCCTTCCCCTCCCCCTTCCCCAGCAACCCCAGCTCTGCCAATATAGTTTCTTGCGCCTCACGTCACATAAACTCACCTCAAATTGCTCCCCTCCCGACGTCGCCACTATTAATGACCAGTTTGGCGGACGTAAACAAAGGGGACTCCGGTGACACCTTGCACGGCCCATTAATCCGGATTACGAGACACGCTTCAGGCTGAAATCGGATTACAGAACTAAAAATAACAACGGTTGGAAAATGATGGATAAAATGAACGAACAAACTAACGGGTCATGTTTCAGTGTTGGTGCTAAATCGCCTGTAGTTGTCGTCCATAATTCTGATCGTTTGTGACATAATAATATAGTGTATATATTATCCGTAAGGTTATATTTCCATTTATCCATCCATCTCAAAGTCTACCAGTTCCTACGCCCTTTTATCCATCTATTTATCTATCTATCAATCATTGTTCCTACACTTCTCCTTATTTATTTTCTTGATTATCAAATTTTTGTCTTCTTCATGGTAGATGGTTTGGTAATAATGCACCAGGTGTCGTCTCGTAGTGAAAGATTTTTTTTTTTTTTTTTTTTGTTGGTTCCTCCCCGTTGTAAACAGACCACCCGTGATATTACCTTTTCATGATTAATGTCTTGAAAAAAAAAAAAAAGTTATACACCTACTACACCAAAACCAATATGCAATAACACCAATATACAATAATCTTCCTGAAAATGGCAAGTCACTGAAATTATTATCATTATTCTAGTCATCTCCTTATCCCTCGAAGTTAGTAGTGCTCTAAAAACAATGGGGTTCCCAGGTGAGACCAACCACATAATATAACATAACGCCCTTTGTCTGTTATTGTGGTATGATTACACTAATAAAAAGAAGGTATTACTATATATATATGTACAGGCGAGATAAAAAGTTTCCTCCTGAGAGAGAGAGAGAGAGAGAGAGAGAGAGAGAGAGAGAGAGAGAGAGAGAGAGAGAGAGAGAGAGAGTAGGGCGACATGACTGCATCTCCACATTTGAGAGAGAGAGAGAGAGAGAGAGAGAGAGAGAGAGAGAGAGTAGGGCGACATGACTGCATCTCCACATGTAAGAGAGAGAGAGAGAGAGAGAGAGAGAGAGAGAGAGAGAGAAGGGCGACATGACTGCATCTCCACATTTGAGAGAGAGAGAGAGAGAGTGAGAGAGTGAGAGAGTAGGGCGACATGACTGCATCTCCACATTTGAGTGAGTAAGTGACAGTGCATGTTTGGTGATGGTGTGGTCGGTGTCATGACTGTGTGTGTGTCTCCTTCACGTGTCACTCTTAGGTCTTCTTCCTCTCTCCTTCTCACCGTCAATATCACCAATCATATATTTATTTTATCGTCAATTCTATATCTATTTTTTAACCACCTTCATCCTCTTGCACCTACTCCTCCTCCTCCTCTTCTTCATCATCAATGTCTTCCTTCCTGCACCTCTCTTGTTTCTTGTCTTCCTCCTCCTCCTAAAGTCCTTCCCTCCTCTTTCTCCTCCTTTCCTTCACTTCCCCTTCTCCTCCTTTCCTTCACTTACTCCTCTCCTTCTCTTCCTCCTCTCCTCCTTTCCTTCACTTCCCCCTCTCCTCCTTTCCTTCACTTCCTCCTCTCCTCCTTTCCTTCTCTTCCTCCTCTTCCTCCTCTCCTCCTTTCCTCCTCTTCCTCCTCTCCTCCTTTCCTTCTCTTCCTCTTCTCTTCCTTCCCTTAACTTCCCCCTCTCCTCCTTTGCTTCTCTTCCTCTTCTCCTCCTTTCCTTATCTTCCTCCTTTCCTTCACTTCCTCCTTTCCTTTACTTCCTCCTTTCCTTCACTTCCTCCTCTCCTCCTTTCCTTCACTTCCCCCTCTCCTCCTTTCCTTCTCTTCTTCCTACTGTTCCCCTCCTCCTAATCATCATATCGTCTTATCATCGTTGCAATCAGTCTTATCCAGTTTCTTCTCATTATTCCTCACAGTACATTCCTTCCTCCCCACCCCCTCTCTCTCTTTCCTTTTCCTTTATCAGCAATACATAATAATTATCTTCTCACACTCCTTCCTCTTTCTCTCACTTTTCATGTTTATATCTCACACCCTCCATTCTCCTATTAGACTATTTCCCTGTTCCTGCACATCCACATCTTTCTACCAGCCTTTCTGTCGGCCTAATTGACTCGTTGTTACTCCCTCCTCCTTGTCTACCTAATCTCCCCCACCCATCTGCCCAATCAGCCCAACGCTTCATTAATCCAATCACCCGTCGCCCTAATCTGCTTACCTTCCTCTCTGTGTCATAGTCAAAGCGGGATACTCACATTTTTTTTCCTTATACTGATTTCTTTTGGCTGTGTTTCGCCTCCACATTCAGGTCACTAAAGCAAGATAAAACTACTATAGTGTATTTTATATATATATATATATATATATATATATATATATATATATATATATATATATATATATATATATATATATATATATATATATATATATATATATATATATATATATATATATATATATATATATATATATAATAAACTTTTTGCAATCTTAATTTATGAAAAAATTGGTAAATAAAGCCTAGCCATTACTGAAGCATACAGACATAAGTTATAAAAATCACACACCCTATATTTATAACTATATATATATATATGGATGTGAATGAAATTATGCAACTTATGTACAATCTGCAATATATATGCATTTACATATATTTGTCAGGAGTCCAATGCATAACGCACCGTGGATCAGTACTATACATTGTTGTCTTGGGTGAAGCAAATCCCCGAGTATTTTACTGAAGGCTTTCGTTCGTCTCTGATGTCATCGTGTTTAGTACGTTTACTGAGCATTTCGTACTTTTTCACTGAGCAGAACAAATTTATGGTAGTTATTTGCATGTCATAAATGGAGAGCTATTGATTCCTCCAAGTTATGCAAAGAAACAGATCCCATATGAGTTATATTGAGTTGGTCTGCTACCTGGAGAGAGAGAGAGAGAGAGAGAGAGAGAGGGAGAGAGAGGGAGATTGTGTGTAGTGAAGGGGTGGTGGGCGTGACACAGGGAAGGCACCACAACCACTAATAAATCTGTGTGTGTGTGTGTGTGTGTGATTCTGATGACTTCACATTTAACGTTACACAGGTATAATGGGGGCGGGCTGGTAAATGAAGCGAGAGATTTAGAGAAGGAGCGAGAAAGAAAGGATTGGAGTGGGAGGAATGAGTGGGCAGGGAACTGAAGCGAGAGTTGGAAGAGAAAGAATGGGTGTGGATGGATAGATAGGTAGGATAGATAGATAGGTAGGAATAGTAAGGATTAATGAGATAGGACTGATAGGTGAAAGGGATGGGAGAAGGAGGTTTTATGGATATAGTTCAAGAAATGGGGAGATTCATTCGTTCAGCCTGGAATATTGAAATGGTTAGACGTGAGATAAGTCAGGAGGAGGTGAATAAATAATTGTATAGAGGAAGACACGAGGATTTAGTTGAGTGATCCGTGTCTCCTGTGTTGTTTGTTGAAGGTAATGACTGACTGAAGTGGTGGTGGTGGTGATGAATGATAGGGTAATCCTCCTCGTTTGGTAGTTCTGGTAATAGTTGTTGATACTTGTTGTGATGACGTGGAGGTTTTAACGCTACAAGTACCTGATTTTTGCGAGTTTTCTAGTTGGAGTTATGTTTTTTTTTTTTACAAATTTATCGATCGTTGTATATTAGGGAGGGTGAGATTTTTTTTTTCATGTAAAGTATCTGTGAATTCAAGTATATACCTCAAATGTACACAGCAAAGAAATGAACTTAAAGGAGTAAGTACTCTTATGTTGACGAATTGAAGGTCTACTGTGTCCTCCAATCTTTACTAGGAGACAATCTACCTCAGTACTGCTCATAGGGGATCTGTGTCGTACAATACTTTGGAGAAATCAGTAGCCCTCCAATTCTTCCACTCGGTATTGACCCTTTCATCGGTACACATGACAAGGACAACTAATAATCATCTGTTGGTGACTGATGATGTCGTTATTGATAGCTTCGTGATGATGGTTGCTGAAGTGGAGGGCAAATGGTTCACTGTCAATGTACGCGAAATAATGTTACTAAATTTTTCTCTTAAAATTTCCGGTGAATAGAGGTGGTGGTGGTGGTGGTGATGGTGGTGGTGGTGATGGTGATGGTGATGGTGATGGTGATGGTGGGCTAGGTGTTGGTGCAAGATACACAGATAAGGTAACCATGCAAGACAGACAGGTAAAGGTGTCATGCATGGTAGACAGGTTTTATAAATCATGCAACATTGACAGGTAAACCATGCAAAGTAGACAGGTAACCTATTATTGAAAGGTACAGTAGATAGGTAAAGTAAATAATCGTACAAGGTAGACATGAAAACTAATCAGGTGAGAGGGTGAACAGGTGACCCCTCCCTCCCCTGGGCGTGACTGACAGGTAATGGTTGTCTCGTTGTACTGCCACCTGATATATATTCATCACCAGGTGGATTTATGGGACGCCTGGCCAAATTGGATTAAGATGGGGCTTTCCTTTTTTTTTTTTTTTTTTTTTTTTTTTTTTTTTTTTTTTTTTTTTAACTCTGGTGTGTGGAGCAGTGGGTGTGCGCGAGTGCATGCGTTCGTGCATAAAGTAGTAATTTGGAACTGTAGTCACAATGATTTCTGATCCAAAACAAACAATAAAGATTAATGTCTGACAAGAACTGGAGCAGGAGTAAACTTTCTCATTTTTTCCCCCTTGGGCATTGATTTGGTTGTGTCTAATATTATGACTCTCAACTTAAAGAACCCAAGCTTTGACTAATCATGGTATTCCTTTACATAATGAACGTTAGCATTTGCAATCATTAGAATGAATATAACAACTTTTTGCATACTCGTAAAAGTAATAACAATAATGTTCTTTTCTCCCCAGGTGAGTGATGGTCGAGAAGCAGCCTTTTTCTGGTGGAATCAGGGGAGTATGTGTGTGTGAGTGACTTTGATAGTTTATGTGTATGTGTTGTAGAGATCTTTTTTTTTTTTTTTTTTTTTTTTTATGGTTGAGTCTTTACTGTTCGCCTTGTGACCTCAGTGACCCAGGTAGAAGTCCCTCCCAGGTCACAGTATAGGAAGAGATGTGTAGTTTCCGAAGCCCCAATCTCTTCCTGCCCTATACCTTAACCCTTCTTAACCAGTCCCTTCACCCATCTTAATCAGTCCCTTCACCCATCTTCACTAGTCCCTTTACCCATCTTAACCAGTCCCTTCACCCATCATAACCAGTTCCTTCACCCATCTTCACTAGTTCCTTCACCCATCTTAACCAGTCCCTTCACCCATCTTCACTAGTTCCTTCACCCATCCTCCTCAATCCCTTCACCCATCCTCCTCAATCCACTCACAAGTCCTTAGATCATCATCCCCAATACCTTCACCCATCCTACCCAATCCCTTCACCCATCCTACCCAATCCCTTCACCCATCCTCCCCAATCCCTTCTCCCATCCTCCCCAATCCCTTCACCCATCCTCCCCAATCCCTTCACCCATCCTTCTCAATCCCTTCCTCCATCCTCCCCAATCCCTTCACCCATCCTTCTCAATCCCTTCCTCCATCCTCCCCAATCCCTTCCTCCATCCTCCCCAATCCCTTCACCCATCCTCCCCAATCCCTTCACCCATCCTCCCCAATCCCTTCACCCATCCTCCCCAATCCCTTCACCCATCCTCCCCAATCCCTTCACCCATCCTCCCCAATCCCTTCACCCATCCTCCCCAATCCCTTCACCCATCCTCCCCAATCCCTTCACCCATCCTCCCCAATCCCTTCACCCATCCTACCCAATCCCTTCACCCATCCTTCTCAATCCCTTCCTCCATCCTTCTCAATCCCTTCCTCCATCCTCCCCAATCCCTTCCTCCATCCTCCCCAATCCCTTCCTCCATCCTCCCCAATCCCTTCCTCCATCCTCCCCAATCCCTTCCTCCATCCTACCCAATCCCTTCCTCCATCCTACCCAATCCCTTTACCCATCCTACCCAATCCCTTCACCCATCCTCCCCAATCCCTTCACCAGTCCCTTCACCCATCCCTTCACCCATCTAGTCAGTGGAGCGAGACACCACTTAACCCTCACTGCTGGAGACACCTTGACTTCAGGGGAACTGTAATTGCCTGACCCAACTCATGAATTTGTTTGCGCGTTCGTGTGGTTATGTGTGTGTACTTGCGTGTGTGTGTACTTGCGTGTGTGTGTACTTGCGTGTGTGTGTACTTGCGTGTGTGTGTACTTGCGTGTGTTTGTACTTGCGTGTGTGTGTGTACTTGCGTGTGTTTGTACTTGCGTGTGTGTGTGTACTTGCGTCCTTGTGGTGTACTCGCATGTGCAGGTGTGTTTGCATTTTGTACACGTTTATGGGCGTGCCACTTTTGAGTATTTTATTTTTATGCCGATTATTTCTCGTAAAATGTGTAAGAAATATAATATCCTTTATGAAGAAGAGAACAATTTGTCATAAAGTTCGGTAATCTAGTGGGACGTTAATATTATAAGGTTTCCACCATCACACTATTTTTCAGATTAGTGCAGTTATGTCACGAGAAATAACTTCGTCTCCATTATCTGAGAACTATAATAAGGAAATGGGATAATTTATACTAAGGTGACCAAGCGAGGTAGTTAATCATGCAGACACGTCACCTGCAACCAACCAACCTACCACCCACCCACCCACCCACCAACCAACCAACCAACCAACTCACCCACCCAACCAACCAACCAACCAACTCACCCACCCAACCAACCAACCAACCAAACCAACCACCCACCCAACCCACCTAACCACAAACCCACCCACCAACCACCCACCTAACCAACCAACCAACCACCCACAAACCCACCTAACCAACCAACCAACCCACCCACCCACCCAACCACCCACCCACCAACCACCCAACCACCCACCCACCAACCACCCAACCACCCAACCACCCACCCACCAACCACCCAACCACCCAACCCCGGCCACAGTTCAGTGTTCGAGCCACGTGTTGCTCGATATAATAAAGAAGAGTGTCGCCATTTGATCGTAAAGTTGGTTAGATAAATTCTCTGAGAGCGTGACAGGTGTGAAGTGGGGACAATGATATAGTAACAGTGAGAAACAAATATATTTCTTCCTTATTATGACTATTAAGGGTGCGTCCAATTACGGTACCTTAAGGGGGTGTGGGAATAGGGGGACAGGCTTGGGGGGGTTTAGGGTTTTTTTTGGAGGGGTGGTAGTAAGGGGACAGGCTGGGGGGGGGGGGGGTTAGGGGGGTGCGGGAATAGGGGACAGGCTTTCTACCCCCCTTAAGCCTGTCCCCCTATTCACACACACCCCCCCAGCCTGTCCCCTACTCCCGCACCCCCTTAAGCAAATTTCACATGAGTTCCACCTAATAACTGGATATTTTAATTAAGGATCAACTCTCAAATGCAGAGTCTGAATGATTTACTTGTCTTTTCTTTTCTACATTTTCCTCATTAGCTCTTACTTGGTCCTAGCTCGTCACTCCATCCATTCTCATATTCCCATTCTTCCTCACCTCTTCCACCACCTCCTTCTACACCTCTTCCACCACCTCCTTTTGTACCTCTCCCACCACCTCCTTTTGTACCTCTCCCACCACCTCCTTCTGTACCTCTCCTTCTACCTCCTCCTGTACCTCTCCCTCTACCTCCTCCTGTACCTCTTCCTACACCATCCCAACCTCTGTTTCTGCTCACCCTTACCAACCTCTCCTTAACCAACCCCTCTTATACTTAAACAAAAAAACTTAGTTCATTTGACTTAGTCACTCTTCCCTACATGTTCTCATGCCATTCTTTTCCATCCCTTCCCATTTTCACCCTAACCTAACCTAACATTATATAATTAAACCTCGTTTTAGATACACCTCCTCCTCCTCCTCCTCCTCCTCCTCCTCCTCACCTCTCCCCTCTTTCTCACCTCTTCCTCCTTCTCCTTGCCCTTCCTCATCCCCCTCGGTGCACCTGGAATGGAGACAATAGGTAACGAGCCGGGGTGATAATCTTGTCACTAACGAGGTGGCGTGATTCGCTCGCCCGCACCCTCTGTCGGCGGCCTCTGATACTACCGTACCTGGGGAGAAGGGAGAATGGAGAGACACGAGCAGGAGGTGGGGGGGGGGGGGGGCTCAGTGATTGAGAAGGTATTGTGATAGTGTGATCATTTTTTTTATGTTCCGACACAGGATAAGTGTATAGCTCGTTACCGAAGCCCAAACCTTCACCCACCCACATACTGCACACACCTACAGTGTCTTCCCTCATGCCATACACACAGGCATTCCCCGCACCTCCACCGTCTCTCCCTTCTATCAGTGAATGCTTCGAATCGAGCTCACAACTCGTGCTTCGGTGTTACTCTCTCGGTAAGAGTTGACAACGCCATAGTAGCCCACGCGGGAATGTGGTGCCATTTTAAGACACAGTTAAACTATGGAAATTCCTCTCCTCCGGCGAAAATAACGATGTTCCTATGGAAATTCCACTCACAT
>JAWQEG010000861.1:25000-32500 GCA_033782935.1 Petrolisthes cinctipes
AAAGGAGAGAATGATTGATAGTAAACACAACGAATAGAGAAGCAGAAGTAAAGAAGAGAGGGCAGAAGGTAGGTAGGGATTAAGGGGAGGGAGGGAGAATGAGGATAATGAATGGATGGTAGCGAAATTGAATGCAATCGAGGTGAAGGGAGGGAGAAGGAGGTAGTGGGTGGGGGAAGAGACAGGTTGGCATGGCAGGTAAGCGAACAGGTAGGTAGGCAAGCAAGCAGATGAGACACAAGCAAAAACTAAAAGCGCTTCATTCAATTTATATGCTATGAGACTTATATATATTCGGAGGTTATTTTTTATATATATTTCGTTATATAAAATAATAACTAAGAGGAAGATTAATGGTGACAGGAAGGTCAGTGATGTATCCACTACTCATCAACAGGTAAAATTCAGTGAGTAACACACACACACACACACACACACACACACACACACACACACACACACACACACACTCACACACGAGGTGGTCTGGCCTTAAAATATTACATGTTTGTTACCCGAATTGACCACTCTTGTGTTTTGGTCGTATCTTCTTCACGCTGCCATAAACACCAATCCACGCCTCTCAGACATCAAGAGAAGCCCATTAGCACCAGTTCTCTACACCTCCTTTCTCACCCACGACAGAATTTATCCAGAAAACATCCATATGCCTCATGAATCCACTCACAGCAATAGTGTTTTAAGATTATCCATGCACATCAAGAAGTTTCCAGGCGCATGCATATAATTTTACTCTATCCACAAATCCACATTCACTTTCGAAGGTATAAACAATATTAAGAATTATCCCTAACTCCCTCCATCCATCACCAAAAAAACAGAGAGGGTATTTTTTCGTCTCCTTCCCTTCCCCTTTATCGTCATCACACGGAGTCCTGGTTCACAGAAGCTGCCACAACAAAACACTCGCTCCAAAAACAGTTCCTCACTCACTCTGTCTTTCTATCTTTAACGAAAAACAATCTCCTCTTTCTTTCTTTGTGTTTGTGTGTGTGTGTGTGTGTGTGTGTGTGTGTGTGTGTGTGTTTATGTTTATGTAAGTGTGTGTATGTAAGTGTGTGTGTTTAAGTGTGTGTGTGTTTGTGTCCTTTGTCGTGGATGATTTGGAATATTTTGGTGTTGCATGTGTCATATCTACATACTGTGGTATAAAGGGCTGAAATATTGTTACCAGATTGCATGCTACTGATTCCTCTAAACTACGTCAAAAAACAGATTCCAACATTATAAGTGGAGTTTACTGACACGGCGAGGAGGAATCGGTGTATTACATTAGAGAGGAAATGTATAACGTAAGTTGACCTCGTTCCTCATTTTACAAACATACCTCAGTCACCTCTTGAGTATTACACACACTTACACACAGAGACTTACACACACACACACTTACACACACACACACTTACACACACACACACTTACACACACACACACTTACACACACACACACACACACTTAAACACACACACACACTTACACACACACGTACACTTACACACACTTACACTTACACTTACACTTACACACACACACTTACACACACACACTTACACACACTTACACTTACACTTACACTTACACACACACACTTACACACACTTACACTTACACTTACACACACACACACACACACACACACACACACACACACGCACATGCACACTCTTACTACATGCATACACGCACACAACCTTGATCACGCTGTCAGCCATAAGTCTTGTGTAATAGTCGGCCTCACACTATCATCCTCCATGCTATTACTTCCACCTCCCTCACTCCCTCCCTCCCTCACTCCCTCTCTCCCTCACTCCCTCTCTCCCTCCCTGCCCACATCTCCTCCCTCCCTCCCTGCCCTCATCTCCTCCCCCCCATCTCCTCCCCCCACCTCCCACACTCCCCCCACCTCCCACACTCCCCTCACTCACTCATTCCCTGCCCACATCTCCCTCCCTCACTCACTTCCTGCCCACATCTCCTCCCCCACTCCCTCCCCCATTCTCCCTTCATCCACTCCCCCTCCACCCACTCCCCCTCCACCCATTCCCTTATCTCCCCACCCCTCTCCATACTTTCACACCCCCACACCTCTGTCTGCATCTTTCCTCTTCACTCCCTTCCATTCCACTTCTCCACATATCCCATCCACACCTCTCCTCCATACCCTCACATTCACTCGCACTTCCCCTCCCCACTAATCCCCCTCCCAATGCCATCACACCTTCACTCCTTCCCTCCCCATATACTCCCCCTCCCCTTATCTCCCCCTCCCCTTATCTCCCCCTCCGCATATCTCCCCCCTCCCCATATCTCCCCCCTCCCCATATCTCCCCCCTCCCCATATCTCCCCCTCCCCAATGCTTTCAAATCCCCCAACAACTCCCCGTCCCACTTCTCATTCTTCCCCCTCCCCATGCTTTCACATCCCTAACACTTCCCCTCCCCACATTTCCTTTCCCATACCATGACATAATTCACCCGCACTTCCCCTCCTCCTCTCCCCATTACCCATATTCCACTCTCACTTCCTTCCCTCACATCCTTACATCCATTTTCTTTTGACCCATTCCCGCAACCCTTCCACCTATTCATCCATCTATTTATCCATTCCTCCATCCATCCACCCACCCACCCACCCAGCCCGCCATCCATCCATCCACCCATCCACCCACCCACTTATTCACCCAGCCATCCAGCCCATTCACCGTGTACTCGATACCATTACAATAAGATTACACTGGGGGGGATTACGGTGCAAGCGGCTGTATTGTGGCCGGGTAAAGAACGACTACCAATTACTGTCAGAGGCTCCACGCTAAGACATCATGGACTAATATGAATGAGCGATGGTGATGGCGGTGGTGATGGCGGTGGTGGTGGTGGTGGTGGTGGTGGTGGTGTTGCTGGTGTTGCTGGTGGTGGTAATGGTGATGATGATGTTGGTTGTGAAGGTGGTGTTGGTGGTGGTGGTGTTGTTGCTGGTGGTGGTGATGGTGATGATGATGTTGGTTGTGAAGGTGGTGTTGGTGGTGGTGTTGGTTGTGAAGGTGATGGTGATGATGTTGTTGGTGATGATGTTGTTGGTTGTGAAGGTGGTGTTGGTGGTGGTGGTGGTGGTGGTTGTGGTGTTGGTAGTGATGGTGATGGTGGTGGTGGTGATGGTGGTGGTAATGGTGGTGATGGTGGTTTTGGTGGTAATAGTGGTGATGGTGGTGGCGGTTCAAATGAGGTGAAATACTTGTGAAATCACACTTGCATGACCGCTGTAAACTTAATCAAACTCCCTCATTAGTAGACGAAACTGATGGAATATAACCTTTTCGTTTACTAAGATGGGAGTGTAATTCAGGGACCATGTGATCGTGTATGAGACCTGGAGGCTTCTGATTCCTCCAGACTATGCCACAAAACAAGCACCTTTAATGTAGGTTGTGTTTCGTGGCAATGTTTGAAGGATTCGCTAACCTCCGATTTATTTTCTGACCATCACAGGGTCCCTTAAATATGAGGTTGAAATTGATAAATATGAAAGTAGATGAAAAAGGAGGACAGAAAAACAGTACCGTAAGTCTTTTTATTCTGATGGTCATGTCGTGTGGGAGAGTGACTTGTCCGTAAAGAATATAAATTGTTTGTAGTTTACTTATGCAAATCAATAACGATGTATTTTTAGAAATATATGCTTGCACAACGGTACTATTTCCAACTCAACTGCCTTCTAACCACTACCACTAACTCCACTCGAACCTACCTGAACTACTTGAACTACCTCCACCACCACTACCACTTCCACTTCACCACCACCACTTCCATTTCACTACCATCACTTCCATTTCACTACCACCACTTCCATTTCACCACTACCACCACCACCACCACCATTTCCACCACCACCACCATTTCCACCGCCACCACCACCAACACTACCACCACCACCACCACTTCCGCCTCCACTTCCACTTCCACCAGCACCTCTTCCCGTCACGTTCATCAGTTCCTCTCTCTGATATATTGACCGGGAAGAAGTCAAGAGGGCCAAATTAACTATTAGACTAAGCAAAGCACTCGGGGTTTCTCCTGCACTTGGGGGAGGAAGGAAGAAGGATCGGGAGGAGAGAGAGAGAGAAAAGGGGGGGAGGAGGTATGGGGAGGAGAGAAGAAAGGAAGAAAGACAGATAGATAATGTGGTGGGATGCGGAGGGAAGGAAAGAATGAGGGACAAGAGAGGAATGTCATAAACAGGGCAGTGAAGGGGTGAAAAGTGGAGGGGCAAGGTAGGGATCGAAGAGGAAGAAATGTAGATTAAACAGGGGTGTCCTCTGTGTCTCTAGAAGCAGGTTGAATAACGGAGGAAACGTTAGAAGGGTCAGAGGACGGTAGAAAATGAGTTAAAAAATTGTTGTAGCCGAATACCTCCACCGTGAGGGACTCTGGGTCATTACCTCTGGAGGGGCTGGCCGGTTAATAATTCATTGCGGTACTGATTTCACCCGCTTCCGATAGCGACCCGGAAAAGAGAGACACGTGTGTGTGTGTGTGTGTGTGTGTGTGTGTGTGTCAGACAGACAATAGTGTTGGTTATTAGAATCATTGAGCAGGAAGCTGATCTCAAAGCAATAATGATGTTTCTATATTGGCAATACCATTAGTTGTCCATGACGAGATTTATCATATAGATTCCTCATGTTCCATACATACATACATACATTCTATACAACAACTCAGAGTAAACACATCAGTGAGAGAAACTATTTATGAGTTGAAAGGTAACTTTTGTTTCACAGTCTGTGGTTGGTCGACATCTCCCAGTTTCAGTTATCGTTATCTAGTAATTCATGAATTTTGTGTACTACTAAAGTGATTACTCCAGGGGTTGTTACCAGGGGTCGCCAACGGTGTTCAGATACTTTATTCCATTGGAGTTTACTAATCCCTTCAAACTTGGCCATAAAACAAGCGACCAATATAATAGACCATACCGAGACAGTTTATTACCTGACCACCACCACCACCACCACCGTCATCACCACCACCATCACCGCCATCGTCATCAACATCACCACCACCACCGTCATCATCATCACCATCACCATCACCACACCATCACCGCCGCCGCTATCGTCACCACCACCGCCAGTTTTGGGTTGGGTTGTCATTAGCGGTGTGTGAGTTTGGTGTCGCCGTCCTTGTTCTTATGATAATTCTCCCTCATCACGGGCCGTTGATCGTGACGGCGACCTGCTCCTTATATTTCATTGCTGTTATTTTAGGTCCCACCACGATTGAAGTGGATGGGTTCTCCAAGGGTGTGGTGGGATGGGATGGGTTCTGCAGGGGTGGAACGAGATGGGATGGGTTGGGTTCTGCAAGGGTAAGGTTGGATGGGATGGGTTCTGCAAGGGTGAGGTTGAATGGGATGGGTTCTGTAGGGGTGGAATGGGATAGGATGGGTTCTGCAAGGGTGGGATGGGATTGGATGGGTTCTACAAGGGTTAGATGGGATGGGTTCTACAAGGGTGGGTTGAATAGCTTTCTGAAGGAGTGAGTTGTAGTTTGGTGATGTCTGGATTGTGTCTTTGTGTTTGTCTCTGTCTGTGTGTGAGGTTTGGACATGTTTGGCTCTGGGAAAATTCTGTCAAGTTGAATGGACCTCGTAATGACTCGATCACGTTAACTTTCCATTCCTTCTTTATTGCTCTCTCTCTGTTATAAGCCTGGCGAATATGCCATTTTTTAACCTTTCCCAGTAACATAATTGAAACGAAAATCGAAAGAAATTGAGAACATGTACTTAACACGCTTACAGTGTAGCGACTCTATAATCTGTGAACCAAAGACGAAAAGATAAAAATAATGATAATGATAAATAAAAAAATAACGATATTGAAAAAAAAATATGAGACGCGGAGTAATCGGAAAAGGACGAAGAAAAGTTAAAACATGAAAGAAGGAAAGAAGAGAAGGAAACATACATTGTGTATAAAAGTGAAGAAATAAATGAAGGCCGTTGATCATATGACGGAAGTTTGGGTTGACCGTGGGGGCTGCTTACTGTTGCAATGCTCTCTATCTGTGTGTGTGTGTGTGTGTGTGTGTGTGTGTGTGTGTGTGTAAACCTGTGTCACTCGTGTACACACTCACATATACAGTACATATGCTACGTACACAGGAACTGTAACGTGCACACACGCATACATGAACACTTACAGAATACCGGTAGAGTACTATACAGGAAAAATGGGCATATCTGTATGTTTTATTTAGATACATTGGCTATACAGTATTTCGTGGTTTTGATGGGGGACAGATGTCAACCTCAGTGAGATGTTTATTCAGTACTCGCCTCCTGCAGCAGTGTCACTCACCCTGGACACTATATATATATTTTTTGTCTATAAAGAGGAAGGTGAAAACTAAAGGCAAGAAATTCGAGTTATGCCCTCGACTGTGAAGTGAGAAGAATGAGAGGGGTCCAAAATCATGAATATATTTCGTTCGAGATCCCTAGACACATTGCGTTTGATGAAGCGTAAGTCGTTGGCTTATTGAGTTGGTTGTGTTCTTTGTTTTAAAAGTTTGATATATTTGTCATTCATTATCTGTCATCTGGAGTATAAGGAACGTGGAACCTCATAGTAGTAAATACTACCAATTGATCTATGATTTCTTCTACCGTTATATATTATTATTATTATTATTTTTTTTTTTTTATTTTTTTTTTTTGAACACATGAATATTCCAAGTTAACAGAAGAGGATACACCACATTTTACGGGGCATGTGTTCCTGTCGAAGTATTGGAGGCTACTGATTCATCCAAACTTTAACACGAAACACGATGCCACGGTATACCTTATTATGTTATTATTCATTTCATTGTATAGATTGGAGGAATTGGTAACTCGAATTATCCGACTTGATCACTGGCCTCTTAACTTATTTCACTTGCAGACCTTGCAGAGATACCAGTAGAAAAATCATAACATTGAAGAACTCTAGACCCGTCATTGCTTCTGAGGCGAAGATGTTGGTTATTGCAGAGTAAGGTACACAACAACACTTCCTTGTATATACGGTAACCTTGAAGCCTTTTATTATAAGGAGACGGGTATCAGACATGGAGGAGGCAGGCTTTATACAGTCATGGTGTAGGCTACGGGGGAGGGGGAGGGGAAGGGAGGATTTCTCAGTTTTGTACAATATCCAGTCCTGTATCGAACTTACAATCTGGATCAACTCTAATTTTCAGGTCAGTGCACCAAGCTCGCTACACACTATAATTGCCCTGACAGGAACTGATTATATCTATCCCTGAAAACTTATAGAACCCTGGGGGAAAGTGTTAAATTGTACCAACGATTCGCTTTTTTCTTCCTTCCCCAACAGCTGTATGAATCAACCAGCCACCCAACCCCCTCTGACGAGCCTAACCATTCCAGATACGGTGAGGCCGAGTCTAGGAATAAGGCCGGAGGACGAGTT
>JAWQEG010000861.1:35000-55320 GCA_033782935.1 Petrolisthes cinctipes
ATATTTTAGTTCTTTTCCTTGTCATCCACATATTTTTTCCCTTCATCATGAATTTGTTATATTTTTTAGTTTGTTTTTACCTCCTTTTCTTTTGGTTATTCGTGATCTGTTTTCTTTTCCTTTCCCTCCACATTTTATATATATATTTTTTATTTTCTTCCCCTGATTTCATTCTCTTATGTTTTTTCTTTTGCCTTCTTTCTCTTTCGCTTCCTTCTTTCTCCTTTTCTCCATTCTTTTCCCTATTCTGTTCTCCTTTCCCTCCCTCCTTTTCGGTCTTTCTTCCTTCCTTCTCCTACACTCTTCTTCTCTTTTCCCCAGTTATCCTCTCCCTTATTTCTTCTTCGTTCTCCTCCTCCTCATCTCCTTTTCCTTTCCTCCTCTCGCTCTCCTCACACTCTCCTTTCCTCTCACCCACTCTCTCCTTCTCCATTCTCGTCTTTCTCCTGTACTCTCTTCCTTCCCTTTTCCTCCCATCTACTATCCCTCTTAATCTTCCTACATATTCCTTCACCTTCATATTTTTTTTTCATTCCTTCTTAAGGGACCCTCTGATGTAGTCAGAAAATCGAAGATAAATGAGTCCTTCAAATATTGCCACGAAACACCACCTATATGGAATTAACTTGTTTCGTGGCATGGTCAGGAGGAATCAGAAACCTCCACTTTTCATACACGATCACAGGGTCATTAAGGCATGCACAAATCCTCCGAAGGGCAAGCAGGACAAAAAGCTGGAGCTGAGAAGAAACTTATAAGACGATGACCGGATGCACTTGGCTGATCTAGATAAGCCCTGTAATGGCCGGAAATATAATTAACCGGAATAGCTTAATGAGTACTTCCCTAAGGTGTAATAACTACTCCTCTGAATGTCATAATTATCTACTTCCCTTTATGGTTCCTTCACGAGAATGCTTTTATATTTAGATAATAACTTTATTCATATTGACTCGCTTCCTTCCACTTTTCTAGTTCTCTCTCCTCCCACTCTCCAGCCTCCCTCTCCTTTCAGTCACCAGCCTCACTCTCCAGCCTCCCTCTCCCTCCACTCTCCAGCCTCCCTCTCCCTCCACTCTCCGACCTCCCTCTCCTCCCACTCACCAGCCTCCCTCTCCTCCCACTCTCCAGCCTCCCTCTCCCTCCACTCTCCGACCTCCCTCTCCCTTCAGTCACTAGCCTCCCTCTCCTCCCACTCTCCAGCCTCCCTCTCCTCCCACTCTCCAGCCTCCCTCTCCTCCCACTCTCCAGCTTCTCTCCCTCCTCTCTTTAGCCCCCTCCTCCCATCTGTCAACATCATCACTGAGCCTGGCGTCAACATGGTCAGTGACAGTAAACACACACCATGACACCGCCCTTGGCCCCACCTCTTTACCCTTTATTTTTTTTTTTTTATTTTTATTTTTTTTTTTTTTTGCCCGACTAGAGTGTTTGTGTTACTTGCATTTTCGTTTTTATTTTCTGTATTTCATTCTTGGTCTTTACTTCATCACACTAATTTTAAAGGGAAAATTTCTCATCTATACCCTGCGAATGGTAACCTAAAAATTTAATATTTACCCATGAGTACATAATTATATCATCGTATCTTGGACATTTAAATCATTGTATCATATTTTATTATTGAATGACCTTTGTAATTAAACATAATCCAAATAACCCAGACAATAACTCGTTCATATCTCTTTAATTTTTTCCTTAATGGTATGACTTTGAGGAATATATACACGTTCTCAACTCAATTACCTGGCCCCCTAAATGTTGTGACGCACATTAATCACTCAGAATTTATTAGTCGCCCCTTCCCCCTTCCCCTCTCCCCCTTCTCTCCCCTCCCCCTTCTCTCCCCTCCCCCTTCTCTCCCCTCCCCCTTCCCCTCTCCCCCTTCTCTCCCCTCCCCCTTCTCTCCCCTCCCCCTTCCCCCCACTCCCCTCCCCCCTTCCCCCTTCCCCCTTCCCCCTCCCCCCTCCCCCCATCCCCTCCCCCCTTCCCCTCCTTGGCCCTGCCTTCCGGTGTGCAGGTGAGGTCAGAGGTCAGGGGTCGGCGCCTCATAACGCAAGGAGGCAGGGGTCTGGCTGGCTCTGTGACCTCCTGCCTGTCGAACTCACAATTCCTCCTGGCTATAAATGTCTCCTTCACTCCTCCTGATTCACTCACACCTCCTACCTGATTTCCTCACTCCTCCTGATTTCCTCACTCCTCCTGATTTCCTCATTCCTCCTGATTTCCTCATTCCTCCTGATTTCCTCATTTCTCCTGATTTCCTCATTTCTCCTGATTTCCTCATTCCTCCTGATTCACTTACACCTCCTCCCTGACTCCCTCACTCATCCTGACTCCCTCACGCAATCTTATTCCCTCATTCTTGATATTCTTACACCTCCTTATTCCCTCACTCCTCTTTATTCCCTCATTCTTGATATTCTCACTCTCACTTACTCCCTGACTCACTCACACCTCCTCCCTTACTCTCTGACTCACTCACGCCTACTCCCTTCCTCACTCACTCACACTTACTCCCTGATTCACTTATAACTCCTGCCTACTTACCTGTCTACCTCCCTCACACCCCATGCATCCCTCCCTCACACCCCATGCATCCCTCCCTCACACCCCCTGCCTCACCCTCTAACCAAATATGAAGAGAGGTGTGTTTGGTTGGGATACGAAGAGGGTTGAAGAGTTGAAGTGTGAAGAGAGAAGGAAAATTTGAGGAGTAGGCAAAGAAAAGATGAAAAGATGAGTGAGGAAGGAAGGGTAAAAGAGGTGGAGAGTTAGGAAGGAAGGAAAGAGGAAGTGGGAAGTGAGAGAGAATGGAAGAAAGAGGTAAATAGGGAGGAAAGAAGAAAGAGGAAGTGGGAAGTGAGGGAGGAAGGAAGAACGAGGCAAAAAGTGAGGACAGAAGAAAGAGGAAGTGGGGTGTGACTTGTAGTGGGATGTGACATAGGTGATGTGACAGGTCGTGTGGTTGTGACTGGTAGTGAGATGTGACAGTTGGTGTGACAGGTGGTGTAACAGGTAGTGAGGGGTGACAAGGGTGGTATCATAAGTAGTGGGATGTGACTGATATTGATTTGTTACCGGTATTGATTTGTTACTGGTATTGATTGTGACAGGTGGTGTGAGAGACAGTGAGGGTGTTGACATTCAGTATGTAACACACACACACGCACACGCACGCTGTCAGTTGGTTGTTGTTGTTGTTGTTGTTGTGATTCGCTGTGCCCTGAAAATTATATATATATAAATATTGTGTAGCTAATGTTTTACACCGAGATAACGCAGTCTAGACACCCGTAAGGATTAATATAATTTACGTATCAATATTTACATAAATGAATATTCTAAGAACCTTATTATCAACGCATGGCAATGATTTACTCTGCCTTCATCACAAACTGCTTGGAGCTTTTAAATTCAGAAAATATAGTGTATCAAGATATGTTCATAATATATTACTAAGATATTATAATTATCTTCTGTCTGACATTTGCCTCAGATTTATTTATTTTATTTTGCCACTAGAATAAACGCTACCAAGAAAACAACACGACGCCTTAAGGGTTGATTCGTTTTGAGAGATGTGGAGGGCTTTAGATTCCTCCGGATTACTCCAAAGTTTGCCAAGAACAGACGAGCTCAGTGTTACTAATAAGGGCTTAGCAGTCCAATTCCTTCACCAATAACGACCCCTTCAGGCAAAATACGATAATACCTTCTTAGTGTTTACGTGATGGTGAAGGAATCGAGTCAAATAAAAATTACCTAAACATTGAGGTATTTGATAGATGCCACCATATCATCAAGCACACAAGTACACTATAGTGATCTAAAGTTCCTTGACCGCTCACTGGTATGCTGTGGTGAACTTTGAGAAATTATGTTGTGAATGAGACGTGCATGTTCCTTATGTGTGACTCTAAACCAGGAAGCCTTATTATTAGTGGATGAGACAAGAGACAGTAGAGAGTTATAGTGGTACTGAGGATGGTAGTGACAGAGATAGACAGACAGACAGACAGAAGGCAGCTGGACGGGATAAGAGTGCTGATGAGGGTGATAGTGACGGAGGTAGACAGAAAGCAGAACGCAAGCTTAGTGGTACTGAGGAAGGTAGTGACAGAGATAGACAGACAGAAGGCAAGACAGGGTAAGAATGTTAATGACAGTGATAATAGCGGTAGTGGTGGTTGGTAGTGGTACTCATATTAGTAGAGATTGAAGGCAGGATGGAAGTGTAGTGATACTGAAGATGGTATAGTGACAGAGATAGACAGACAGACAGACAGACAGAAGGCGGTAGGACGGGGTAGGTAAGAGTGTTAATGACAGTGATAATAGCGGTAGTGGTGGTGGTGAAGCTAATTGCATTTCTGGTTGGTTGTGTCATTATGCTCGACGCTGCCACCTCCATCTCCCAACCCGCCACCGGAACACACTCCAGCCAACCACCTGCCATCAACACTCTTCCTCACTCGGATGTAATTGGTGGGAGCTGTGTCATTCTTCACGCAGATGTACTGTACACTGTTGGGTTTCATAAAGTTGCTAGTCCTTGAATTTGTTTTATTAGTGTGTGTGTGTGTGTGTTTATTTTTAACCTTTGAACGATTTTTATTCTTTCAGGTGAGTTTAAATCGTCTGGTGTTCGTCCGGGTATATTGGTTAAGATGAAAGGTAATTGTTGTGTGTTTTGGTAATGCTTATTGAACTTTTAAACTCTTTAATGCTTATGGTGTTAGAGGAAAATAGCACATGTACTAAGATGTAACTTCAGGGTGAGGCATAATAGAACATCACCCAATTAATGCTGCGACTAACACGGGAATAAGTATCAAGAGGAGACCGGGAACCTCGTATAGGGACCACCAGTATACGAGGACTCACAAAGATGGTTTTTTTTTTCGTGAATGATTAACCCATAAACGCGGTGGCTTACGACACTTGTATTTTTCCTAGAGACGCCTTTTATTTTTTGTCTCGGAAAGATACTATAGGCCTCCAAAGACAGCAGGTAAGGAAGCAAACAACAAAAACACAGGTAGACTTACACAGTGACAAACGGACGGGCGTAGAGACAGACAACTTGGATAGAAAAACGCAGAGACAAATACACAGACAGTCTAACCCACAGCAGGACGTAAAGACAGACAGACAGACAGACACGAACAAACAACCAAACGCACAGAAGGACTCGCTGACAGACGGACAGAGAGACAGACGGAAGGAAGGAAGGAAGGAAGGAAATAGTTCGTTTTGGTGGTGGTGGCGATGTTGCTTAAACGAATTATTACTTTTGGGTGAATTGGAGGGCTACAGATTCCTCCACACTTTGCCAGGAAACAGACTGCTTGTATATACTTGAAGGGTATCATGTTTTGTAGTATTGTTTGGGGGCTACGTAGACTCCATTCGTCCCCAGTAAATGGGCTCCTTAATTTCGCTTCCCCTTTGATGCGGCAAGGCGACCACTCACTCATTCTCCTGTTTTATGAGCGAATAAATTTTTGGGTAAATGCCGGTAATTACCCATTTTATTTTTCTTTATCGTGGCCTTTGGTAAGATCCGTATAGCAGCGTGGCTAAAGATAGAGAATTGGGAGAAAATGTAATGATTAGAATGAGTTTGATTTTTTGTCTGTTGTGTGTACTTGTGTGTTTTTGTATATATATGTACAATATAATTATGTATATAATGCATGATGTATGCATGTAACTTATTGTATGTGTTTATGTAAGTAGGTAATTGTAATACCTGGCAGGATTTCGGCTGTACAGTATATAATAATGTATGTATGTATGTATGTATTTATGTGTGTACAGTAAATGTGAGCGTGTATGTGCGTGCTGTGGTTAAAATTGTGGTTACAGCTGGCGTGTTACAGTGGCGTTACAAAGGAGAGCAAACAGCAACAGATCTATTGATTGTGGCTGGTCTGTGGTTGACTAGTCTCGTTGCTGGTAAACCAATAATGTGGGTTCCTATCCACACTTACAAGGAAGTGAGCAGGAGAATTAACTCCCTAAAACAAACCTCGGCTTTTCTTCTTTTTTTTTCATAATAAAGATTCGCAACTGTAGTCAATCACTCCCAATTTTAACACAATTTGATACTTTTGTTATATTCATTCTATTTTCATTTTCCTTGTACTAATTATTTCTCATTCTTTACTTCTGAATCTGTCTCTCACACTATCTCCTCTAACTCTCACACTCAGCTGACAGCATTGCATACTTATTACGTTGTGTATGCATGCGTGTACTCTGGCATCCGTTACAAGGAGCATTAAACTTCATTAAGGGGGAAATTTTGTGTTGGTAAATCTGGAGCAAGTGACTCCTCCAAACTATTCCAGGCAACAAAACACCATTATTTTTGCTCTTCTGATTCTGTTTCCTGACATACTTTGGAGGAATTAAGGCACTCCAATGTAACAAAAGTAAATTACCCCCTTAAGGGCCTTGAAGCATAAGTCTCAGGCCAAGAAATATGCATACAAAATACCTCTACGTGCATGTGAGTCTTTTAAAAGCAAATAAAGTGTTATTTACTTGCAGGATATATTTTCACCCTCCTTATCTCACCTGTCAGTGCAACAACAACAAACAGTAGATACTTTACTCGTATAAAAGAAAAAAAATTGTAGTTTGGAGGAATCGGTGGCCCTCCATTTCCCAAACAGAAGACCCCCAAAAAATATATATATAAACTTGTGTATATTTCTTATGTATGACACCTGATAAGTTTTCATGTAGACGGGAGACGCTATTGACGCTCACTGAATTTATAAACTGGAAAAAGTTTATGCCGTATTAGATGACTGCATGGATTGATCCTAATATTATGCTCTGTGATATATTACAGGAAAAGCCCCGACGTCCAGAGGTTAAGTGTTAATGAGAAGAGAAGCCACACGTTGGTAACCTTTGCGGGAATAATTACTGATGCATGCATAGGTCAAACAGGTGACCTTTACTCGTTATGCCACTATCATGTATTAATGTTGGTGCTCTCTGCTCTCTTGCCCTCCCCTGCCCCCTCTTACCCCTGCTTGCCCCCTCTTCCCCCTGCTTGCCCCCTCTTCCCCTGCTTGCCCCCTCTTCCCCTGCTTGCCCCCTCTTCCCCCTGCTTGCCCCCTCTTCCCCTGCTTGCCCCCTCTTCCCCTGCTTGCCCCCTCTTCCCCTGCTTGCTCCCTCTTCCCCTGCTTATTCCCACTTCCCCTGCTTGCCTACACTTCCCTGCTAGCCACCTTTTCCCCTACTTGCCCCCTCTTCCCCTGCTAGCCAACTTTTCCCCTGCTAGCTACCTTTTCCCCTGCTAGCTACCTTTTCCCCTGCTAGCTACCTTTTCCCCTGCTTGCCCCCTTTTCCCCTTCCTGCCCCCTCTTACCCTGCTTGTTTCCTTTTCCTTTGCCCTTCCCTGCCCTTCTGTCTCTATTTATACATTCCTTTCTCTGCCCCTCCTTTCCCTTCTCCCCCTGCCCTTCTTTCCCTTGCCCTGCCCTTCTTTCCCCTTTCACCCTCTCCCACCCCTACATCCTCCCTCCCTGTATTTGACCTTTCCATTTTTCCATATTTTCCCCATCCCTTCTTTTTTCCTCTGTTCTTCTGATAAGCTTTCCGTCTCATCCTTCCCTGTCTCACTCTTCCCTTTCCATCCATTTCTTTTTCTTACTTTGCATTTTATTTATTGCCACCCTCCTCCATTGCTCCTTCCCCCCCCCCACCTCTCCCACCCCTATTAACCCACTCTCCCATCCCCATTATCCCATTCCTCCATCCCCATTATCCCATTCCTCCATCCCCATCCCCCTTACTCCCCACACCCCATTATCCCATTCCCCCATCTCCATCACCCCACTCCCCCCATCTCCATTACCCCACCCCCACACCCCCACCACCTTCCCACATGTCATTATGGTTTTATCGAATAATTAACCACAAACCACGGTGGGGTGGGAGGGGTGAAGTGCTGCCAGTCTGCTTCCCTTCCTTCCCCACACACTTCCTTCCTCTCTCCCTCATACATCTCCCACACACTGCCTCACACTTCCTTCCTCCCTCATACATCTCCCACACACTGCCTCACACTTCCTTCCTCCCTCATACATCTCCCACACACTGCCTCACACTTCCTTCCTCCCTCATACATCTCCCACACGCTGCCTCACACTTCCTCCCTCCCTCATACATCTCCCACACACTACCTCACACTTCCTTCCTCACTTATATACTACACACTGCCTCACACTTCCTTCCTCCCTCATACATCTCCTACACACTGCCTCACACTTCCTTCCTCCCTCCCTCATACATCTCCCACACACTGCCTCACACTTCCTTCCTCCCTCCCTCATACATCTCCCACACACTGCCTCACACTTCTTCCCTTCCTCATACATCTCCTACACGCTGCCTCACACTTCCTCCCTCCCTCATACATCTCCCACACACTGCCTCACACTTCTTCCCTTCCTCATACATCTCCCACACACTGCCTCACACTTCCTTCCTCACTTATCTATTAGACACTGCTTCACACTTCCTTTCCTCACACTCTTCTTCACACTTCTCTTCCTCACACTTCCTGCCTCACACTTCCTCTCACGTATATTCCAGTGTTTATATGTTGCAGGTGAATAAATAATTGTGTATAATTATATTTTCAAGTAAATTTTTTTGGATTGCATTAGGCTACATATCTAAAAAAAAGACCAATACATAATTTTGATAAGACTCCCGATACATTTTCACCAAACTAAAATAGAAAAAAAAATGGAGCATAAACAGTCCACTTCACATGGTGCTGACAATGGAAACTTACTGAAAACAAAAATACTATCTTTGGTGTCCTTTTCTGAAACTAACTGCATGTGTCAAAGAGAAGGAGGACAGTACAGTACAGAACTTTTATTTACCTAACCTAACCTTCCATTTACCTAACCAAACCTTCCATTTACCTAACCTAACCTTCCATTTACCTAACCTAACCTTCCATTTACCTAACCTGACTTTCCATTTACCTAACCTGACCTTCCATTTACCTAACCTGACTTTCCATTTACCTAACCTGACTTTCCATTTATCTAACCTAACCTAACCTTCCCTTTACCTAACGTAACCTAACCTTCCATTTATCTAACCTAACCTTCCATTTATCTAAACTAACCTTACCTAACCTAACCTTACCTAACCTAACGTTCCATTTACCTAACCAAACCTAACCCAACCGTTCGTCCATGGGGGAAAAATAAAAAAAGTTGAGAAATTATCGTTCGCTACTGTAGCTGTTGTGGTGGTGGTGGGGGCCGTGATGGGGTCAAGTGGGTAGGTGATGGAAAGGGTAGTAAAGTCTGGTGAGGGTGTGTGATTGGCCAACTACACACAGAGAGAAAGTTGAAACACGTGGGCCTAGGGATGATCATGCAGAAAACCATGGTAATGCTCAGTGCCCTCCCTATCTTGCTCTGGGACAGCACATAATCGTTTGGGATGAAATACTACTCTGTGTGTGTGTGTGTGTTTTTTTTTTTTTTTTTTTTTTTTTTTTGTGTGTGTGTCTGTGTGTGTGTGTCTGTGTGTTTTTTTTTGTGTGTTTTTGTGTGTATGTGAGTGTGTGCGTGTGTGTGTGTGTGTGTGTGTGTGTGTGTGTGTTTAATCGTGGAGAAAATGCACTGATTCCCCTCCAAGTATTTATGATTTTATTAGATACACGTTTCGCGTACATTTCTTTGTTTATATGGTACAGATTAGGACCTATTTATGTAATTTTTTGGTGTGTTTCGTCCGGGTTTTCATTACACCTACCGAATAAGCCAAGAATTTAAATGAGGGAGCCTGCAAATTTTCTCCAGGTTAGATGGAAAATGGGATATGAAACAGATTTGAAAGGAGGACAGACAGACAGACATTGAGGGAAGGAAGGGATAATGGATGCATTCAGGCAGGGTAGCAGGCAGGCAGGCAGGCAGGCAAACAGACAGACAGACAAGCAGGCAGACAGACAGGCAGACAGATTGGTAGGCAGACAGACATACAGACAGACAGAGGCAGATAGGTAGGTAGGCAGGCAGGTAGACAGGCAGGCAGACAGACAGGCAGACAGATTGGCAGGCAGGCAGGCAGGCAGATAGAAAGACAGAAATACACACAGACAGGCAAGCAGACAGATAGACAAGGAAGGAGGAAGGGGTGGCAGATAGATAGGCAGGTGAGGCTTGACAACCCCCCTTCCTGCTCCCTAATAAAGCACCTCAACTCCTGAAGGGCATAAGGTCGATAATGTCCGTCCATCCATCAGAGAGAGGCGGCCAACCCCACACTTCCACCTGAACACCAACTCAAACCCATATTTTTGCCTGCTTTATGTACACTGGTTTTTGCTCGACTCGCTCTCTCTCTCTCTCTCCCAACTCACCCACCCACCCAGTTCTCTCTTATATCCTCTCTCCCCGTTCTTTCCCCCCTCTCTCCCCGTTCTCTCCCCCCTCTCTCCCAGTTCTTTCCCCCCCTCTCTCCCAGTTCTTTCCCCCCCTCTCTCCCAGTTCTCTCCCCCACCCTCTATCCTCGTTCCCTTCTCCACCCTCTCTCTCCTTTCCCTCCCCCACCATCTCTTCTTGTTCCCTCCTCCATCCTCCATCCTCATTCCCTCATATATCCTATCTCCCCATTCCCTCTCCAACCCTCTATCCCCGTTCCCTCTTCCACCCTCTCTCCCCGTTCCCTTCATCCTCTCACCCCGTGCCCCCGCTTCACCTCCCCCCCCCCCTCCTTCCAGCTTTACAACTTGAAAACACTGGAATATATGCGACACGTGTAGCTAGATCAATTTTTTTTACAATGTGCAGGGAGGGATCAGTAGCCTCCAATTCGTTGACATGATGACAGGCCCCATATGTATAGGAATTAATTATGGATGCATTATCTGTACAATATGGTAGTACTAGAGATAATGAAAGAATGTTAGTAGTGTTAGAAGTGGTGGCATTGTTGTCAGTGCATGGCTGTGTTGGAAATAATAAACGAAGTCAAGTGCGAAATCAGTAATGAAAATAAATTTGATCAGATAATTGACCATGTTGACAGCGGTGAATGCAACAACAATAATAATAATAATAATAGTGATGATGGTGGTGGCATGAGGTGGCGTTGGTTAGAAGTGTTGAGGTGGACAGTGGTGGTGGTATGTTGTTGTTTACAGATGTGAGTGGTCGGCCCATAACCACTAATTGGCACTCTTAACTCGAGGCCTGGATGAACCCGACAGACGCACGAACATACAGAGATGACGGACGGAGGGAGAGACGGACAGAAGGACTTACGGAGAGACGGAAAGACTGACGGAGAGACGGATGGAGGGAGAGACGGACGGAAGAGTAATTGGATAAACGGATGGAGGAAGAGAGGGAAAAAGATCAAAGGAGAGACGGATAAACTGACACTCGAATGGTCAGACAGACATACAGACACGCAAGGACAGCCAAACGAACCATGGGAACAGACAAAGAAATATACAAACTGACAGACAGACAGACAGACATACGGATAAACAAACGCACAGGTATAGACAAGATGGACAGACAGAGAGAGAGACAGACGGACAGAACGGATGACCACTGGGCTCAGAACCGGATCCGTCTCGCCTGGTCCGTAAATCAGCCGGTTAATCCCAGCCTGTGTAACTCAATCAGCCGGCTACCCAAGAAGGGGGGAGGGGGGGGGGGTTTGCTTAAGATTGTATAGTGTATAGTTTTTTTTTTTTTTTTTTTTTTTTTTTTTTTTTTTTGTAGCGAAAATGCACCGATTCGCTTTTGAGTAACATGACCTTATATGTTTGTTTCGGGTACATTACTGTGTTTAAAAGTTACAGATGAATTGTGTAAACTTTTGGTGTAATTCGTTTTGGATTGCATAACATTTACCGAAAAGACAAGAAATTTTAGTAAGGGATCTAGTACATTGAAGCATAGAATATCGTTTATGTTTGATTCATATCCTTATACAGTACAACCCAAACTGACCAGAATTCTGACGTGGTAGGCAACAAACACCTCTTAGCACAAGGACCAAGGGTTAGGGAGGTGGAAATGACCCTTGAGAAGTTGATGATGATGACGATGACGACGACGACAACACAAAACGTGGGAGCCGGGGATCGAAACTTGGTCGCTGCCTCAGGTGTAATTGCCTTTTATAGCGTTAGGTAAAATATTCCTTCATCAGAGAGGGAGAGGGTGGGGGGAGGGAAAGGGAGAGAGAGAGGAGGGAGAGAGGAGGGAGAAAGGAGGAGAGGGAGAGGGAGAAAGGAGGAGAGAGGGAGAGAGAGAGAGTGGGGGGGGGAGCTCATTAATGCTGGGGCCAAGGTAATTGCTCAGCGCGGGGTCATTAAGGAGTTTTATAGGCAATAATGACTTAATTAACCCACGGCTTCTGGGTACACTGGCTGGCTGGATGGATGGATGGATGGATGGATAAATGGAAGGATGGATGGATAACTAACTGGCTGGGTGGCTGGCTGAAATCCTTCCTTCCACCCTACACTCTCCTCATGTCTGTGTATTAGGCTATGTGTATTCTGTGTATTCTTTGTCCTATACGGTAAACATGTCTGTCTCCCTGTATAATTTTTCTCCTTCCTCTCCCTTTCTCTATCTTTATCCTTTTCCATATTCTCGTGTCTGTCTATTTCTGTTCTGTTTCGTGCTGTGCCCATCTTTCCCACATCTATCCTTCGTCCCAACTTTCATCTTTTCCTTGATCTTGCCTTCCTTTCCCTCCCCTCCCATTTTTGCTTCTATGTTTCATCCCCTTCCCTTGCCTCGCCTCACCTTTCCTTGCTTCCCTTCGCCTTCCCTTCCATTCCCTCCTCTTCCATATACCCATACCCCCTTCTCCCTCCCTTTCCATTCCCATACCCCCTGTCTTCTCCCCTTCCCATCTCCTTCAATTTTCTCTCTTATTCCTCATTCTCTATCTTTCCCCTTATCTTGCCTCCTTCATCGTTCCGTCAGATTCCTTCCGGCAGGTCCGTGTTTGTAAGTTCATTGAGGCATGTGTGACGGATTTTCCTTTCAAAACAACGGCTGACGGATTTTGGATTATGCATTTTTATGTCTAACAGCAGCCAATATTTCTTGACAGGGGAAGTACTCCAGTCGGTTCAAAATATGTGTTCTACTGGGGTCTAGACGTCATTGGTAATCTCTCTCCTGATTGGCTGGCACACTCATCCAGCTCCAGGAGAGAGATTACCAATAACGTCTTGACCCCAGTGGAACACAAATTTTGAACCGACTTTAGTTACATCCAGAAGAGCAAATCTGTGTTGAGTATCCCACCGAAACCTTAATTAAGGTTTATATTAAAAACTTCGATTAAATTTTACATCACACTATATCTTTGGTCGCCCAAGAGTTGGCCTTAACGACTGATTGAAGAGCCTGTGAATAATATAAGAGAGTGATAAGAGAACCTGTAAATGAAATCAATGAATGGAAAAACCCATCAGTTACTCGTAAATAACCAATAAATAAGCTAACCTCAGAAGTACTCCACCACAATGATATGGTGATGGTGTGTTTATTCTGGAGCGCCGCCACAGGTGACAAACAACACACACAAACAGCCTCATTACCTCCCACTTCTTCTCTCCCCGTAAACCCCAACTTTCAGCTCGTGGCAATAATGGCTTCCCCTGGGACCAGAATTAAGAGGTCATTATTTTTAATTTGCCATTGAGGGAGTCGGTGCTCGTGCGACCCCGTCACTTTTAAAGGAGGTCTTTTTCTCTACAGTTAACTCGGGGTCTCGTTAAGGCTTGCTTTTTTATTATTATTATTATTCTTTCTTGGGCTCAAACTACTCTTGAGCGTGTCTCCTCTCGTAAAAGTTATAGTAGCCTTCTTTCTCCAGGAGCGTGTAATTATAGAACTTTTTCACATGTTAAATAAGTATGATTATTATATTTTCTATCATGAGTTAAAGTCCAGGTCGCCTCTAATTCCTCACTCTCTGAACATGTAATGGACTTCGATAATTATTAGTCCAGGGATCCAAAGCAACAAACACTGATGACTAAACCCTCATTAAGTCATTAGTATATGTTGCTTCAAATTCACCAAACTGTATTTTAAAATCCATATATACTGATTTAAGATAGATGGAGACGTGACCAGACTATTGTACAGGACGGTTCATTTGAGGAGCGGTAAGTCTGGTACACGTTAGCTCACTGTGTCAATACATACGTTCAGGGGGAATAATGATTTTGTGGGAATTTTGAGACACTTTATTTCCTCCAAACTAAAGAGAGAGAAAAAAAAAATATATATATATATATATAAAGAGAGAGAGAGAGAGAGAAAAAAAAAATATATATATATATATATATATAAAGAGAGAGAAAAAAGAAGAAGAAAAAAATGGAACAAACCTGTTAACTTTAGATAATATTTTCTTGGAGTATACTTTTTAGGAATCAGGAGCTCCCAGTATGCCCACAGCAATGTGTGCAGACACCAAAGGTTTTAAAAGGTGAATGAAAAAGTGTTTATAACCTCACGGAAAAAAAATCATTTTCTCTCCTCACCGCCCAAACCTACTGACGTCTCTATCAATAACATTACGCCGTGGAAAGTAGTCCCCAGAGGAAGGCGTTAGCTTCCTTTTCCCTCCCCCTCCAACACACACACACCTTCTGCTTGTGTTTACTGTATCTTCCAAGGGTGTCGCTGCCATCGTTACAGGTTAGATTAGGTGTTCCCGCCACTGTAGTTAGCTGAGGTTAAAGCTAAATGTCACCGTCACAAGTATTTACATTTTGGTTAGGTTTGGATTAGTTACTGTCGCTGCCACAATAGTTAGGTAAGATTAGGTCATGTTGAACTGACTTAGATGCCAAACTGAACTAAAGACGTCCTTACAGTACCGTCCATAAAGGAGAGGGGCCACTGATTCCTCCAGACTATGCCAGGAATCAGATTATCTCAGTGGGTGTGTATAGGGGATCTGTTCTGAAGCATACAGTAGGTTTAAGGGGGAAGTTTTCTGTTGGTAATTTTGGAGCAACTGAATCCTCCAAACTATTCCAGGCAACAGAACACCATCATTTTTGTTCATATGGTCCTGTTTCCTAGCATACTTTGGAGTAATCAAGGCACTCCAATGTACCAAAAAAGAATTACCACCACAGGAATCAGTAGCACTCCAATTTGCAGGAAAGAAGAGACTAACCCTCCTCCTTTAAAGTGGAGATTATTTCTGTTGGTGAATTGAAAGGTCTCCTATTCCTCTTAACTATGCCAGATAACAAAAACACCCTCCTTGGTAATAATAGGGGATCAGTTTCGTTGCACATTTTGGAGGAATCCGAGACCTTCCAAAATCACCAACTCAAGAACCTCCCCTTCAAACCTCCACGAACGAACGATGAGAAAAGTGGAGTAATTATAGTAAGGACAGGGAGAGCAATTTGCATATTTATTAGTTACTCCCCCTTTGCTCTATCTTTTTTATTTTGTTATTTATATTTTTTTTATTTATTTTTTTTTACTCAACCGTTCAGGCACCTCGTTCTTTTATTACCTCATTTCTTTATCACCGATCGAGCCCCCGTTAACTCTGTGCTAAGTATTTAATTCCTGCTAAGCCATTCCAGCCACATATATAATTTCACTTTATAATTTAATTGTGTTTTTTGTTTTTATTGTTTTATGCCTCTGAAGCACCATGTTGTTGTTGTTGTTGACTTCAGCTTATATTCTCGTTGAAGCACCCACCTCTGGTTTTGTCATCTCTCTTTACCGCCACTCTCTGCAAAAACGATAATGGTTTGTAATTTTCACCCTATCCGGAATGACAAATAGACCAACACTGACAACAAAATCAGGTCTGCCATTAGAGAGAGAGAGAGAGAGAGAGAGAGAGAGAGAGAGAGAGAGAGAGAGAGAGAGAGAGAGAGAGAGAGAGAGAGAGAGAGAGACAGAGACAGAGACAGAGACAGAGACAGAGACAGAGACAGAGACAGAGACAGAGACAGAGACAGAGACAGAGACAGAGACAGAGACAGAGACAGAGACAGAGACAGAGACAGAGACAGAGACAGAGACAGTGACAGACAGACAGACAGACAGACAGACAGACAGACAGACAGACAGACAGACAGACAGAGAGAGAGAGAGAGAGAGAGAGAGAGAGAGAGAGAGAGAGAGAGAGAGAGAGAGAGAGAATATTAACAGTGATGACAGCTAAATGAAGAACGAGACAGTGAGAATGAAGGAGTGAGGCAGTAACAGTGATATAATAACAAGCCAGGAAGGAAAATAAGACAGTAAAGAGACTGTAAGAGACAGTGAGAGATGGGTTGCCGAGTGAGACAAAGAGCAAAGGCTTATATAACAAGCAGAGAAAGCCAACCAGTCAGACAGCCAGACAGACAGACAGTGAAGACATACATACATTGAAGGAGATGTAACCCTGTGCTCTGTCTTGTCAAAACAGGGTAGGTGTTAACTCAGTCAGGCAAGTTGGAAGGAGGAAGTTTTGTTTTTCCCATTGTTTAATTTTCTTCGTGTATATTTCTTTGCATTTAAAAATATCTCGAAATGATGACGAATGGGTATGAATTGTAGAAACGCAATCTTATTCATGAAAGGTAATAATTATGCTTAATGTGAAATTATTTATCCTGTAGAAAGAGAGACTAATCAAAGGTTTAAGTTCTTCATAGCACCGTAATGCGTCCTTTGGTTCTCATAAATCAGTATAATAATTTCGGCACCTCTTGGCAGTTACAAGGCTAACATCTCTTTGATATATCAGGATAATGGCATTAAGGTCTATGAGTTACCAAGAAAATAACCGTGCGTAACAGTAGAAGCACTTCCTTGATTGTAGTTGTTGTGAGGATTGTGAAGAGTGTTTCTTTGAATGGAAGCCTGCGAACACAACTGTCGGAAGTCACTCCTTATCACCCAGCCAGCACTCGTCACTCTTTCTAACTCCTTCCTTTCAAAAGAATACATTAAATTAACCTGGAGCAACAATAGCAGAGCGTCGAGTTATTTTTTAACCACCAACATTTCACCCAATAACCTCCCTAACTTACCTCTTAACACCTTCCCCTCCCTCCCTCACCTCTGAACACCCTCCTTCCCTCACCTCTGAACACCCTCCTTCCCTCTCTCCCTCCCTCCCTTGCTCTCCCGGCACCCTCGTCACCCTCTTGCACCCACCATTACCTGGTCGACCGCTGGGGTGAGGAGTGATATTTGTGTGTGCGAGGCCCTGGAGTTATGACGTTTGGTGTAATGACTTAATCCTCCACACTGACTGGAATTTGGCCTCATCCGGTGTCCCTGCGATCGTCGTAAATCGTGACAACATTGGTTCGGCCGTGTCATCGAATCGCCTTCCCTTCGCCAGCCAGCCCTGTGCTCCTCCTCCTCCTCCTCATTACGACTCGCTGTGTTGCTGTGATTTATCGTGTGCTTGTGGTAGGAGGGCCGGGGAAGAGTTAGTAGAATCAAGGTGTAAGAATGGGGAGAGAGAAAATTGGTGAAAAAGGACTGAGAATGACGTGGAGGAGAAGGAGGAAGAATAAACTTGTTGGAAAGGGCCCTAGGAAGAGGCGATGGAGGGGAAGTATATAGAATGGGGGAGGGAGGAATACAAAGGAATAGAAAGAACATTCAAATAGCAACAGACCTACTGATCCTTCGAGGCTGCTTGATTTTGCTATCTAACTAGCCTACGAGGGTGAGGGAAACTATAACAAAGAGGATGAGGATGACTGTGTGAAGGATGAGTTAGGACAAGAGAGTTCTTTAACACTTTTGATGTTCTTTATTAGTGGGATGAACCTTAGAACAATACTATTTTTGCAATAATTTTCCTGTTTGGCCTCATTAGATTGGCTTCTGTTTCAAAAAGTGTGTTCTTGTAGTGTTCAACCGTAACGTAGTCCAAACATTTTCCTTAGTAAGACTGAATATCCAAGCATTCGTGTAGAGAACGTTGACCCTTTGTGCGTGTTTGCTGAAAGCGCTATGCTGTGTTTACTCCGGTAATGAGGGTTATTTACAGTAATTAAGGTGTTATCTTTGTCGAGGTGGTAATTAACTATTGTGCCTGTTATAACGAGTGCTTCATGCTGCTTTTTAACCCACCTCTAATGTCGAATTAAGTGCTATTCTTTTAGGTCACAGCACGTAATAAAGCAGGTGGTGATGACTTTCTTTATACAACTCTGTGAAAGTTGTGTGGGATCCATACAGTGTGGGTTTGGGGGGAGGGGGGGGGGGAGACACACAAGTTCCTTCTCATCACATCTATATTTGGTATCTTGGCAAGACATATAATAATGGCATACGTATATTTATCGATGGTTCTGGTCTTAATGAAGGAAATGGTTTGAATACGTAAATGAATATAATTATGAATATAAGTGATGCAAAACAGCTTGAATTATTGCAAATGGAAAAAAATACTATCCAGGGAAGTGAGGTGTATCCAAGAGAGTGGGTGTAGCCAAGAGAGTGGGTGTAGACAGGGAGTGTGGTGTAGGCATGGGAGTGGGGTGTAGGCAGGGGAGTGGGGTGTAGACAGGGGAGTGTGGTGTACGCAGTGGAGTGGGGTGTGGGCATGGGAGTGGGGTGTAGGCAGGGGAGTGGGGTGTAGAAAGGGGGAGAGGAGTGTAGGCAAGAAAGTGGGTGTAGGCAAGAAAGTGGGTGTAGACAGGGGAGTGGGGTGTATCCAAGGGAAGGGACTGAAGGTGACAATTATGGAGAGTAACAGCAGCAGCAGACAACAATGATTCTAATTACTTGCCCCGGGAAGTCCTTTCTTACACACCCTTACCATCACACTCTTTAGTCTTTGCTGTTTCCCTCCACACTCTTTATTCTTTCCCTTCTCACTCTTTACTCTTTCCATCACACACCTTTACCATCACACTCTTACTCTTTCCCTCCACACTCTTTACTCTTTACCATTACACTCTTTACTCTTTCCCTCCTCACTCTTTACTCTTCACTTCAAACTCTTTACTCTTTCCCTCCTCACTCTTTACTCTTTACCTTCACACTCTTTACCCCTTTCCCTTCATTCTCCCATTCCCCTTCCTACCTTTTCATTTCCTTTCTCCCTTTCCTCACCATTCCCCTTTTCCTCCCCTTTCCTTCTTTCCCTTCCTGTCCCCCTTCTTTCCTCCACTATTTCCTTACTATACTTTCCCTCACCTTAACAGACTACTTAGAATACCATAATCAAACAACCTAGTAAGGATCAGTGAGTCTGTTGCTGTTTGAACATCTACTCTATTCCTCAATTTTGACTTTTCTCTCCACGCATCAGGTTTCTTCTCTGACTCTCTTCCCCTACTTTCTTCTCTGACTCTCTTCCTCTACTTTCATTCACTCCTTTTCCCCTCCCTCCCCCTTCCACCCTCCCAGTTAAACACCAGTGGCATAAAGGTTAAGACTCCCCCCTCCCCTACACCCTTCCCCTTACACCCTTCCCCTCTCCCCCTCAACCTCACCCACTTCTTTCTCAGTTTAACACCAGTGGCAAGGAGGGTAGTAATAATCTCTCTCTCTCTCTCTCTCTCTCTCTCTCTCTCTCTCTCTCTCTCTCTCTCTCTCTCTCCAAAACAAGGAGATAGCAGAGACATATTAATTTACGAATACCATTATCCGTGGAGGGGCAGCAGGCCAAGCGAATCATTCCAATCACAGTGTTGGATTGGAAGTGACCCCCCTCATTTACCTCACATGGCCCACCCATTACGCCCACCTCCTGGCTTTCATAAATAACTCTGTAATCTCGTGCCCCCAAGCTGGTCTGCATGGCCAAGGAGGTGGAAGGGAGGGGAGGGGAGGGGATGGATGGGGGTGTTTGTTGTGTTTGGGTGGTGTGGTTAGGGTAGAGGAGCTAGGGAGGGACTGAGAGGGGGTTGGTGGGGAGGAATGAAGGAAGGAAGGAGGGTTTGAGAGGGAGCTGGGTAGGGAAAGGGAGAAAAGAGAATGGTGGAGGGAGGGAGGGATGGAGAAGGGTTTGCGAGGGAGGGAGTTGGTGGGGAGGGATGGGTTGAGTGTGGATAGGGATGTGGGATTGTTTAGGGATTAAGGATTGATAGGATGTTAATCGGGAGGGAGGAGAGGGTTTGGTTGGGATGTGGGTAGGGCAAGTGGAAAGGATTTGGATGTTGTTTGGGCAAGGGGGAAGGAGTGTTGGAAACGTGGGTATATAGGGCAAGATAGGGGCAATTTGGATGGGGGAGATAATTAAGGGAGGGAGGCTGATCTGGATTGGTGGGTAAGTGGGA
>JAWQEG010000862.1:5000-31402 GCA_033782935.1 Petrolisthes cinctipes
ATTAACCTAACCTATTCTGTGTGTGTGTGTGTGTATTAATCTTTTCTGTATGTATGTATATATGTATACTCACCTATCATACACATCCACTTGTATAGGTCTGGGATGTAATGTATTAGTGACCGTAGGATGACAATTAATTCCATCCAGAGTACAGGTTAATATGAGTTGATGGTTTGGACAGGTTAGGTAAATATTCCTGCCAACCCAGTCCACTGTTAATCCTTCTACCACACCCACGTCTGTAAACGGAAAGATAAACGGCGATATTATTAACTAAAACACACTAAAACGGCAATAATATTAAATAAAACACGCTAAAACGTTAATTAAATGAAAAAAAACACTATTAACTTAAATATACATGCTAAAACGTTAATTTAAATAAAGATAAACGTCAATAATATTAAATAAAACACGCTAAAACATAAATATGAAGATAAACGGCGATAATATTAAATAAAACACACGCTAAAATATCAATTAAATGAAAAAAAAACACGCTAAAACATAAATATGAAGATAAACGGCAATAATGTTAAATAAAACACGCTAAAACGTCACTGTTAATCCTTCTACCACACCCACGTCTGCAAACGGAAAGATAAACGGCGATAATATTAACTAAAACACACTAAAACGTCAATGTTAATCCTTCTACCACACCCACATTTGTAAACGGAAAGATAAACGGCGATAATATTAACTAAAACACGCTAAAACATAAATATGAAGATAAACGTCGATAATATTAACTAAAACACGCTAAAATTACTATAAGATTTAAAAAACACGCTTAAATATCAATTAAATTATAAAAAATAACGCTAAAATATGAATAGAAAGATAAACGTCGATAATATTAACTAAAACACGCTAAAACGTCAATGTTAATCCTTCTACCACACCCACGTCTGTAAACGGAAATATAAACGGTGATAATATTAACTAAAACACGCTAAAACATAAATAGAAAGATAAACGGCGATAATATTAATTAAAACACACTAAAACGTCAATGTTAATCCTACCACACCCACATCTGTAAACGGAAAGATAAAACGTTGATAATATTAAATAAAACACGCTAAAACATAAATAGAAAGATAAATGTCGATAATATTAACTAAACACACGCTAAAACAAATATAATAAAAAAAACATTCTTAAACGGCAATAATATTAAATAAAACACGCTAAAACATAAATAGAAAGATAAACGGTGATAATATTAACTAAAACACGCTAAAATGAAAAGATAAACGGAGATAATATTAACTAAAACACGCTAAAACGTTAATTAAAATAAAGATAAACGTGCTAAAACTACTATTAATTAAAAAAAACACTATTAAATTAAATATACATGCTAAAACGTCAATAATATTAAATAAAACACGCTTAAACATAAATATGAAGATAAACGTCGATAATATTAAATAACACACGCTAAAACATCAATTAAATGATAAAAACACGCTAAAACTACTATTAATTAAAAAAAACACTATTAAATTAAATATACATGCTAAAACTACTATAAATTTAAATAAAGATAAGTCAATAATATTTAATAAAATACGCTAAAATATAAATTAAATTAAAGATAAAAGTCAATAATATTAAATAAAACATGCTAAAATATCAATTTAATGAAAAAAACGTGCTTAAACTACTATAAAATTTAAAATAACCTGCTAAAACTACAAAATAAAAATAAAACGCTATAAAACATAACTAGAAAGAAAAAACACTAAAATGAAAAAAAAAAAAAAAGTGCTAAAACTACTATAAAATTTTTAAAAACATGCTAAAACGTCAATTAAAATATGCTAAAACATGAATAATAATGAAAAAAATACGTGCTAAAACCATTATAAAAAACGTTGAATCACTATAATGTAAAAAACACGCTAACATAAACAGAATGAAAAAAAAAAAAAAAAACAAGCTAAAACATCATAGAAGGACAAACACACACACAGATTGACACACAGACAAACACACACACACACAGATTGACACACAGACAGAGGGAGACAAACACACACACACAGATTGACACAGACACAAACAGACAGACTAACACAAACACACGCACACAGACCGAGACAAACGCACACACACTGAGACAAACACACACACACACACAGACTGAGAAACACACACATACAGACTAACACAAACACACAGACCGACACACAACAGACTAACACAAACACACCCACACACCCACCCACACACACACAAACACATACCTTTAGTAATAATATTGTTAGGTTGAACATGAGTGCCAAGTATTGCTGTAAATATTCCTTGTGTTGAACTCCAATAGACATAGTTATCTATAGGGTCATATCCTATACCAATAACCTGGAATAGAAGAATAATAATAATAATAATAATAACAACAACAATAAAAACAATAGTAATAATAATAATAATAATAATAATAATAGTAATAATACTACTACTACTAATACTAACACCAATAATCTGTAATATAAGAATAATAATAATAACAATAATATCACCAATAATCTGTAATATAATAATAATAATAATAATAATAATAATAATAATAATAATAGTAATAATAATAATAATAGTAATAAAAATGACAATACTAACACCAATAATCTGTAATATAATAATAATAATAATAATAATAATTATAAAAATAACAATAATAATGATAATAATAATAATGATAATAATAATACTAACACCAATAATCTGTAATATAATAATCTGTAATGTAATAATAATAATAATAATAATAATAAATAACCTATATGTGTGTATGTATAACCTGTATATGTATGTGTATGTATATATAACCTATATGTGTATGTATGTATAACCTATATATGTGTATGTATAACCTGTATGTATGTATATGTATAACCAACATACACACCTTATCAAAGCTGTAATAGACCTGTGTATAAGAGAAACTACCTGTGTGTGTATGTGCGTGCATGTATGTATGTGTATAACCTATATATGTGTATGTATAACTTGTATGTATGTATGTATGTGTATATATATAACTTGTATATATGTATGTATATATGTATGTATATATGTAGGTATATATGTATGTATATATGTATGTATATATATAACGTGTATATATGTATGTGTATGTATGTATAAGTGCGCGTATGTATGTATATATATGTATGAATATATATGTATACATACCTTATCAAAGCTGTAATACACCTGTGTATAAGAGGTTTCATTAAGGTCTAATTTCCTCACACCATCCTCCTGGGCAACCAATAGGAAACCTTCACCTAGTACTGTAAATAGATACATACATAGATAGATAGATAGATAGATAGATAGATAGATAGATAGATAGATAGATAAAGGGATAGATAAATTACTGGATAGGTTAATTAGATAGATAGATAGTTAGATAGATAGTTAATTCAATATATAGTTAGTTAAATAGATAAAGTTAATAGGTAGTTAAATAGATAAATAGATACATAGATAGATACATAGATAGATAGATAAATTACTGGATAGGTTACTTAGATATATAGTTAGATAGATAGGTAGTTAGATAGATAAGTTAATAGGTAGTTAAATAGGTAATAGATAGATAGATAGATAGATAAATACATAGATAGATATATAGATAAATTACTAGATAGGTTAATTAGATAGATAGATAGATAAAGGGATAGATAGATAAATTGTGATTAGATAATTTCCTTACACCATCCTCCTGGGCAACCAATAGGAACCCTTCACCTAGTACTGCAAATAGATACATAGATAGATAGATAGATAGATAGATAGAGGGAGATAAGGGATAGATAGATAGTTAGATAGATAGGTAGATAGATAGTTAAATAGATAAGTTAATAGGTAGTTAAATTAGGAAGCCTTCACCTGATACTGTAAATAGATAGATACATAGATAGATAGATAGATAGATACATAGATAGATACATAGATAGATACATAGATAGATAGATGAGTTAATAGATAGGTTACTTAGATATATAGTTAATTAGATAGGTTAATTAGATATAGTTAATTAGATAGATAGATAGTTAAATAGATAGATAAGTTAATACATAGTTAAATACATAGATACATAGATAGATAGGTAGATAGATAAATAAATAGATAGATAGATACATAGATAGATAGATAGATTAATTACTAGATAGGTTAAATAGATAGATAGATAAAGGGATAGATAGATACATAGATAGATATAGATTAATTACTAGATAGGTTAAATAGATAGATAAGTAAATAGATACATAGATACATAGATAATTAGATAGATAGATTACTAGATAGGTTAAATAGATAGATAGATAAAGGGATAGATAGATAAATTCTGATTAGATAATTTCCTCACACCATCCTCCTGGGCAACCAATAGGAACCCTTCACCTAGTACTGCAAATAGATACATAGATAGATAGATAGATACATAGATAGAGGGAGATAAGGGATAGTTAGTTAGATAGGTAGTTAGATAGTTAGATAGATAGGTAGATAAAGGGATAGATAAGTTAATACAGTTAAATAGATAAATAAATAGATAGATAAGTTAATAGATACATAGATACATAGATAATTAGATAGATAGATTACTAGATAGGTTAAATAGATAGATAGATAAAGGGATAGATAGATAAATTGTGATTAGATAATTTCCTCACACCATCCTCCTGGGCAACCAATAGGAACCCTTCACCTAGTACTGTAAATAGATACATAGATAGATAGATAGATAGATACATACATAGATAGATAGAGGGAGATAAGGGATAGTTAGATAGTTAATTAGTTAGACAGATAGATAAATAGATAAGTTAATAGGTAGTTAAATAGATAAATAAATAGATAGATAAGTTAATAGATACATAGATAGATAGATATAGATAGATAAGTTAATAGATAGGTAAATACATAGATAGGTAGATTAATTACTAGATAGGTTAAATAGATAGATAAAGGGATAGATAGATACATAGATATAGATTAATTACTAGATAGGTTAAATAGATAGATAAGTAAATAGATACATAGATACATAGATAAAGGGATAGATTAATTACTAGATAGGTTAAATAGATAGATAAAGGGATAGATAGATAAATTGTGATTAGATAACTTCCTTACACCCTCCTGGGCAACCAATAGGAACCCTTCACCTAGTACTGCAAATAGATACATACATAGATAGATAGATAGATAGATAGATAGATAGATACATAGATAAATAGGTAGATAGATAAGTATATAGGTTAATTAGATATATAGTTAGTTAGATAGTTAAGTAGATAGATAGTTAAATAGGTAAGAGATAGATAATTTAATAGATAGATAAGTAGATAAATAAATAGATAGATAGATAGATAGATTAATTACTAGATAGGTTAAATAGATATAGATAAGTTAATACATAGTTAAATACATAAAGAGATAGATAGATAGATAGATAGATAAATTACTAGATAGGTTAAATAGATAGATAGATAAATTGTGATTAGATAATTTCCTCACACCATCCTCCTGGGCAACCAATAGGAACCCTTCACCTAGTACTGCAAATAGATACATAGATAGATAGATAGATACATAGGTAGAGGGAGATAAGGGATAGATAGATAGTTAAATAGATAAGTTAATAGGTAGTTAAATTAGGAAGCCTTCACCTTGTACTGTAAATAGATAGATACATAGATAGATAGATAAATTACTAGATAGATAAATTACTAGATAGGTTAAATAGATAGATAGTTAATTAGATAGGTAGTTAAATAGATAAGTTAATACATAGTTAAATAGATAAATAAATACATAAAGAGATAGATAGATAGATACGTAGATAGATAGATACGTAGATAGATAGATAGATAAATTAGATAGATTAATTACTAGATAGGTTAAATAGATAGATAGATACATGGATAGATAGATAAATTGTGATTAGATAATTTCCTCACACCATCCTCCTGGGCAACCAATAGGAACCCTTCACCTAGTACTGCAAATAGATAGATAATTAGATAGATAGATAGATAGATAGGTAAGTAGATAAGTTAATTAGATATATAGTTAATTAGATACATAGATAATTAGATAGATAAGTTAATAGGTGGTTAAATAAATAAATAGATAAAGAGATAGATAGATAAATAGATAGATAGATAGAGATAGATAGATAGAGATAGATAGATTAATTAATAGATAGGTTACTTAGATATATAGTTAATTAGATAGATAGGTAGTTAAATAGATAAGTTAATACATAGTTAAATAGATAAATAAATACATAAAGAGATAGATAGATAAATAGATAGAGATAGATAGATACATACATAGATTAATTACTAGATAGGTTAAATAGATAGATAGATAAATTGTGATTAGATAAATTTCCTCACACCATCCTCCTGGGCAACCAATAGGAACCCTTCACCTAGTACTGTAAATAGATACATAGATAGATAGATAGATAGATAGATATATAGATAGGTAGAGGGAGATAAGGGATAGATAGAGGGATAGATAGATAGATAAAGGGATAGATAAATGAGTTAATTAGATATATAGTTAATTAGATACATACATAGATAGATAGATACATAGATACATAGATAGATAATTAGATAGATAGAGAGATAGAGGGAGATAAGGGATAGATAGATAATTAGTTAGATAGATAGATAGATAGATAATTAGATAGATAGAGAGTTAAATAGATAAGTTAATAGGTAGTTAAATAGGTAAGAGAGATAATTTAATAGATAGATAGAGATAGATAGATATAGATAGATAGATAAATTACTAGATAGGTTAAATAGATAGATAGTTAATTAGATAGATAAGTTAATACATAGTTAAATACATAAATAAATACAAAGAAATAGATAGATACATAGATAGATAGATAGATTAATTACTAGATAGGTTAAATAGATAGATAGATAAAGGGATAGATAGATAAATTCTGTTTAGATAAATTAATCACACCATCCTCCTGGGCAACCAATAGGAACCCTTCACCTCCTACTGTAAATAGATACATAGATACATAGATAGATATAGTTAGATAGATATAGGTTAATTATATAGATGGTTAATTAGATAGATATATAAGTAGATAATTAGATAGGTAAATTAGGAAGCCTTCACCTGGTACTGTAAATAGATAGATACATAGATAGATAGATAGATAAATAAGTTAATAGGTAGGTTAATTAGATAGATGGTTAATTAGATAGATAGATAAATAGATATAGTTAAAGTAGGAACCCTTCACCTCGTACTGTAAATAAATAGATACATAGATAGATAGATAGATAGATAGATAGGAGATAAGGGATAGATACATAGATAGATAGTTAGGTAGTTAGATAAGTAGATAAAGGGATAGATAAGTTACAGTTAAATAGATAAATAAATAGATAGATAAGTTAATAGATACATAGATACATAGATAATTAGATAGATTAATTACTAGATAGGTTAAATAGATAGATAGATAAAGAGATAGATAAGTAAATAGATAGATAAGTAGATAAATAGATAGATAAATTAATAGTTAGATAATTACATAGATAGATACATAAAGAGATAGATAGATAGATAAATTACTAGATAGGTTAAATAGATAGATAGATAAAGGGATAGATAGATAAATTATAATTAGATAAATTAATCACACCATCCTCCTGGGCAACCAATAGGAACCCTTCACCTAGTACTGCAAATAGATACATACATAGATAGATAGATATAGATAGATAGATAGATAGGTTAATTATATAGATAGTTAATTCAATATATAGTTAGTTAGATAGATGGTTAAATAGTTAGATAGCTAGATACATAGATACATAGATAGATAGATAGATAGATAGAGGGAGATAAGGGATAGATAGATAGTTAGATAGGTAGTTAATTACATAGATAGATAAATAGATAGATAGGTTAATTACTAGACAGGTTAGATATATAGTTAATTAGATAGATAGATAAAGAGATAGATAGATGGATAAATTAGGAACCCTTCACCTGATACTGTAAATAGATAGATACATAGATAGATAGATGAGTTAATAGGTAGGTTAATTATATAGATGGTTAAATAGATAGATAGTTAAATAGATAGATAAGTTAAATACATAAATAAATACATAAAGAGATAGATAGATACATAGATAGATAGATAGATAAATAGGTAGGTTAATTAGATAGATGGTTAAATAGATAGATAGTTAGATAAATAGATAAGTTAATACATAGTTAAATACGTAAATAAATACATAGATAGATAGATAGATACATAGATACATACATAGATAGATAGATTAATTACTAGATAGGTTAAATAGATAGATAGATAAAGGGATAGATAGATAAATTGTGATTAGATAATTTCCTTACACCATCCTCCTGGGCAACCAATAGGAACCCTTCACCTAGTACTGTAAATAGATACATACATAGATACATAGATACATAGATATAGATAGATAGATAGATAGATAGATAGGTAGAGGGAGATAAGGGATAGATAGATAGATAGTTAGATAGATAGAGGGAGATAAGGGATAGTTAGTTAGATAGGTAGTTAGATAGATAGATAGATAGATAGATAGATAGATAGCATAGGTAGATAAAGGAAGATAAGGGATAGATAGATAGTTAATTAGATACATAGTTAAATAGATAGATAGATAAATAGATAAATTACTAGATAGGTTAAATAGATAATTAGATAGATAAATTAGGAAGCCTTCACCTGGTACTGTAAATAGATAGATACATAGATAGATAGTTAGATAGATAGATAGAGAGATACATAGATAAATTAATAGATAGATAGGGCTAAAGATAGATAAATAATTAGATAGATAATTAGATAGATAGATAGATAGATAAATTAAGAAAGATAGATAAATAGATAGATAAATTAATATATAAATAAATAAAGAGACAGATAGATAAAGTGATAGATAAGTAAATAGATAAATGAATAAAGAGATAGATATAGATAAAAAGATAGATAAGTAAATAGATAAATGAATAAAGAGATATAGATAAATTAATAGATAAATAAAGTGATAAATAGATAGATAAAGGGATAGATAAGTAAATAGATAAATGAGATAGATAAATTAATATATAAATAAAGTGATAAATAGATAGATAAAGTGATAGATAAGTAAATAGATAAATGAGATAGGTAAATTAATATATAAATAAATAGATATATATATATACCAATTAATTACACACCTGTATATACCAAATTAATTACACACCTACCTACATACACTATTTTAATCACACACCTGTTAAAAGTAATTAATAACACACCTGCATACTATAATTACATCTGCATACTGTACCCCAATTAATTACACACCTACATAGACTATTTTAATTACACACCTGTACACACTAATTAATAACACCTGCATACTCTACACCAATTAATTACACACCTACATACACTAATTAATTACACACCTACATAGACTAATTAATTACACCATCTTAATTAATCACACACCTGTAAACAGTAATTAATAACACCTACATACAATTAATTACACACCTACACACCATCTTAATTACACACCTACATACATACATACACCAATTAATTACACACCTACACTATCTTAATTACACACCTGTACACCCCAATTATGAACACACCTACATACTATAATTACACACCTACATAGATTAATTACACACCTACATACACTATCTTAATTACACACCTACATACACTAATTAATTACACACCTACATAGATTAATCCCACACCTGTAAACCCCAAATTAATTACAGTACACACCTGCATATACCAATTAATTACACACCTACATACTATAATTACACACCTACACCTACATACTGTAATTACACACCTACATAGATTAATCCCACACCTGTCCACACTAATTAATTACACACCTGTCCACACAAATTAACTACAGTACACACCTGTCCACCCCAATTAATTACACACCTACATACATACATACACTATCTTAATCCCACACCTGTAAACAGTAATTAATCACACACCTACATACATACACACACTATCTTAATTAATTACACACCTACACACACTATCTTAATTACACACCTACATAGATTAATCCCACACCTGTAAACCAATTAATCACACACCTACATACTATAATTACACACCTACATACTATAATCACACACCTACACACACTAATTAATAACACACCTACCTACACACACTATCTTAATTAATCACACACCTACACACTATCTTAACCACACACCTGTAAACACTAATTAATCACACACCTGTCCACCCCAATTAATTACACACCTACACACTATCTTAACCACACACCTGTAAACACTAATTAATCACACACCTACACACTAATTAACCACACACCTGTAAACACTAATTAACCCCACACCTGTACACACCCAAAATAATTACACACCTGTAGACTTGCATGTAACATTATCGTAGTGTTGTAGTGTGTAGTGTTGTTGACAGGTACAGGTGTAGGATCCAGGTAAGTTTGTACAGTAGTGGTCACAGGCTAATATGTCACTCTTACACTCATTGATATCTGAAGGAAATATACAGGTTAGATACGTACATATACATACATACACACATGTACATACAGGCGTTACATATACATACGTACAGGCACATACATACACATACATACACACCAATACACACACATACGTACATACACAGGCTAATATGTCACTCTTACACTCATTGATATCTGTGTAGGGAATATACACAGAGGTTAGATATACGTACATACACATACATACATACATACACACGCGTACATACACAGGTTGATACGTACACACCAATACACACACATACATACATACACAGGCTAATATGTCACTCTTACACTCATTGACATCTGAACGGAAATATATACACAGGTTAGATATACACACACATACATACATACATACACACATGTACATACACGGGTTAGATATACATACGTACAGGCACACGCACACACTAATACACACGCGTACATACACAGGCTAATATGTCACTCTTACACTCATTGATATCTGTGTAGGGAAATATATACAGAGGTTAGATATACGTACATACATACATACACGGGCTAGATATACGTACATAGAGGTTAGATATACGTACACACCAATACACACGCGTATATACAAAGGTTAGATATACATACATAGGTTAGATATACGTACATACATAGGTTAGATATGCGTACATACACAGGTACACGCACACACTAATATACACACATACAGATGTAGATATACGTACATACACAGGCCAATATGTCACTCTTACACTCATTGATATCTGTGTAGGGAAATATATACACAGGTTAAATATACATACATAGACAGGTTAGATATAAGTACATACAGGCACACGCACACACTAATACACACGCGTTACATATATACACAGGCTAATATGTCACTCTTACACTCATTGATATCTGTGGAGGGAAATATATACAGAGGTTAGATATACGTACATAAACACGCACACGCACACACTAATACACACGCGTACATACACAGGCCAATATACACACATAGGTTAGATATACACACATACACAGGTTAGATATACGTACATACACAGGGTTAGATATACGTACATACACAGGTTAGATATACGTACACACCAATACATAAACATACGTACATACAGAGATAGATATACATACATACACAGGCCAATATGTCACTCTTACACTCATTGATATCTGTGGATGGAATATATACAGAGATTAGATATACATACGTACATACATAGGCACGCACACTCTAATACACACGCGTACATACAGAGATAGATATACATTGTTACGACCCCAGTGTTTGGCTTGTTTATGTCTAGGGGAAGAGAAGGGGGTTGTGAACAGCTAAGAGTATAACTCTGGTGGATATGTTACTATAATCAGTGGTTACCACTAATGAAATAAGACGGGAACCTTCCACCCCACTCCCTCAATGGATATTTGACTCAGAAAGAGTAATGTAAACGAATGATTAATTATTTTTACATGTATAATATTACATAAACAAGTACAATATTTACAATGAAATAAAACAGCAATAGGAATTACGTTACGTTAACAAGACACAAAATGACAATTAGAATACCAAATAATAGAATACAATTATATCAAAGTTAAACAAAATAGAATATATGAACACTAGCAGAGATAAAAGCAGAGATAGTATGTAATGAAGAGTGTGAGACTCTCTCGTCACTCTGGGTTCAGTCAGCCGGGGCAGCTGCTTATATTTGCCCCCAACGGCTGCTGATTGGCCGATCCTTATGACCACACGTCTCCGATAGGTTCAGCTATGTAAACTACTCTGCCATTGGTTGCGAGCACGTAAGCTCGTCTGGGATTGGTTGATTAGGCCCTCGCTATCTACGCCACTTGGTAGGTTAGGGCAAGAAGGGCGGGTTGGTTCCGGTCAGTTTGAACTGGTTTGCGGGGGAACGTCCCACAGCTGACGCCGGTGGTCGAGTGTTGACTGTAGGTACGTGACAACATACATACAGACAAGCACACACTAATACACATGCGTACACACACAGGTAGATATACGTACATACAGAGGTAAGATATACACACGCGTACATACAGATAGATATACGTACATACCAATACACACACATACATACATACACAGGCTAATATGTCACTCTTAAGCGGCTATCACACGGGCACTTTTTCCGACGACATCGTGTCGTACGACACGATTTCCGACGACATGTTGTGGGAAATGGGAGATTTCGGACGACGAGGTGTCCACGGAAACTATTGAAAACTGTCGGTGATTTCCTGCGACAGGGAGAAAGTCGTTGAAAGTCTATAGTGAATAATATTGTATGGAATATATTATTATGGCATATTATGATTTAAGTAGTGTTAGGTATCATTATTTGAATATAGAAATTGTATTCCTAGATCGTATATATTATTTACACCGAATTTAACTGTTAAATATAAGCATGGAATATTGATTTGATTTCGGGGTTTGTTTACATTTCTGCTTTCGCCTGCCGCCTGGTCCAAATCTCTTTCTTCTTCTTCCAAAGCAATTGCACACATGCACCAACAGCTAAAATGGTTAGGCTAGGTTAGGTTCGGTTCGGTTAATGACGTCCATCCTTGGTGATGTGGCTTTTGTAACAGAGTGTTTGGGTTGTCCCGCCGCCCGTGTGGTGTCGTCGGTCGTCGTTGTTGTCTGAATGAGAATTTGCCGTGTGCTATTGTTTCACGCGACATGTCGTCGAAAATGATGTCGTACGACACGATGTCGCAGGAAATGAGCGACCGTGTGATACGGCCTTTACACTCATTGATATCTGAAGGAAATATATACACACATACACAGGTTAGATATACGTACATACACAGGTTAGATATACACACACGTACATACAGATAGATATACGTACATACAGGCACACGCACACACACAAAAAAAAAGTGTTACCAATACAAAAAAATAAATAACAGTGTTACCAATACAAAAAAAAAAGTTACCAATACAAAAAAAAGTGTTACCAATATTACCAAGAAAAAAAAAAAGTGTTACCAATACAAAAAAAAAAAAAAAAAAAAAAAAGTGGTAAAAAAAAAACAGTGTTACCAACCTGTACAAGTGGTGTGGTCTTGGTCGAGGCTGTATCCGGGTTGGCAATAACAGTGTGGACCTTTGGGTGTGGTAATACATTCTTGACTACACACACCATCACGACACGTCTCATCTGTATACACACACACACACGCAGAGACAGACATACAGACACACGGACGCACACAGACGCAAACACACACAGACACACAAAGAAATAAACCATGTATTATTATTATTATTATTATTACACACACACACAGACGCACGCACACAGACGCAAACACACACACATACACACACAAAGAAATAAACCATTTATTATTATTATTATTATGCACACACACACACACACACACACACACGGGATTAGTATACGAGAATAGAGATGTGTTTGTGTGTTTTTTTTTGTGTGTGTGTGTGTGTGTGTGTGTGTGTGTGTGTGTGTGTGTGTGTGTGTGTGTGTGTGTGTATGTATGTGTGTGTGTGTAAAGCGTAAGATAACTTTGAACTACTTAAACACACACAAATAATTTTATACATACATACTGACATACAAAAATAATCATACACAAAAATAGACAAGAATAATTACAGAAAAAAAAAAACACACACACACACAGTATACTGGTAATATCATACACACACACACATGCACACAGAAATAATCATACACACAAAAATAATTATACAAAAAAAAAAAAAAAAAAAAATAATAATAATAATAATCATACAAAATACATACAATATAAAAAAATAAAAATATATATATATAAAAGACAAACAAAATTACACAAAAAAACAAAACAAAAAAAACACAAACACAAAATTAATCATACACATACAAAAAAAAATCACACACACAGACAGGCAAAAATAATCATACAAAAAAAAATTATATAAAAAATAAATAAAAAAATTCTAAAAAAAAATTCTAAAAAAAAAAGGGAAAAAAAAAAAAAAAAAAAACACAAACAAACATACAAACATACTTACTACATCTGTGTCCTTCATCAGAGCCGTCTTGACAGTCTGTATGACCATTACATACAGTGTGTGGAGGTATACACACACCTGATGTACACTGGTAATGTCATACACACACACACACACACATTATACACACACACGAATTATACACACACACACACACGAATTATACACACACACACACAAATTATACACACACACACACAATCATATACACAGACAAACTCATACACAAACACAAATTTTATACAGACAATTATACACAAAAATAATCATACACAGACAAAATCATACACACAAACACAAATTTATACACACAAACACAAATTTATACACAGACAAAAATAACCAGACACAAACACACAAAATTAATCATACAAAAAAAAAAAAAAAAAAAAAAAAAAAAAATCACAGGCAAAAATAATCATACAAAAAAAAATATATAAAAATGGGGGAAAAAAAAAAAAAAACACAAACATACATACAAACATACTTACTACATCTGTGTCCTTCATCAGAGCCGTCTTGACAGTCTGTATGACCATTACATACAGTGTGTGGAGGTATACATACACCTGATGTACACTGGTAATGTCCACGCGTATGTATACACTGGCTCTGTCCTGTATGTATGTGTGTATAGGTTAGATATACGTACATACATAATAATATATATACATACATATGGTTATACGTACATATTTATAGATACATATACATATACATATATACACATACATATATATGTACTGTACATACATATATACATACTGTACATACATATACATATATACACATACATATATACGTACTGTACATACATATACATATATACACATACATATATACGTACTGTACATACATATACATACGTAATTATATATATGCACACGGATATATATACATAAGCATAATTTTACATACATACATGCATATATATATATACAGTATATATACACAGATATATATATATACACAGATATATATACACACATTTTCATATATAAATACATACATACATAGATAAACATAATTATACATACATATGCATACATAAACATTAATTATACACTTACATATATACACACACTAACACAAACATAAAAACACAAATAAAAAAACAAACACAAAAACACCATACACTCAAAAACAAACACACAACAAAAATAGCACACAAAAAAAAAAAATTCACTAAAAAAAAAATTCACTAAAAAAAAAAACGCAAAAAAAAAAACGCAAAAAAAACGCAAAAAAAAACGCAAAAAAAAAAAAACGCAAAAAAAACACTAACCACAGTCTTCCTCATCGTCGTTGAGCGGACAGTCGTGTTTACCGTCACAAACAAAGTCCTTACTAATACAATGACCTCCTGCACATTGATACATACATATATACATACATACATACATACACATACATACATACCATACATACACACATACTCTCTCTAACACACATACACACAGACACACACTCTCACTAACACACAAACATAAAAACACACAAATAAAAAAATCAAACACAAAAACACCATACACTCAAAAACAAACACACAACAAAAACAAACACACAACAAAAATAGCACACAAAAAATTACTAAAAAAAAAACGCAAAAAAAAAACGCAAAAAAAACGTATAAAAAAACTCACCGCAGTCTTCCTCATCGTCGTTGAGCGGACAGTCGTGTTTACCGTCACAAACAAAGTCCTTACTAATACAATGACCTCCTGCACATTGATACATACATACATACATACATACTCTCTCTAACACACACACATACATATATACATACACTCTCTCTCACATACACACAAACATAAAAACACACAAATAAAAAAACAAACAAAAACACCATACACTCAAAAACAAACACAACAAAAATAGACCCCCAAAAAATCACAAAAAACGCAAAAAAAAAACGCAAAAAAAAAAAAACGCAAAAAAAAACGCAAAAAAAAAAAAACGCAAAAAAAACTCACCGCAGTCGTCCTCGTCGTCGTTGAGCGGACAGTCGTGTTTACCGTCACATACAAAGTCCTTACTAATACAATGACCTCCTGCACATTGATACATACATACATACATACATACATACATACACTCACTCTCTAACACACACACACACACACACACTCTCTAACACAAACATAAAAACACAAATAAAAAAACAAACACAAAAACACCATACACTCAAAAACAAACACACAACAAATATAGCACACAAAAAAATAAAAAACTCGCTATAGCAAAAAAAAAACGCAAAAAAAAAAAAACGCAAAAAAAACTCACCGCAGTCCTCCTCGTCGTCGTTGAGTGGACAGTCGTGTTTACCGTCACAAACAAAGTCCTTACTAATACAATGACCTCCTGCACATACATACATACATACATACATACATACATACACACTAACACACACACACATATACATACATACCTCTCTCTAACACAAAAAAAAAAAGATAAAAACACAAAAACACCATACACTCAAAAACAAACTAAAAAAACAAACGCACAACATAAATAGCACAAAAAAAATAAAAAACTCACTACAAAAAAAAAAAAAAAAACGCAAAAAAAAAACGCAAAAAAAAAAACGCAAAAAAAAAAAAACGCAAAAAAAACACTAACCACAATCTTCCTCGTCGTCGTTGAGCGGACAGTCGTGTTTACCATCACATACAAAGTCCTTACTAATACAATGACCTCCTGCACATTGATACTGAGTAGAATTATTCAGACACCCCTTGTAACTCTGAAAAAATAATTAAAAGATAGTTAGGTTAGGTCAGGTCAGGTCAGGTCAGGTCGGGTCGGGTCGAGTGAGGTTAGGTTAGGTTAGGTTAAGTGTGGTTAGGTTGGGTCAGGTTAGGTTGGGTTAGGTTGGGTCGGGTCAAGTGAGGTTAGGCTAGGTTAGGTTGGGTTGGGTTGGGTTGGGTTGAGTTTGGTTAGGTTAGGTTAGGTTGGGTTAGGTTGAGTTAGGTTGGGTCGGGTGAAGTGTGGTTACGTTGGGTTAGGTTAAGCTAGGTTGGGTTGGGTTAAGTTGGGTTGGGTTGGGTTGAGTTAGGTTAGGTTAAGTTAGGTTAGGTTGGGTTGGGTTAGGTTAGGTTAGGTTAGGTTAAGTTAGGTTAGGTTAAGTGAGGTTAGGTTAGGTTGGGTGAAGTGAGGTTAGGTCAGGTGAGGTTGGGTCGGGTGAAGTGTGGTTAGGTTAGGTTAGGTTAAGTTAGGTTGGGTCGGGTCAGGTATTGTGATTATAGGGTTGATTCCACAGTGGTATTGGTTTGTAAGCTTCCCAACCAACCAACCACACTTGTAAGGCTTCATTATTTTCCAAAAGGAGAGTATCCACATTCACAAAATATATCCAACAGTTAGATAATAATAATAATAATAATAATAATAATAAAAATAATAAATATTAAATAATAACAATAATAATGATAATAATAATGACAATGACAATAATAATAAAAATAATAAATATTAAGTAATAATAATAAAAATAATAAATATTAAATAACAATAACAATAACAATAATAATGACAATAATAATAATAAAAATAACAATAAATAAATAAAATTAATAATAATAACAATAATAACAATAATAACAAATAAAAATAAAATAATAAATAAAAATAAATAAAAATAAATAACAATAACAATAAATAATAACAAAAATAAAAACAAACAAACAACAAATAACAATAACAATAACAACAATAAATAATAATAATAATAATAGTTAACTCACCAGACATTGTGTATCACTTTCGTCGGTGCCGTCCATACAGTCCGTCTCACCGTCACACAGCCAAGATGCCGATATACACTCCTGGCTCGATATACACTGGTACTGACCGTGTAGACAACCATCCAACTCCTGTATGAATAATAATAATAATAATAATATGTATAGTAGTAGTAATGGTAATGGTAATAATATGTATAGTAGTAGTAATGGTAATGGTAATATGTATAGTAGTAGTAGTAGTAGTAATAATAATAATGGTAATAATAATATGTATAGTAATAATAATAATACAGTGTAATATGTATAGTAATAATAATATAATAATAATATAATAATAATAATAATAAAAATAATAGTAATACAAATAATAGTAATAAAAATAAATAAAAATATTAATAATAATAATAATAATAATAATAATAATAATAATAAATAATAATAATATCAATGATAAATTAATTTACTTTATCCTTACCTGTAATTAATTAACCTTAGGTTATTTACCTGTAATTTATGTTATAATTACCTGTATACAATTAACCTCATCTGAATTAATGTTTTAATTACCTTCATAATTAATTACCCTCATAATTACCTGTACAATTAACCTCAGAATTAATTACTGCTATAATTAGCTGTACAATTCATTAACCTTTTAATTAACCATTTAATTACCTGTGGAATCAATTAACTGTATATCTTAACTAATTAATTATAGTTATAATTACCTGTGTACAATTAACATAATGACTTAATTAACTTTACAATTACCTATATCAACCTCAATTACCTGTAAAATTAATTATAATTATAATTATCTATAAAATAAATTAACCTCAATTACAAAAACCATTATTACCCATATAATTACCTGTGTATAATTAATTAACACCATAATTACCTATAAAATTAATTAACCTCATAATTACAGAAACCATTAATTAACCATATAATTACCTGTGTACAATTAATTAACCCCATAATTACCTTTGTAAAATTAATTAACCTCAATTACAAAAACCATTAATTACCCCCACATAATTACCTGTGTACAATTAACTACACAATTACCTATAAAATTAATTAACCCCATAATTACCTATAAAATTAATTAACCTCATAATTACAAAAACCATTAATTACCCCCTCATAATTACCTGTGTACAATTAATTACCCCCACATAATTACCTATAAAATAAATTTACCTCCATTACATAAACCATTAATTACCCCCACATAATTACCTATAAAATTAATTAACCTTATAATCACCTATATAAAATTAATTACCCCCACATAATTACCTGTGTACAATTAATTACCCCCACATAATTACCTGTGTATAATTAACCTCAATTACAAAAACCATTAATTACCCATATAAAATTAATTAACCTCATAATCACCTATAAAATTAATTACCCCCCACATAATTACCTGTGTACAATTAATTACCTCATAATTACCTGTGTACAATTACCTATAAAATTAAGTAACCTCATAATTACAAAAACAATTAATTACCCATATAAAATTAATTAACACCATAATTACCTGTGTACAATTAATTACCCCCACATAATTACCTGAGTATAATTAACCTCAATTACAAAAACCATTAATTACCCATATAAAATTAATTACCCCCACATAATTACCTGTGTACAATTAACTTCATCAGAGTGGTCGTTACAGTCTAAGCCTTCGTCACACCGGAACGACTTGGACACACATTCACCATTACGGCAACGGAAGGTCGTACGGGGGTCACACACAACTGTAATAATAATAATAATAATATCAATAATAATAATAATAAATAACAACAACATCAATAATAACACCAATAATAATATAAATAATATCAATAATATTAATATCAATAATATTAATATCAATAATAATAATAATAATATCAATAATATTAATATCAATAATAATAATAATAATATCAATAATATTAATATCAATAATAATAATAATAATATCAATAATATTAATATCAATAATAATAATAATAATAATAATAATAATAATAATATCAATAATAATAATAATAATAATAATAATAATAATAATAATATCAATAATAATAATAATAATAATAATAATAATAATATCAATAATAATATAAATAACAACATCAATAATAACATCAATAATAATAATAATAAATAATAATAACACCAATAATAATAATACCAATAATAACAATAATAATAATAATATCCCTCCCTAGTACAGCCACAATCTTACATATATATATACATACATACACACACACACACAATCTTATATACATACATACATAGCCTACACACACAGACACACACTTACATACAGCCACAATCTTACGTACATAGCCTACACACACACACACACACTCTCTCTCTCTCGTACAGCCACATACATAATAGTCTACACACACACACACACACACTCTCACTCTCACTCTCACTCTCTCTCACGTACAGCCACATACATACACTCTCTCTCTCTCTCTCTCTCCCTTACGTACAGCCACATACATACACTCTCTCTCTCACTTTCCTTCCATCGTACAAATAAATCGGTATCATATCAAAATATAATCATACAACAACACCTTATGTCAACTCAACCCCTTCAATTATTATTATTAGGTGGTGCAAAAATTATTATGGTATTATTACAGAATAACTGGGTTTTTGGCTAGGATCACGCAGTGTTACCACATCCGGCTATGTCCTGGGAATTTGCCCCAGGGACTTTATGATAGTTTACACCGGTTATATCCCGGTAGTTTGCCCAGGTTAGGTCCCGGTAGTCTGATGTTGTCTAGGTTAGGTTAGGTCAGGTCAGGTGAGGTCAGACTAATTTCCAAATTATGTTTGTAAAACGGGGCATATCTCGAAAACGGGACACATCTCCGAAAGAAACACCAGAGAATAAAAGTGTTTTAGAATGGTCTAAAATAGTGGGTAATGATACTAAAATACACAATATAGTGAACACAGTTCTTCTGTAAATTTACCATTATTATTAGTAGTAGTATTATTATGACACGTTTAGAAATAGCATCACCAATCATTACCTCCCTAATCCTAATCTATCTCGTGTAGTTAATAAATAGCATCACCAATCATTACCTCCCCAATCCTAATCCTAACCCCAATCCACACTCATCCTAACCCCAATCCTAATCCTACCCTCAGTACACTAATTATAACTTTTTTAAGACGTCAGAGGCATGGCAGGGTGGTGACTGGTGAGGCGGCCATCTTTGTTTACTTTTGGGTAAGGTTCTACATGCCTAAAATATTATTATTAATTCTATTTAAAAAAATTATGTGTCCAAAATTAATTAAATACAAAAATTGTGTATCCAAAATTAATTAAATACAAAAATTGTGTGTCCAAAATTAATTACATACAAAAATTGCGTATCCAAAATTAATTAAATACAAAAATAACGTGTCCAAAATTAATTAAATACAAAAATTACGTGTCCAAAATTAATTGAATACAAAAATGATGTGCCCAAAATTAATTAAATACAAAAATGATGTGCCCAAAATTAATTACATGCAAAAATTGTGTGTCCAAAATTAATTAAATACAAAAATTGTGTGTCCAAAATTAATTAAATACAAAAATTGTGTGTCCAAAATTAATTAAATACAAAAATGATGTGTCCAAAATTAATTAAATACAAAAAATATATGTCCAAAGATTAATATTTTGGAAGGCCGACCTAAGTTGGAAAAGAGGTCACTGTTGATAATAAAGTTACTACGGTAAAATAATATTGAAAGAATTAAAGTTATAGCATACGGTTTTTCTACCTTCATTACCCACTTATTTAGACCATTTAATCACTTTAAGGGGGTAATAATAATAATATCCACTAACACTTACCTTCCATTGTAGTAAATATCTTGGTAATAAAGAACAACACGTGTATAATTTTGTAGCACCTCAAAATAATAATAATAATAATAATAATAATAATAATAATATCCACCAACACTTTAATTCCTTCCATCGTAGTAAATATCTTGGTAATAAAGAACAACACGTGGATAATTTTGCACCACCTCATAATAATAATAATAATAATAATAATAATAAATAATAATAATAATAACAACAATAATAACAATAATAACAATAATAATATCCACCAACACTTTAATTCCTTCCATCGTAGTAAATATCTTGGTAATAAAGAACAACACGTGTATGATTTTGCACCACATAATAATAATAATAATAATAATAATAATAATAATAGAGGGGGTTGAGTTGACATAAGGTGTTGTTGTATGATTGTATTTTGATACGATACTAATTTATTTACACGATGGAAGTAAAGTGTTGGTGGATATTTAATTGTGGCTGTACCAATAATACTATAATATATCCCATTAATTAAAACCTTAATTCACCAATACTGTAGAAAAATTATTAAAGTTTCCCCAAAAATACACCATTCTCTCTTATTGCTTCATTATAGAAAACCAAATATTTATAGGGATAACTAACAAATATTTGATTTTTACATCTAAAAAAAACTCATTTAATCTCGCGTGCAGTAGTAGTAGTAGTAGCAGTAGGAGAGAGAGAGAGAGAGAGAGAGAGAGAGAGAGAGAGAGAGAGAGAGAGAGAGAATCCAAACTAACCCAATTCTACTCGCATTTAATCTTGCGTGTAATAGTAGTAGTAGTAGTAGTAGTAGTAATAGTAGTAATAGTAGTAATAGTAATAGTAATAGTAATAATAATAACAGTAATAGTAGTAATAGTAGTAAATTATACTCACATTTAATCTTGCGTGAAATAGTACCACCACCACCACCACCAGTAGTAGCAGTAGTAGTAGTAGTAGTAGTAGTAGTAGTAGTAGTAGATGTAAATAGTCTTCCACTCCTTCCACCTCCCAATAACTCCCTCGGATGGATCATATTCGTATGTTGATTGGCTGTATATTGATCCTTATGGGTATTAAATGGGTCCCGTCTAGTCCTATCAACGCCATCTATTGACAGGAAAGAAAAAGAAAGATTGTTATTATTGTAGGTTAGGTTAGGTTAGGTTAGATTAGGTTTTTATTTTATTTTAGACTCGGGTTATTGTTGTTATTATTATTGTTAGGGTATTCTGTCTGTGTCTGTGTGTGTGTGTGTGTGTGTGTGTGTGTGTGTGTGTGAATATTGTCACACACACACACATCTATATATGGAAGGACCTACACACACACACACACACACACACACACCTATATGGAAGGAGCTACACACCTATATGGAAGGAGCTACACACCTATATGGAAGGAGCAAAAAACACACACACACACACACACACCTATATGGAAGGAGCTACACACACACACACACACACCTATATGGAAGGAGCTACACACACACACACACACACACACACCTATATGGAAGGAGCTACACACATACACACACACCTATATGGAAGGAGCTACACACACACACACTCACACCTATATGGAAGGAGCTACACACACACACCTATATGGAAGGAGCTACACACACACACCTATATGGAAGGAGCTACACACATACACACACACCTATATGGAAGGAGCTACACACACACACACTCACACCTATATGGAAGGAGCTACACACACACCTATATGGAAGGAGCTACACACACACACACACACACCTATATGGAAGGAGCTACACACACACACCTATATGGAAGGAGCTACACACACACACCTATATGGAAGGAGCTACATACACACACCTATATGGAAGGAGCTACACACACACCACACACACACCTATATGGAAGGAGCTACACACACACACACACACACCTATATGGAAGGAGCTACACACACACACACACACACACACACCTATATGGAAGGAGCTACACACACACACACACCTATATGGAAGGAGCTACACACACACACACACACCTATATGGAAGGAGCTACACACACACACACACACACCTATATGGAAGGAGCTACACACACACACACACACACCTATATGGAAGGAGCTACACACACACACCTATATGGAAGGAGCTACACACACACACCTATATGGAAGGAGCTACACACACACACCTATATGGAAGGAGCTACACACACACACACACACCTATATGGAAGGAGCTACTCACACACACACACACCTATATGGAAGGAGCTACACACACACACACACACCTATATGGAAGGAGCTACACACAGACACACACCTATATGGAAGGAGCTACACACACACACACACCTATATGGAAGGAGCTACACACACACACACACCTATATGGAAGGAGGTTTGTGTGTGTGTGTGTGTGTGTGTGTTTCGTGGCATGGTTAGGAGGAATCACACAGGGTTAATTCCACAGTGGTATTGGTTTGTAAGCTTCCCAACCAACCAACCACACTTGTAAGGCTTCATTATTTTCCAAAAGGTGAGTATCCATATTCACAAAATCTATCCAACAGTTAGATAATAATAATAATAATAATAATAATAATAATGATAATGATAATAATAATGATAATAATGATAATAATAAAAATAATAAAAATAATAATAATAAATAATAAATAATAATAAATAATAATAATAAAATAATAATAAAAAATAATAATAATAAAATAATAATAACTGTATAGTTTACTCACCAAATTCATTAAATAATTCACCCAGAAGTCATTTACACGGCTAACATTCTTTCGTTGGCATGCTTACCAAACAATGTGGAATCAACCCATGGTCATTAACAAGGCTAATATTCTTTCGTGTGCATGCTTACCAACCAATACCAACCCTATATCATTAACAAGGCTAATATCCTTTTGTTTGCATGCTTACCAACCAACACCAACCACTGTGGAATCAACCAAGGTCATTTACACGGCTAATATTCTTTCGTTTGCATGCTTACCAACCAATACCAACCCTATATCATTAACAAGGCTAATATTCTTTCGTTTGCATGCTTACCAACCAAATTCATTAAATAATTCACCCACAAGACATTTACAAGGCTAACACTCTTTCGTTTGTGTGCTTACCAACCAAATTCATTAAATAATTCACCCACAAGACATTTACACAGCTAACATTCTTTAGTTTGCATGCTTACCAACCAATACCAACCCTATATCATTAACAAGACTAACATTCTTTCGTTTGCATGCTTACCAACCAATACCAACCCGATATCATTAATTAATTACACATACCTGTAATTATGCTATTGTTGTTGTTATTGTTGAAGTCGTTGTTGTTGTTTGTTATAGTGCCGTAAGCCTGTATGACACACAGGCTTACCAACACAAACCAACCACCCATTAAGCCGGTTATAGGTGTGTGGGGGGTTCTTGGGGGGTTCTGGAGGGAGGGGATGGGGGGAGGGGAGTAAGAGAGATTTATTAGTGAGGGAAATTACAGAGAGAGAGAGAGAGAGAGAGAGAGAGAGAGAGAGAGAGAGAGAGAGAGAGAGAGAGAGAGAGAGAGAGAGAGAGAGAGAGAGAGAGAGAGAGAGAGAGAGAGAGAGAGAGAGAGAGAGAGAGAGAAATCCTTATTCTATACACACACACACAGAAAAAGTCCCAAAACACACACACACAAGAAGGTCCCCCAAAACACACACAAACACACAGTAAAGTACCCACAAAAAACACACCGAGAGACACACAGGACGGTACCCCCAACACACACAGTAAGTCCTCAAAACACAGACACACACACACAGTAAGTCCCCAAAACACACAAACACACACATACACACAGTAAGTCACCACCAAAACACACACACACACACACAGGATGGTCACCAAAACACACACACAAACGAGTCCCCAATACACACAGACACACACAGACACACACATACACAGAAAGTCACCTCAACACACACAGGAAGGTCTCAAAACACACAGGAATGTATACCCAACACACAGACACAGAG